>JAKEKT010000042.1:0-285981 GCA_021495925.1 Diplodia intermedia | reverse complement strand
GTAAAGTATATAAGCTTCGTCTTCTTAAGATCGAATTTAATATAGTTTTTATAGTCTTACGTAAAGAGTCTTTTCGTCTTCTTCTCTAATATCTTCTTATTACTTTTCTAGCTATCGGAGCTAGCTATTATCGTAATATCGTTAATATAAGAGAGAAAAGAAGTCTTAGAGACGAAAAACATCTCTTAAAAATAGATTAAGAAGAGAATAGATAAGATCGAGCTTTCTTATAGTATATTCGTCTCGATCGGGCTAAACTCTTCTTCTTCTTTATTAAACGCGAGGCTTAATATTTATATAGATATAAACGACTTTATCTACGCGAGTAGGTTAATTAATATGCTAATTCGAGTTATTATAGCTAGAAGTTATTCTTTGGCTACGTAGTTAAAGACGCTCTTAATATTAAGAAAAAGTATAAAGATCTTATATTTAAGACGGCGGTTCTTCTCTACTTTATTCGATAAAAGTATTATAATATCGATCGCGGATTTCTTTAATCTTTCTCTAATTTAAGTATAATAAAGAAGGTCGAAGATCTTTACTAAATAATCTAGTCTTTTAGTTATAATCCGTTCTAGTACTTTTTCGAGGTAATTAAGAAGAGAAATAATACGATAGAACTTCGAATTCGCGATATCGCTCTTTTTCTTACTTAGAATTACCTTAGTAGCCGTACGCTAGCCCGTAGAATAATATTCGTAGACGAATAGCGTAGAAAAGATCTTATTAAAGACGTCGGGCTTCGCTCTAAACGTATAGATAATAATTTTCTACGTAATAGCGTCTAGTTCCGGCGTTTTTTCTTTAATTTATATAAAGTACGTATTCTCGATTTTTCTTAAACTAAGCTTCGGCTAGTTCTAGCGTTTAGAGACGTAGCTTTACTAGTTAAAAGAGATAATAGAAGAAGACGACGAAAAGAGCCTCTTTCTAAGAGCTAAATACTTTCTCTTAAAACTATCTTCTAGACGTTTTTTCGTATACGTATCGTAGCTAATCTTAAGAATTCTAGCATGCGTTCTAGACTTAGTATAAGCTATAGTCTTAAAGATAGTCTTAAGAGTTTCTTTTTCTAGAAAAGAATTCTAGTGTTCGCGTTTAGCCCTCTTAATCGCTTCGAAGTAGATATTTCGACTATTTAAGTACCGCCGCTTATTCTTTTCTATACGTAGAGATTTAAAAGCGTTAGTCTCTCTTCGTAGTCGTCTTCGTTCTTCTAAAAGCTCGTTCGTCTACTACGGTTTAGAACGAGCTTCTAGCTTTAATCGAAGAATAGAACGGTTCGTCGCGATAGATATAGTCTAGTTAAGGCTTATCTCTAAGACATCTAACGCGAATATTTAGCGAATCGAATCTTCTATTAAGTTTCTAGAGATATCTTTCGATAGAGGGTTTAATTCTAAGCTTTTTAGAGCTTCGAATACTATTATCTCTATCTATTATTTAAAGATTTCTTAAAACTTAGGCTAGTCGGCCTTTTTCGTATTAAATCTAGCGGTAGTAGCTATCGTAGAAGATTTCGTATAGCCTATCGATTCTAGACTAAATAGAATTATCTTATAATTAAAACCGAAGTTCGTAATCGTTTACTAGCCGATAATTCTATTAGCTAAAGCCGACGTAGCTAGCGTAAGATCGATAACCGTCTCTCTTTCTAGATAAAGACGATAAAAGATGTCTTTCTCTTCTTCGTTTAGAAAAGATAGATTATTTTCTTCGAACTATTCGATTAGCCGATTAGCGCTAGACGAGAGAGAAGATTTTAAATTCTACTAAAGATAATAAATATTAAAATTCTTAGTAACTATAGCCTACGTTCTAAGAGATTATTATTATAGAACGCGTTCTAGAGTATATCGAAAATCGTTACTCGTTTAATCCTTCTAGTTATATAAGTTAAGTAGCTTAAACTTAGACCTACGCTATTCTATACTTAAAACTATTAGATCGAGACTTTACTAGAATTCGACCTCTAAATTTATCTCTATTTCTCTAAGAAAGCGGAAAACGTAGATTAATATTTAAGGTCTTAGATCGAAAGAATAGACCGATAGAATTTAAACGAACGAGAAGTAATTAATTAATCGAAAGCCTAAGTTCTTATAGAATAAGATATACGATTCTTAGTATAGAACGAGATCTATCTTTAACTCTACTACGATATCTAGAATAGATTTCGTTATCGAAATACTTCTATTTAAGTTAGCTTATAGAACTTATAAAGAACTTATTAAAAATAAGTTTATTTAGAGTTCTTTAGAACGTTTCTTAGTTCTTTAAGCTTTTTAGTCTTATAGAAGACGCCTCTAATAAAGAAGTATCTTAAGATAGTCTAGCGAGCCTCGTCTTTAGTCTTAAAGACTAGAACGAGCGAGAATCGTAGTTATTCTTCTCTTACCGCCTTCGACGTAAGCTAGTAGAGAATGCCGATAACCTTAAATCTAGAGTTAAAGATCGTAACTTCGAATCGAATAATCTCTCTAAACTTCTCGTAAGAGAGAGTAGAGAAGTTCTATATAGATACGTCGTATACTACTACTTTAAATTACGTACGATTCTTTATAATCGATTAAGTAGAGATAATCTAGTTAATTATAGCCGCATTCTTTAAAAGAAATTCGGCGAAGAAGAGCTCGTACGCGATAAGAATAAGATTCTTTTTTAAGAAAAGAGAGACTATAGTAATAACGAGCTCGTTCTTATTCTACTAGTTTAAGAATATCTTATTAAAGGCGTTACGTAGGTCGAACGATAAGAGATCTTCGATTTTTATAGTCGAAGTAAGAACTACTTAGCGAATAATCTTCTTAGACGCGAAAGTCTTCTACGCGAGATTCTTCTACTTTTTTTTAAAAACGAGGGTAAACCCGTTCGCGTTTATCGAAATCTTTATCGCTACGAAGACGTACGTAGATATCGGCTAGCTTAGTACTATAATAGATCTCTACGTAGAACGAATCGATTACGTATTCGCGTACGTAGGCCCCTACGAGGGCTACTTTAAGAAGAGAACGACGATAGACTTCGAGAGAATTCTTATAGTTTTTGTAAGGTCTATCGCGGTCTTTTCTAGGGCTTGTATCTACGTAGCGAGAATCGAGCCGGCTTTATCTACGATTCTTTTAATTTCGATAAACTATCGTATAATCTTAATTAAATCTAAAATAGATCTTTATTCTTTTCTAGCCTTCGAGAGGTTCGCGACTATAATAAGAAGATTAAAAGATTAATCGATAGTCTCTTATATAGTTTTCGACGAAAGTACTATACTTTTCTCGCTTTCTTTATAGTAGATAAAGCGAAAGATAGATAATTCGCTCTTTCTCTTTATTAAAGAAGTTAAAACGACTATTAAGATACGTCGTTTAAGTAGGCCTTCTTAAATAAATAGTTCTTTTATAGATTCGAGAGCCGAAGGCTTCGAAATAGCGACCCTCGATAGTAGAATAGACGTAGTTAGGGATTTCTTAAAATTTTTTATAGCTATATTTATAATCTCGAAGTTCTCTATCTATACTAAGAAAGATAGAGTAGAATTCGAAAGAGAAGACTTCTACTTCGAAGAAGCTATTCTAGATTCGAAAGAGAAATTTTTAAGCTCTTTCTAAAAGAAAAACGTATAGAGAAAAGTATAAATAGAAGAAAAGACTAGAAAATAAATTATTAACTTTAGTTTCGTCTAAACTAAGCCGTAAATAAAAGAAGCCCGGGTCGAAGCGGAAATTTTTCTTAATTACTTACTTTCTAGAAGTAAACGAAGAGGCCGATAGAATCGATAGAAACGTTAAAGATTTTAAGAGACCAAGAAATATCTTAGCGTAAAGCTTAGATCGATCGAGTTATCTATACACGTAAAACTCTTTAGTAAGGCCTAAGAAAGAAGCTTCTAGTAGACTTTAAAGTAGAATTCTCGGGCGTAGAAAGAAGCTATTATAATATAACTTCGAAAACGAATTTCTTAGTATCGTATAGTACTCTATATATAATTTAGTGCGAATTTAAGTAATTTTCGAGAATAAAGAAGACTACGAAGCTCTAGCTAGTCTAGTATTATCTAGAATACCTCTTTTTTTACGTACTACGTAATAGCGCGTACGTCTACGAAGCTAAGAATCGAGATTCTAGCTAAGAGAATTAAGAGCTTTTAGATAGTATTAATCTTAGTATAATTCTCGAGAATCGAATTCGAAGACGAGTTTTTTTATTATAAAGAAGATTTCTTAGGGCGTTAAGTCTCTTAATAACTAGCGTAGTATTTAGGCGAGGGTTTTTAGAGATCGTAGTCTCGTTATCTCTTAGCTAGGCTTAGAATTTATCGCGAAAGTTAAAGAACTTAGAAGAATTATCTACTACGTAAATTATACGGTCTAAAAACGCGTTCTCTAGAAGAATAAGAGCGGCTATAAACTTCGTTAGATTAACGAAGTCGCGATACGAGTCGAGTTAGAACGAGGTCCGCTATATAGCGATTTATTTTAATATAGAGAGAAGTAGATTAAAGGCTTTATATTTAATTTAATAGCCCTCGTTCTTCGTTTTTTTAACGGCTTAGATATACGGCTATAGACTTAGATAGATAAGAAAGCGCTAGAAGAAGAGATACTTTTAGTATCTAGTATAGTACTAAAAAAACTCGCTCTATTAGATAATAGTAAGAATTACGTCTCTATTCTCTCTCTCGAAGTCTAGCTAGAACTAGTATTAATCTATATTAATATAATTAAAAGAATCTTATATTATAGTATAAAAGTTCTTAGTCTTATATTCGCTACGAATCTAGGGCATCGCTAATCTCGCTACGTCGAGATTAAGATTATTAATAAGAAGTTTATCTTAGTCTATAAATATATAGAAGCCGAAGGCGGCGTATTCGATAGTATTATTAGACTTACTAAGTAGAGCGAGGGCGTCTTAGAGCTTAATATTTCGCGTAGGCTTACTAAAGAAGTTAAAGTTTCTCGACTAATAATAATATAGATTTCTTTTTAATAAAAAACTCGCCTTCGAATTCGACCCTCGAGAATTACGCTAAGACCGATATCGTTCGAAAGCCCTCGATTTTCTTAGCTAGAATCTCGATTCTTAGCTTCGTAGACGTACGCGCTATTACGTAGTACGTAAAAGAAGAGGTATTCTAGATAGTATTAGACTAGCTAGAGCTTTATAGCTCTCTTTATTCTTAAAAATTACTCGAATTTATACTAAATTATATATAGAGTATCGTACGATATTAAGAAATTTATTCTCGAAGTTATATTACGATAGCTTCTTTCTACGCCCGAGAATTCTACTCTAAAGTCTACTAGAAGCCTCTTTCTTAGGCCTTACTAAAGAGTTTTACGTGTATAGATAACTTAATCGGCCCGAGCTTTACGCTAAGATATCTTTCGATCTTTCGAAATCTTTAACGTTTCTATTAGTTCTATCGGCTTCTTCGTTTACTTCTAAAGAGTAAGTAATTAAGAAAAATCTTCGCTTCGGCCTAGACTTCTTTTATTTACGGCTTAGTTTAGACGAAACTAAAGCTAGTAATTTATTTTCTAGTCTTTTCTTCTATTTATACTCTTCTTTACACGTTTTTCTTTTAGAAAGAGCTTAGAAATTTCTCTTTTAAATCTAGAATAGCTTTTTTAAAGTAGAAGTCTCTCTTCTCGAACTCTATTCTATCTTTCTTAGTATAGATAGAGAACTTCGAGGCTATAAATACGACTATAAAAAATTTCGAGAAATTCTCGGCTACGTCTATCCCGCTATTAAGAATCGCTATTTCGAAGCCTTCGACCTCTAAATCTATAAAAGAACTATTCGTTCGAGAGGGTCTACTTAAACGACGCGTCTCGATAGTCGTTTTAACTTCTTCGATAAAGAGAAAGAGCGGATTATCTATCTTTCGCTTTATCTACTATAAAGAAAGCGAGAAGAGTATAATACTTTTATCGAAAACTATATAAGAGACTATTAATTAATCTCTTAGTCTTCTTATTATAGTCGCGAACCTCTTAAAGGCTAGAAAAGAATAAAGGTCTATTTTAAATCTAATTAAGATTATACGATAGTTTATCGAAATCGAAAGAACCGCGAATAAAGTCGACTTAATTCTTACTACGTAGATACGGGCCCTAGAAAAGACCGCGATAAACCTCGCGAAAACTACGAGAACTCTTTTAAAGTCTACCGCCGCTCTTCTCTCGAAGTAGCCCTCGTAGAGGTCTATATACGCGAATACGTAATCGATTCGCCCTACGTAGAGGTCTATTATAGTATCGAGCTAGCTAATATCTACGTACGTCTTCGTAGCGGTAAAGGCCTTAGTAAACGCGAACGAGTTTACCTCTATTTTCGAAAAAAAGTAGAAGAACCCCGCGTAGAAGACTTTCGCGTCTAAGAAGACTATTCGCTAAGTAGTTCTTATCTTAACTACGAAAATCGAAGACCTCTTATCGTTCGACCTACGTAACGTCTTTAATAAGATATTCTTAAACTAGCGAAATAAGAACGAGTCTATTATTACTATAGTCTCTCTTTTTCTAAAAAAGAATCTTATTTTTATTATATACGAGCCCTTCTTCGCCGAATTTCTTTTAAAGAATGCGGCTATAATTAACTAGATTATTTCTACTTAGTTAATTACGAAGAACCGTACGTGGTTTAAAGTAGTAGTATATAATATATTTATACGGGACTTCTCTACTCTCTCTCGCGAGAAGTTTAGAGAGGTTATTTAATTCGAAGTCGCGATCTTTAATCTTAGATTTAAGATTATTAGCACCTTCTACTAGCTTACGCCGAAGGCGATAAGAGAAGAACGGCTACGATTCTCGCTCGTTCTAGTCTTTAAGACTAAAAACGAGGCTCGCTAGACTATTTTAAGACGCTTCTTTATTAGAAACGTCTTCTATAAGACTAAAAAGCTTAAAGAACTAAGAAACGTTCTAAAGAACTCTAAATAAACTTATTTTTAATAAGTTCTTTACGAGTTCTATAAGCTAACTTAAATAGAAGTATTTCGATAACGAAATTTATTCTAGATATCGTAGTAGAGTTAAAGATAGATCTCGTTCTATATTAAGAATCGTATATCTTTTTCTACAAGAACTCGAGCTTTCGATCGATTAATTATCTCTCGTTCGTCTAAATTCTATTAGTCTATTCTTTTAATCTAAGATCTCGAATATTAATCTACGTTTCCCGCTTTCTTAGGGGAATAGAGATAAATTTAGAGGCCGAATTCTAGTAAAGTTCCGATCTAATAGTTTTAAGTATAGAATAGCGTAGGTCTAAGTTTAAGCTACTTAACTTATATAACTAGAAGAATTAAACGGGTAATAATTTCTAGTATACTCTAGAACGCGTTCTATAATAGTAATCCCTTAGAACGTAGGCTATAGTTACTAGGGATTTTAATATTTATTATCTCTAGTAGGATCCGAAATCTCTTCTCTCGTCTAGCGCTAATCGACTAGTCGAATAATTCGAAGAAAATAATCTATCTCTTCTAAACGAAGAAGAAAAAGACATCTTTTACTATCTCTATCTAGAAAGAGAGACGGTTATCGATCTTATACTAGCTATGCCGGCTTTAGCTAATAGAATTATCGGCTAATAAACGATTACGAACTTCGGTTTCGATTATAAGATAATTCTATTTAGTCTAGAACTAATAGACTATACGAGATCTTCTACGATAGCTACTATCGCTAGATTTAATACGGAAAAGGCCGACTAGCCTAAGTTTTAAGAAATCTTTAAATAATAGATAGAGACGATAGTATTCGAAGCTCTAAAAAGCTTAGAATTAAACCCTCTACTAAAAGATACCTCTAGAAACTTAATAGAAGGTTCGATCCGCTAAATACTCGCGTTAGATGTCTTAGAGATAAGTCTTAACTAGGCTATATCTATTACGGCGAATCGTTCTATTCTCTAATTAAAACTAGAAGCTCGTTCTAAACCGTAGTAAACGAACGAGCTTTTAGAAGAACGAAGACGACTACGAAGAGAGACCGATACTTTTAAATCTCTACGTATAGAAGAGAATAAGCGGCGGTACTTAAATAGTTAAAACATCTACTTCGAAGTAATTAAGAGGGCTAAACGCGAATACTAGAATTCTTTTTTAGAAAAAGAAACTTCTAAGATTATCTTTAAGACTATAGCTTATACTAAGCCTAGAACGCATACTAGAATCCCTAAGATTAGCTATAATACGTATATAGAAAAACGTCTAGAAGATAGTTTTAAGAGAAAGTATTTAGTTCTTAGAAAGAGACTCTTTTCGCCGTCTTCTTCTATCGCCTCTTTTAACTAGTAAAGCTACGTCTCTAAACGCTAGAACTAGCCGAAGCTTAGTTTAAGAGAAATTAAGAATACGTGCTCTACGTAAATTAAAGAGAAAACGTCGAAACTAAACGCTATTATATAGAAAATTATTATTTATACGTTTAGAGCGAAGCTCGGCGTCTTTAATAAGATCTTTTCTACGCTATTCGCCTACGAATATTATTCTACGGGCTAACGTACGACTATCGAGATAATTCTAAGTAAGAAAAAGAGTAATATCGCGAATTCGAAGTTCTATTATATTATTTCTCTTCTTAATTACCTCGAAAAAGTACTAGAACGAATTACGACTAAAAGACTAGATTATCTAGCGAAGACCTTCGACCTTCTTTATTATACTTAAATTAGAGAAAGATTAAAGAAATCTATAATCGATATTATAATACTTTTATCGAATAAAGTAGAGAAGAATCGTCGTTTTAAACGTAAGACCTTTATACTTTTTCTCGATATTAAGAGCGTCTTTAACTACGTAGTTAAAGAATAACTTCTAGCTATAATAGCTCGAATTAGTATATCGATTAATCTACTCGCGTAGATAAAGTCGTTTATATCTATATAAATATTAAGCCTCGCGTTTAATAAAGAAGAAGAAGAGTTTAGCCTAATTAAGACGAATATACTATAAGAAAGTTTAGTCTTATTTATTCTCTTCTTAATCTATCTCTAAGAGATATTTTTCGTCTCTAAGACTTCTTTTCTCTCTTATATTAACGATATTACGATAATAGCTAGCTCTAGTAGCTAGAAAAGTAATAAGAAGATATTAGAGAAGAAGACGAAAAGACTCTTTATATAAGGCTATAAAAACTATATTAAATTCGATCTTAAGAAGACGAAGCTTATATACTTCGCCTACTCTTTTAAAGAGAACTCGGAATCCCGCTCGATCTCTATTATATTATTTACGGGAGATATAATAGAACTAAAGAATTAGATTAAGTAACTAGAAATCTACTTTAACTATAGGTTTATCTTTAAGACGTACGTATCTAAAAGAATTAGCTAGACTCGTTTAACCTTCTATCGTCTCTCTAGACTCGCTAATGTCGAGAGAAGACTCTTTCTTTACGTAGTTTACTAGCTTTATTTAGCTTACGTAACTACGATTATAGACTACGACTTCGAAATCTACTAGAAGAACTAAAGACGGTTTATCCGCTAATTAAAGATTCTTTAGAATCTTATTCTACGAAAGATTCTAGAGGTTTTTAAAATCGCCTCTATAATTTCTCTAAAAATAGAGAGTAGAATTCTACTAGCGAATATTCGTCTAAACGAGTAGTTATAAAAATACGCTCTTAGAACGAATTTACTCGAAGAATTCTATCTTCTTCGAATCGAACTAGAGAAGATAAATCTAGACTAATAAAAAATAGAGACGTCTACGTAGTTAGAGAAGATTAAACTTCTTCTTAGAGAGTAATCTACTCTCTTAGAAGAAGTTAATTTCTTCTACTTTTTATCGTAGACTATTAACCTTCTCTACGCGGCTACGATTAGCTCTCTAAGTAAAGAGAAGTAGGCTTCGACCTACGTACTCGATATTATAAAAGTATTCTCTAATCGAATAGCTATCTACTTTAACGCCTTAGTTCTATCTTCGGATAAAAATATAGGCGTCGAAGTAGTAGTTTTCGATTTTAGCTAATCTAAAGAGAACCCGACGCGCTAAATTTATAAGAATCTCGGTTTAGAGAATCTAGTATATAACGACGAGATAGAAGAACTAGTAATAGTTTTTAACTTTATCGTTAAAAGTCGAGTCCGCGATAAAGATATAAGAATCTACGCGGATAACTAGACCGCGATTCTTAGACTAAAAAAGCCCTCTAATACGCCTAAATAAGGCCGATAAGTCTAAGCTATTAGTTTAGCTAAAAAGCTAAGAAATAGAGAAAATACTATTTCTTTAGAATAATACCCCGGCTATACGAACGTTCTAGATAACGAGTACGCCGATCGACTCGCTAAAAGCGCTACGAAGTACTTTATTAGAAGAACTTCTACTTCTCTAAGCTTCTATCGAAGTAAGATTAAGTAGAAGATCTATAAAGAGTAGAAAAAGAAGCTTAAATCGGCGACGAACTCGTTCTATAAACGTATCTTCGATTTAGAGATAGGGCGGCGGCTTAAATCTTCTACGAAAGTTAGAAAAATAGCCTCTATCTTTTACTAGCTAAAGATTAGATACGAATACTTTAAGTTCTATTTTTACCGTCTTAATCACGTCGAAAACGACTAGTATAGGTATAGCCGTATAACTAGATAAATACCGCGCTATTTACTTCTCTTCTACTCTCTTTATAGAAACCTTCGGATTCTCTTAAAAGACGGGCTTAAGAAGAATCGACTTAAACTACTAGATCTCTATTTCTCGACTCTAGAAGCTAGCTTAACGACTAAGTTCTTAGAATAAATAAAGATTACTACTAGACGATAGTAATTAAACGACTTATCTAGCGAGATCTAAATACGCATCGCTAGACGCTCGTTTTACTTATTTTCTTTCTTTTATTCTCTTCTTTAGCTTCTTCTCGTTCTCGGCGTTCTCGCCGCGTTCGATTTAGAGCGAAAACGGGTAAAAACCGAAGAAAAACGGCTAAATAGCGGGTATTTAAGCTAAAGTAGCCGTCTCTACTAGTATCTACGGCTATCTAATATAGTTAGTAACTAAGCTAACGAGGCTAAAAAGCCGAAATTCGAATTTTAGTCGAGTAATCTCTATTTAGAGCTCTTTTCTAGTTTCTAAATTTAGAAGTAGAATTATATAGCTAGTTTACTAGTAGTAATGCTTCGGCTAGTTATAATAAATAGTAAGTAAGTACCGGTCTTAGATAGAAGAACGCTAAACGAATTTAACTAGTCGAAAAGACTCTCTCTATAAAGAGAGCTTACTTACTTTATTTTTTATCTCTATTTTAGTCGTTTATCTTTACTCTCGCTTTATTCTTCTATTATTCTTCTATCTTTTTACGCTTTCTATTTCTCTTATAAGCTTTTAAGCGTATCGTTTCTAGTACTCTTCTAGAACTCTATTTCGATATATATATATTTAGATATATAAGTAGAAGCGAATTCTTTCTAGAGAGATTTCGTCTCTAATAGTCTTAGACTCTAGAGAGACGTTAAACTAAATAAATAAATAAATAAATAGATTTCTTTTATTAATTAGATTAGTTTCGTAAACTAGCTAGAGTAGCTAAAACGCGATATTAAAAGATAATAAAACGTTCGTCGAAGAAAGAAAGTCGAGAGTTACTCGTATAGATATATTATAAATTAAGAATAAGACTATCTCTTAAATAGTTATTAAGAACTTAGACGTTTCGATAGTCTAGAAGACTCGATTTAGCGGGTTTATTATTAACTAGCTAAAGATCTAAATTAAAAAGTAAATACTCTACGCGGCGAGTATAGTTTCGTTAAAGAGTAGAATTACTATAGGTTAAAAATCTTAAATTATAAGTAAAGAATATAAAGTACTATTATATATCGCGAAGTCGAAAGGGCTTTTCGAATCGATTAAGAAATTTAGAGTAAGATTAATTTACTCGATTAAGTTAAGATCGAAGAATAAGAAAATAGTATCGTCGCGTTAGATAATAAAAAAGAAAGCGCTAGACTTATCGCTATTCTCGCTATATACGGCGATAAGCTAGTTATTTAAGTCGCGTTCTACGTTACAAATCTTCTACTAGATAGTACGTTAAACTTCGTATTAAATCGCGATTTTAGATAGAAATTATACGAAGGCCGTAAGAACGTAGTAGAAGAGAGCTAATAGAAAAGTTATAAGTCGAACTTAAGACTCTAGTAAGTAGTCTCTATAGTTAGTTTAGCGTATCGCGAATGCGTCGGCGTAGACGTAATTAAGATAGGGCTAAAGACCGTTAGCCTCGCTAGTAAAATAGTTAAAAACGTTTAGAAATAGATTTATAGAGGGGGGTTCGTTAAGAGAGAGAAGAAGTATAGATTTAAGTATTATAATAATATAAATTATAAAGACCGCGTATACGACTTTAGTAAGATAACTCGCGTTAATAAGAGTAGTTCTAAATATTTCTAAAGATAGACGAACGAAGATCTTCTATTTACGAAGTAGTAGTTAAACGTTTATAAGAGATTCTTAAATCGCGAAGTAAGATCGCGTTTCTAGAAAGAAAAAGCGAGTATTATTTATTATAAATAAAACGCGAGAAAACGGCGCGTTTAAGAGATAGTTAGATAAATAACGTAGTCGTAACGCGTAATCGTTATTATAGCGAAAGAGAAGATAACTACTAGTTAAAAACTAGTTATTCTATTATTAATCGCTTATTTATAAAGAGTAAGCGATTCTATAACTATAGCTAGAATAGACTTTTAGTTTCGTTTAGTAGCTTGTACTATAGCTCGCTCGAATCGTAATATAATATCTAGATACTATTTATTATAGTCGCGAACTATATCTTTAGCGCTAAATAGAGCTTTCTCGATAATCTAGCTATTATAGGCGGGGCCTTAATCTTTCTATTATATTAGATATTTTCTCTTAGTCTATTTATATATCGAGATAGTACGGCGGTCTAAGATTTTAAAGATAACGTAGAGAAAGTCTTCGGCGTTCTATTTTACTATTAGTTCTAGCTTAAAGTATTTATTACGGCCGTAGAGATTCGATTCGCGAGGGGCTAGTTTAAGATAGACGACTAATATTATCGAGTAAATTCTCTAGTTTAGAGATATCTAGATTTTATAGATTTTTATTTATTTATTTAGTTTAACGTCTCTCTAGAGTCTAAGACTATTAGAGACGAGATCTCTCTAGAGAGAATTTACTTCTACTTATATATCTAAATATATATATATCGAAATAGAGTTCTAGAAGAGTACTAGAAATAATACGCTTAAAAGCTTATAAGAGAAATAGAGAGCGTAAAAAAATAGAAGAATAGTAGAAGAATAAAGCGAGAGTAAAGATAAACGACTAAAATAGAGATAAAAAGTAAAGTAAGTAAGTTCTCTTCGTAGAGAGAATCTTTTCGACTAGTTAGATTCGTTTAGCGTTCTTCTATCTAAGACCGGTACTTACTTACTATTTATTATAACTAGTCGAAGTATTACTACTAGTAAACTAGCTATATAACTCTACTTCTAAATCTAGAAACTAGAAAAGGGCTCTAAATAGAGATTACTCGATTAAAATTTAAACTTTAACTTTTTAGCCTCGTTAGCTTAGTTACTAACTATACTAGGCAGCCGTAGATACTAGTAGAGACGGCTACTTTAGCTTAAATACCCGCTATTTAGCCGTTTTTCTTCGATTCTTACCCGTTTTCGCTCTAAATCGAACGCGGCGAGAACGCCGAGAACGAGAAGAAGCTAAAGAAGAGAATAGAAGAAAGAAAATAAGTAAAATAAGTATCTAGCGATGCGTATTTAGACCTCGCTAGATAAGTCGTTTAATTATTATCGTCTAGTAGTAATCTTTATTTATTCTAAGAACCTAGCCGTTAAGCTAGCTTCTAGAGCCGAGAAATAGAGATCTAATAGTTCGAGTTAATTCTTCTTAAGCCCGTCTTTTAAGAGAACCCGGGGGTTTCTATAAAGAGAGTAGAAGAGAAGTAAATAGCGCGATATTTATCTAGCCGTATAACTATATCTATACTAGTTGTTTTCGGCGTGGTCGAGGCGGTAAAGATAGAACTTAAAGTATTTATATTTAATCTTTAGCTAGTAAAAGATAGAGACTATTTCTCTAACTTTCGTAGAAGATTTAAGCCGCCGCCCTACCTCTAAACTAAAGATACGTTTATAGAGTAAGTTCGCCGCTAATTTAAGCTTCTTTTTCTACTTTTCGTAGGTCTTCTACTTAATCTTACTTCGATAGAAGCTTAGAGAAGTAGAAGCCCTTCTAATAGAGTACTTCGTAGCGCTTTTAGCGAGCCGATCGGCGTACTCGTTGTCTAGAACGTTCGTATAATCGAGGTATTATTCTAGAGAGACGGTATTTTCTCTATCTCTTAGCTTTTTAGCTAAACTAATAGCCCGGACTTATCGGCCTTATTCGAGCGTATTAGAGGGCTTTTTTAGCCTAAGAATCGCGGCCTAGTTATTCGCGTAGATTCTTATATCTTTATCGCGGACCCGGCTTCTAACGATAAAGTTAAGGGCTATTACTAGTTCTTCTACCTCGCCGTTATATACTAGATTCTTTAAATCGAGATTCTTATAAATCTAGCGCGTCGGGTTCTCTTTAGATTAGCTAAAATCGAAAACTACTACTCCGACGCCTATATTTCTACCCGAAGATAGAACTAAGGCGTCGAAGTAGATAGCTATTCGATTAGAGGGTACTCTCGTAATATCGAGTATATAGGTCGAAGCCTACTTCTCTTTACTTAGAGAGCTAACCGTAGTCGCGTAGAAAAGATCGATAGTCTATAGTAAAAAGTAGAAGAGATCGACTTCTTCTAAGAGAGTAGATTACTCTCTAAGAAGAAGTTTAATCTTCTCTAACTACGTAGACGTCTTTATTTTTCGTTAGTCTAGATTTATCTTCTCTAGTTCGATTCGAAGAAGATAGAATTCTTCGAGTAAATTTATTTTAAGAGCGTATTTTCGTAACCGCTCGTTTAGACGAATGTCCGCTAGTAGAATTTTACTCTCTATTTCTAGAGAAATTATAGAGGCGGTTTTAAAAACCTCTAGAATCTTTCGTAGAGTAAGATTCTAAAGAATCTTTAATTAGCGGGTAAACCGCCTCTAGTTCTTCTAGTAGATTTCGAAGCCGTAGTCTATAACCGTAGTTACGCAAGCTAAATAAAGCTAGCGAACTACGTAGAGAAAGAGTCTTCTCTCGACGTTAGCGAGTCTAGAGAGATAGTAGAAGATCGAACGGGTCTAGCTAATTCTTTTAGATACGTGCGTCTTAAAGATAAACTCGTAGTCGAAGTAGATTTCTAGTTACTTAATCTAATTCTTCGGTTCTACTATATTTCCCGTAGATAATATAATAGAGACCGAGCGGGATTTCGAGTTCTTTTTAAAAGAGCGGGCGAAGTATATAAGCTTCGTCTTCTTAAGATCGAATTCGATATAGTTTTCATAGTCTTATATAAAGAGTCTTTTCGTCTTCTTCTCTAATATCTTCTTATTACTTTTCTAGCTGCCGAAGCTAGCTATCATCGTAACATCGTTAATATAAGAGAGAAAAAAAGTCTTAGAGGCGAAAAATATCTCTTAAAGATAGATTAAGAAGAGAATAGATAAGACTAGACTTTTTTATAGTATACTTATCTCGATCGAGCTAAACTCTTCTTCTTCTTCGTTAAACGCGAGGCTTAATATTCGTATAAATATAAACGACTTTACCTACGCGAGTAGATTAATCGGCATGCTAATTCGAGTTATTATAGCTAGAAGTTATTCTTCGGCTACGTAGTTAAAGGCGCTCTTAATATCGAGAAAAAGCATAAAGATCTTACGTTTAAAACGGCGATTCTTCTCTACTTTATTCGATAAAAGTATTACGGCATCGATCGCGAATTTCTTTAATCTTTTTCTAATTTAGATATAATAAAGAAGGTCGAAGGTCTTCGCTAGATATTCTAGTCTTTTAGCCGTAATTTATTCTAGTACTTTTTCGAGGTAATTAAGAAGAGAAATAATATAATAGAACTTCGAGTTCGCGGTATCGCTCTTTTTCTTACTTAGAATTACTTCGATAGCCGTACGCCAGCCCGTAAGATGATATTCGTAGGCGAATAGCATAGATAAGATCTTATTAAAGGCGCCGGGCTCCGCTCTAAATGTATAGATAATAATTTTCTACGTAATAGCGTCTAGTTCCGGCGTTTTCTCTTTAATTTACGTAGAGTACGTATTCTCGATTTCTCTTAAACTAAGCTTCGGCTAGTTCTAGCGTTTAGAGACGTAGCTTTACTAGTTAAAAGAGACGATAGAAGAAGGTAATAGAAAGAGTTTCTTTCTAAGAACTAAATACTTTTTCTTAAAACTATCTTCTAGATGTTTTTCCGTATACGTATCGTGGCTAATCTTAAGGATTCTAGCATGCGTTCTAGACTTAGTATAAGCTATAGCCTTAAAGATAGTCTTAAAGATTTCTTTTTCTAGAAAAGAATTCTAGTATTCGCGTTTAGTTCTCTTAACCGCTTTAAAGTAGATATTTCGACTATTTAAGTACCGCCGCTTATTCTCTTCTATACGTAGAGATTTAAAAGTATTAATCTCTCTTCGTAGTCGTCTTCGTTCTTCTAAAAGCTCGTTTATCTACTATGGTTTAGAACGAGCTTCTAGCTTTAATTAAGGAATAGAACGGTTTACCGCGATAGATATAGTCTAGTTAAGGCTTATCTCTAAGACATCTAACGCGGGTATTTAGCGGATTAAACCTTCTATTAAGTTTCTAGAGATATCTTTCGATAGAGGGTTTAATTCTAAGCTTTTTAGAGCTTCGAATACTATCGTCTCTATCTATTATTTAAAGATTTCTTAAAACTTAGGCCAGTCGGTCTTTCCCGTATTAAATCTAGCGGTAGTAGCTATCGTAGAAGGTTCCGTATAGCCTATCGATTCTAGACTAAATAGAATTATCTTATAATCGAAATCGAAGTTCGTAATCGTTTATTAGCCGGTAATTCTATTAGCTAAAGCCGACGTAGCTAGCGTAAGATCGATAACCGTCTCTCTTTCTAGATAGAGGCGGTAAAAGATGTCTTTTTCTTCTTCGTTTAGAAGAGATAGATTATTTTCTTCGAACTATTCGACTAGCCGATTAGCGCTAGACGAGGGAGAAGATTTCGAATTCTACTAGAAATAATAAATATTAAAATCCTCGATAACTATAGCCTACGTTCTAAGAAATTACTATTATAGAACGCGTTTTAGAGTATATCGGGAATCGTTACCCGTTTAATTCTTCTAGTTATATAAGTTAAGTAGCTTAAACTTAGACCTACGCTATTCTATACTTAAAACTATTAGGTCGGGACTTTACTAGAATTCGGCCTCTAAATTCACCTCTATTTCTCTAAGAAAGCGGGAAACGTAGGTTAATATTTAAGGCCTTAGATCGAAAGAATAGACCGATAGAATTTAAACGAATAAGAGATAATTAATTAACTAAAAGCCTAAGTTCTCGTAGAATAAGATATACGATTCTTAGTATAGAACGAGGTCTATCTTTAACTTTACTACGATGTTTAGAATAGATTTCGTTATCGAAATACTTCTATTTAAGTTAGCTTATAGAACTCGTAAAGAACTTATTAAAAACGAGTTTATTTAGAGTTCTTTAGAGCGTTTCTTAGCTCTTTAAGCTTTTTAGTCTTATAGAAGACGTCTCTAATAAAGAAGCGTCTTAAGATAGTTTAGCGGGCCTCGTCTTCGATCTTAAAGACTAGAACGAGCGAGAATCGTAGCCGTTCTTCTCTTATTATCTTCGACGTAAGCTAGTAGAAGGTGCCGATAATCTTAAATCTAAGATTAAAGATCGCGACTTTAGATCGAATAACCTCTCTAAACTTCTCGCGAGAGAGAGTAGAGAAGTCCCGCGTAGATACGTTATATATTACTACTTTAAACTACGTACGGTTCTTCGTAATTAATCGAGTAGAAATAATCTAGTTAATTATAGCCGTATTCTTTAAAAGAAATTCGGCGGAGAAGGGCTCGTACGCGATAAGAACGAGGTTCTTTTTCGAAAAAAGAGAGACTATAGTAATAACGGGCTCGTTCTTATTTCGCTAGTTCAAGAATATCTTATTAAAGACGTTACGTAGGTCGAACGACGAGAGGTCTTCGATTTTCGTAGTCGAGATAAGAACTACTTAGCGAATAGTCTTCTTAGACGCGAAAGTCTTCTACGCGAAGTTCTTCTACTTTTTTTTAAAAACGGGGGTAAACCTATTCGCGTTTATCGAGGCCTTTACCGCTACGAAGACGTACGTAGATATCGGCTAGCTCGATACTACGATAGGCCTCTATATAGAACGAACTAATTACGTATTCGCGTACGTAGGCCTCTACGAGGGCTACTTCGAGAGGGGGGCGACGATAGACTTTAAGAGAATTCTCGTAGTTTTCGCGAGGTCTATCGCGGTCTTTTCTAGAGCCCGTATCTACGTAGCGAGAATCGAGCCGGCTTTATCTATAGTTCTTTTAATTTCGATAAACTATCGTATAATCTCGATTAGATCTAAAATAGACCTTTATTCTTTTCTAGTCTTTAAGAGGTTCGCGGCTATAACGAGAAGACTAAGAGACTAATCGATAGCTTCTTATATAGTTTTCGACGAAAGTACTATACTTTTCTCGCTTTCTTCGTAGTAAATAAAGCGAAAGATAGCTAATTCGCTCTTTCTCTTTATCGAAGAAGTCGAAATAATTATCGAAACGTGCCGTTTAAGTAGGCCTTCTCGAACGAATAGTTCTTTCGTAGATTTAAGGGCCGAAGGCTTCGAGATAGCGATTCTCGATAGTAGAATAGGCGTAGCTAAAGGTTTCTTAAAATTTTTTATAGCCGTATCTATAGCCTCGAAGTCCTCTATCTATACTAAGAGAGATAGAGTAGAGTTCGAGAAGAAAGACTTCTACTTCGAAGAAGCTATTCTAGATTTAAAAAAGAAATTTCTAAGCTCTTTCTAAAAGAAAAACGTATAGAAGAAAGTATAAATAGAAGAGAAGACTAGAAAATAAATTATCGGCTTTAGTTTCGTCTAAACTAAGCCGTAAATAAAAGAAGCTTAGATCGAAGTAGAGGTTTTTCTTAATTACTTACTCTCTAGAAGTAAACGAAGAGGCCGATAAGACTAATAGAGACGTTAAAGGTTTCGAAAGACTAAGAAATATCTTAGCGTAAAGCTTAGATCGATCGAATTATCTATGCACGTAAAACTCTTTAGTAAGGCCTAAGAAAGAGGCTTCTAGTAGACTTTAGAGTAGAATTCTCGAACGTAGAAAGAAGCTATCGTAATATAACTTTAAAAACGAATTTCTTAGTACCGTATAATACTCTATATATAATTTAGTGCGAATTCGAGTGATTTTCGAGGGTAGAGAGAACTACGAAGCTCTAACTAGTCTAGTACTATTTAGAATACCTCTTCTTTTACGTACTACGTAATAGCGCATACGTCTACGAAGCTAAGAATCGAGATTCTAGCTAAGAAAATTAAGGGCTTTCGAACGATATTAATCTTAGCGTAATTCTCGAGGGTCGAATTCGAAGGCTATATCGGTTCGCCCTACGTAGAGGCCTAATTTTATAGATTAGTTTTTCGACGATATTCTTAATCGAAAAGAATTCTATTCGTTAGTATAAAAATTTTCGATTAGCGTATTCGAGGGCTTTATATCTCTAGTAGAGGCGTATAAATATCTTATCGTTCTTATAAAGTCGTAGAGGCTTATATTTCGCGTCGTATTATTTTTTCTATTTAATAGCTACGAAGAATATAGCTTTATTAGCCTCTTAACGCGCGGCATCGCGATACTATTCGCGATCGTATAGAGAGTCGACGAGAGCGAATAATAAATCGATTCTAGAGTTCGCGCTAAATAGTAATTAGTTAGAGAAAAATCTAGTCGTAGCGTTTATTACGTTATTAAGAGAGGCCTATAAATACGATAGAATTATAATCTATTTACTATTTAGATATATAATAACGTAATATCTAATCGCGATCTTAACGATCTAGTTTATTCTCTTCGATTAATCGTCGACTTAGAGATAGTATATTATTATTATATATTATTTAATTCTTATTTTCTTATAGACTTATTTCTAAAAATTAAAAGTAAATCGCGAATTACGATTAGTAATCTAAATATAGAAAAGTTCTTATTCTTAGAAAAGTATTTTTTAAACGTACTTATTAGTCTAGTCTTAGACTATCTAATCTTTCTTATCTTTTACGAGAAGAATTTTCTTAGTAATTTTATAGATAATAAAGAGTAGTATATCGTAGTCTCTCTTAGTAAAAGAAAGCTTTACGATAAAGTCTATAGTTTAAATCTCTCGCGAGGCGGCGGGGCTTTAGATAGAATAAAGCTCTCTATAGAAGACGTAGCGCTTAGTTAAATAGACTTAATAGATAGAGTAGTATTTTAGATATACTTATAGCTTTCTTATAAGCTTCTTAATAAAGACGGCGGTTCGAATCTAATTATAGATACGCTAGAAGCCTTTATAATACTACGCGTTATAAGTTATTTTAAAGACTTCTTTCTCTATGCTTTTTAAAATATATAATCGATGGCGACCGTCTTCGGAGTCGATATAGTATATTAGCCCGTTATATAGAAAGAAGCGAAGACTCTATATAGCTTTAAAGAACTCGTTATTCTTCTATATATATATAGAGTTAATATATAAGACTCTAGTAAATCTTTTAAGTCTAGTTATATCGCGTTTCTCTATTCTTCTAGTGGCGCGAGGCGATAGAGATTTATTTTATAGTAATAGCTAACTAGACCTACTAACGTAGAGTTACTATAAGATTTATTATATTAAGATACGAATCTCGACTCGCGTAGGCTTAGAGTTTAGTAGTACGTATATTAATGCGTCTATAAGATTAATTAGTATATTATTCTCTATAGATATATTTTTAGCTATTAGCGATATTAGACTTTATACTTCGCGTTCGTCTTATTCTTCTTCGTTAATATAATTTATAATAGTATTAGTAAGTTTCTTAATAGCTTATTATTTATTCTTCTTTTAATCGATAATACGAATCGTAGCTATTACTTTAAGAATATTTCGCTAGTAACGGTCTTACTAATACTCGACTTATATACGAGCTTTAAGGTCGTCGAATATTTTAATAACTATAACTAAGAAAACGTAAATCGAGTCTAGTATTTTAGATTTCGCGTTTAGAGGCTTTACTATCTCGCTAATAAGACGACTAAAGGCATCGAGTACTAGATATATTTTTTCGAGGCGGTAGAAGATCTTAAGCCGAAATTAAGAGATATACTAGCTAGTAATAACGAGTTTAAGATTTATCTTATCGATTATAAAGATCGTTTAGAGGTTATAGTACTTCGCGATAAAGATAACGACGTAATAATCTATAAAGAAATAGATATCGTTACTAATATCTACGTATAGTAGATATTTAATTTTTCGTAGGGTTTATATAATTTCGACTATCTTTAATTTAGTAGACTAGTATCTAGTCTCGGCTAGCTTTAGAATACGAGATAGAAATATTATAGACTTAATTTTATTATTATTCTACGACTAAATCTTATCGTCGACTAGACGTAGTTTCGAGTCGCCCTTAATATAATAGACGAGAACGCCGATTTTCTTTTTAGAAGAGTTAACGTTAACGTAGAGACGTCTATTAAAATTATAATATACGAGCTATAGAGAGTCTTTAAGATATTTTTAAATAGCTTCGAAAACGGCTCTACGATTAGCTTTAAGAATAATCTTTATTTTCTTAGTAAAGACGAGTCTAGTATTACTCTTAATTAGACTTTTTTTTAAGAGCTTCGTTTTATAATTCGTTAGCGGCTTAATAATCTATACGTAGTATAATATTTTAGATTAGAGAAATTCGATTACTTCTATCTAGTACTTAAGGTTCTTTAGTATATTTAGAAAAGATATTTTAACGATAGTCTTCGTACGTTTCTTAATAAAGACTAGATCGAAAACGTTTATCTTTTAGTCTAGTAGCTTCGCGTATAGATATTCGATAAAGCTTTTTATCGAAGATATTATAATATTATATTTATTTATTTTTACGAGTACGCGGTTAAGATATTAAAGATATTATTATAGTATTTTATCGAAGACTATTACGTCGTCGATATACGCTCTATAGAAGGTTTAAAATTCGCGAAGAATAGCGTCGAATTATCGTTAGCTATATAATTCGAAGTTAATATATTCTATTATTACTATATTAAAGAATTCTTAGCCGCGGTAGAAGTTAACGATAAGCTTATAGCGATTCTTCTTTTTAATACGCTATTAGTAGAAGAAAAAAGTTATATTTATTATAAATATAAAATTATAGTCTTATATAACGTTAATAATATTATTTTAGATCGAAAGAGAGTAAGAGTTCTTCTCGAATATTTAGTTAAGACCTCTAATATCTACGACTACGCGAGATTTCTTAATTTATTCGTCGTCTTTAAGTAGTCTTTTCTAGACTATAAATATTAAGTATTCGAATATAGTATAGGTTCGTATCTAGTCTAGTTTCTTTTATTTATAGAGCTTATCGAATGTTTCGTCGACTACGACTCTATCTTTTATAAATAAGAAGTATATCTTAGTAGTAAACTTTATATCGCGTTTTTATTCTATTTTAAGTAGTATAGCTATTTTTTATTCGACGAAGACCTTTTTATTTATTTATTTAGTTTAACGTCTCTCTAGAGTTTAAGACTATTAGAGACGAAATTTCTCTAGAAAGAATTCGCTTCTACTTATATATCTAAATATATATGTATTAGAATAGAGTTCTAGAAGAGTACTAGAAACGGTACGCTTAAAAGCTTATAAGAGAAATAGAGAGCGTAAAAAGATAGAAGAATAGTAGAAGAACGAAGCGAGAGTAAAGATAAACGACTAAAATAGAGATAAAAAGTAAAGTAAGTAAGCTCTCTTTATAGAGAGAATCTTTTCGACTAGTTAGATTCGTTTAGCGTTCTTCTATCTAAGACCGATACTTACTTACTATTTATTATAACTAGCCGAAGTATTACTACTAGTAAACTAGCTATATAACTCTACTCTTAAATCTAGAAACTAGAAAAGAGCTCTAAATAGAGATTACTTAACTAAAATTCGAATCTTAGCTTTTTAGCCCTATTAGCTTAGTTACTAACTATACTAGGCAGCCGTAGATACTAGTAGAGACGGCTACTTTAGCTTAAATATCCGCTATTTAGCCGTTTTTCTTCGGTTCTTGCCCGTTTTCGCTCTAAATCGAACGCGGCGAGAACGCCGAGAACGAGAAGAAGCTAAAGAAGAGAATAGAAGAAAGAAAATAAGTAAAATAAGCGTCTAGCGATACGTATTTAGACCTCGCTAGATAAGTCGTTTAATTACTATCGTCTAGTAGTAATCTTTATTTATTCTAAGAACTTAGCCGTTAAGCTAGCTTCTAGAGCCGAGAAATAGAGATCTAATAGTTCGAGTTGATTCTTCTTAAGCCCGTCTTTTAAGAGAACCCGGGGGTTTCTATAAAGAGAGTAGAAGAGAAGTAAATAGCGCGATATTTATCTAGTCGTATAACTATATCTATACTAGTCGTTTTCGGCGTGGTCGAGGCGATAAAGATAGAACTTAAAGTATTCGTATCTAATCTTTAGCTAGTAGAAGATAGAGACTATTTCTCTAACTTTTATAGAAGATTTAAGCCGCCGCCCTATCTCTAAACCGAAGATACGTTTATAGAACGAGTTCGCCGCTAATTTAAGCTTCTTTTTCTACTCTTCGTAGGTCTTCTACTTAATCTTACTTCGATAGAAGCTTAGAGAAGTAGAAGCTCTTCTAATAGAATACTTCGTAGCGCTTTTAGCGAGCTAGTCGGCGTACTCGTTATCTAGAACGTTCGTATAGCCGGGATACTATTCTAGAGAGACGATATTTTCTCTATCTCTTAGCTTTTTAGCTAAACTAATAGCCCGGACTTATCGATCTTATTCGGACGTATTAGAGAACTTTTTTAGTCTAAGAATCGCGGTCTAGTTATTCGCGTAGATTCTTATATCTTTATCGCGAACCCGGCTTCTAACGATAAAGTTAAGGGCTATTACTAGTTCTTCTACCTCGCCGTTATATACTAGATTCTTCGAACCGAGGTTCTTATAAATCTAGCGCGTCGGGTTCTCTTTAGATTAGCTAAAATCGAAAACTACTACTCCGACACCTATATTTTTACTCGAAGATAGAACTAAGACGTCGAAGTAGATAGCTATTCGATTAGAGAATACCTCTATAATATCGAGTACGTAGGCCGAAGCCTACTTCTCTTTACTTAGAGGGCTAATCGTAGCCGCGTAGAAAAGATTAATAGCCTACGACGAAAAGTAGAAGAGGTCGACTTCTTCTAAGAAAGTAGATTACTCTTTAAGAAGAAGTTTAATCTTCTCTAACTACGTAGGCGTCTCTATTTTTCGTTAGTCTAGGTTTATCTTCTCTAGTTCGATTTAAAGAGAATAAGATTCTTCGAGTAAATTCGTTCTAAGAGCGTATTTTCGTAACTACTCGTTTAGATAAATGTTCGCTAGTAGAATTTTACTCTCTATTTCTAGAGAAATTATAGAGGCGGTTTTAAAAACCTCTAGAATCTTTCGTAAAGTAAGATTCTAAAGAATCTTTAATTAGCGGGTAAACCGTCTCTAGTTCTTCTAGTAGATTTCGAAGTCGTAGTCTATAATCGTAGTTACGTAAGCTAAATAAAGCTAATAAACTACGTAGAAAGAGAGCCCTCTCTCGACGTTAGCGAGTTTAGAGAGACGATAGAAGATCGAACGGGCCTAGCTAACTCTTTTAGATACGTACGTCTTAAAGATAAATTCGTAGTTAAAGTAGATTTCTAGCCACTTAATCTAATTCTTCGATTCTACTACATTTCCCGTAGATAATATAATAGAGATCGAGCGGGGTTTTAAGTTCTCTTTAAAAGAGCGGACGAAGTATATAAGCTTCGTCTTCTTAAGATCGAATTCGATATAGTTTTTATAGTCTCGCGTAAAGAGTCTTTTCGTCTTCTTCTCTAATATCTTCTTATTACTTTTCTAGCTATCGGAGCTAGCTATTATCGTAATATCGTTAATATAAGAGAGAAAAAAAGTCTTAGAGACGAAAAATATCTCTTAAAGATAAATTAAGAAGAGAATAAATAAAATCAAGCTTTCTTATAGTATATTTATCTCGACTAGACTAAACTCTTCTTCTTCTCCGTTAAACGCGAGGCTTAATATTCGTATAGATATAAACGACTTTATCTACGCGAGTAGATTAATCGATATACTAATTTAAGCTATTATAGCTAGAAGTTATTCTTTAGCTACGTAGTTAAAGACGCTCTTAATATCGAGAAAAAGTACGAAGATCTTACGTTTAAGACGGCGATTCTTCTCTACTTTATTCGATAAAAGTATTACGGCATCGATCGCGAATTTCTTTAATCTTTCTCTAATTTAGATGTAATAAAGAAGGTCGAAGGTCTTCGCTAGATAATCTAATCTTTTAGCCGTAATTCGTTCTAGTACTTTTTCGAGGCAATTAAGAAGAGAAATAATACGATAGAACTTTAGATTCGCGGTATCGCTCTTTTTCTTACTTAGAATTACTTCGATAGCCGTACGCTAGCCCGTAGAATAATATTCGTAGGCGAATAGCGTAGAAAAGATCTTATTAAAGGCGCTAGACTTCGCTCTAAACGTATAGATAATAATTTTCTACGTAATAGCGTCTAGTCTCGGCGTTTTCTCTTTAATTTATATAAAGTACGTATTCTTAATTTTTCTTAAACTAAGCTTCGACTAGTTCTAGCGTTTAGAGACGTAGCTTTACTAGTTAAAAGAGGCGATAGAAGAAGACGGCGAAAAGAGCCTCTTTCTAAGAACTAAATACTTTTTCTTAAAACTATCTTCTAGACATTTTCCCGTATACGTGTCGTGGCTAATCTTAAGAATTCTAGTATGCGTTCTAGGCTTAGTATAAGCTATAGCCTTAAAGATAGTCTCGAAAGTTTCTTTTTCTAGAAAAGAATTCTAGTATTCGCGTTTAGCCCTCTTAACCGCTTTAAAGTAGATGTTTCGACTATTTAAGTATCGTCGCTTATTCTCTTCTATACGTAGAGATTTAAAAGCGTTGGCCTCTCTTCGTAGTCGTCTTCGTTCTTCTAAAAGCTCGTTCGTTTATTACGGTTTAGAACGAGCTTCTAGTTTTAATCGAGAAATAGAACGGTTCGCCGCGATAGATATAGTCTAGTTAAGGCTTATCTCTAAGACATCTAACGCGAATATTTAGCGGATCGAACCTTCTATTAAGTTTCTAGAGATATCTTTTAATAGAGGGTTTAATTCTAAGCTTTTTAGAGCTTCGAATACTACCGTCTCTATCTATTATTTAAAGATTTCTTAAAACTTAGACTAGTCGATCTTTCCCGTATTAAATCTAGCGGTAGTAGCTACCGTAGAAGGTCCCGTATAGCCTATCGGTTCTAGACTAAATAGAATTACCTTATAATCGAAATTAAAGTCCGTAATCGTTTACTAGCCGGTAATTCTATTAGCTAAAGCCGACGTAGCTAGCGTAAGATCGATAACCGTCTCTCTTTCTAGATAAAGACGATAGAAGATATCTTTCTCTTCTTCGTTTAGAAGAGATAGATTATTTTCTTCGAACTATTCGACTAGTCGATTAGCGCTAGACGAGAAGAAAGATTTCGAATTCTACTAGAAATAATAAATATTAAAATCCTTAGTAACTATAGTCTACGTTCTAAGAAATTACTATTATAGAACGCGTTCTAGAGTATATCGAAAATCGTTACCCGTTTAATTCTTCTAGTTATATAAGTTAAGTAGCTTAAACTTAGACCTACGCTACTCTATACTTAAAACTATTAGATCGAAACTTTACTAGAATTCGATCTCTAAATTTATCTTTATTCTTCTAAGAAAGCGGGAAACGTAGATTAATATTTAAGGCCTTAAATCGAAAGAATAGACCGATAGAATTTAGACGAACGAGAGATAATTAATCGACCGAAAGTTCGAGTTCTTATAGAATAAGATATACGGTTCTTAGTATAGAACGAGGTCTATCTTTAACTCTACTATAATATCTAGAATGAATTTCGTTATCGAAATACTTCTATTTAAGTTAGCTTATAGAACTCGTAAAGAACTTATTAAAAACGAGTTTATTTAGAGTTCTTTAGAGCGTTTCTTAGCCCTTTAAGCTTTTTAGTCTTATAGAAGACGCCTCTAATAAAGAAGCGTCTTAAAATAGTCTAGCGAGCCTCGTTTTCGATCTTAAAGACTAGAACGAGTAAGAATCGTAGTCGTTCTTTTCTTATCGTCTTTAACGTAAGCTAGTAGAGAATATTAATAACCTTAAATTTAAGATTAAAGGTCGCGACTTCGAATCGAATAACCTCTCTAAACTTCTCGCGAGAGAGAGTAGAGAAGTTCTATATAGATACGTCGTATACTACTACTTTAAACCACGTACGGTTCTTCGTAATCGATCGAGTAGAGATAATCTAGTTAATTATAGCCGTATTCTTTAAAAGAAATTCGGCGGAGAAGGGCTCGCACGCGATAAGAACGAGGTTCTTTTTCGAAAAAAGAGAGACTATAGTAATAACGGGCTCGTTCTTATTTCGCTAATTTAAGAATATCTTATTAAAGACGTTACGTAGGCTAAACGACGAGAGATCTTCGATTTTCGTAGTTAAAATAAGAACTACTTAACGAGTAGTCTTCTTAGACGCGAAAGTCTTCTATACGGGGTTCTTCTACTTTTTTTCGAAAACGGAGGTAAACTCGTTCGCGTTTATCGAGGTCTTTACCGCTACGAAGACGTACGTAGATATTAGCTAGTTTAATACTACGATAGACCTCTACGTAGGGCGAACTAATTACGTATTCGCGTACGTAGGCCTCTACGAGAGCTACTTTAAGAGAGAGACGGCGATAGGCTTTAAGAGAATTCTCGTAGTTTTCGTAAGGTCTATCGCGATCTTTTTTAGGGCCCGTACCTACGTAGCGAGAATTAAGTCGGCTTTATTCGCGGTTCTTTTAATTTCGATAAACTATCGTATAATCTTAATTAGATCTAAAATAGACCTTTATTCTTTTCTAGTCTTCGAGAGGTTCGCGGCTATAACGAGAAGACTAAGAGATCGATTAATAGTCTTTTACGTAGTTTTCGACGAAAGTACTATACTTTTCTCGCTTTCTTCGTAATAGATAAAGCGAAAGGTAGATAATCCGCTCTTTCTCTTTATCGAAAGAGTTAAAACGACTATTAAAGCGCGTCGTTTAAGTAGGCCTTCTCGAACGAATAGTTCTTTCGTAGATTTAGAGGCCGAAGGCTTTAGAATAGCGATTCTCGATAGCGAAATAGATATAGCTAAGGGTTTCTCGAAATTTTTTATAGTCGTATTTATAGTCTCGGAGTCCTCTATCTATACTAAGAAAGATAGAATAGAATTCGAGAAGAAAGACTTCTATATCGAAGAAGCTATTCTAGATTCGAAAGAGAAATTTCTAAGCTCTTTCTAAAAGAAAAACGTGTAGAGGAAAGTATAAATAGAAAGAAAGACTAGAAAATAAATTATTAGCTTTAGTTTCGTCTAAACTAAGCTATAAATAAAAGAAGTCTAGGTCGAAGCGGGGATTTTTCTTAATTACTTACTCTCTAGAAGTAAACGAAGAGGCCGATAGAGTCGATAAAGACGTCGAAGGTTTTAAGAGACTAAGAAATATCTTAGCGCAAAGCTCGAATCGATCGGGTTATTTATATACGTAAAACTCTTTAGTAAGGCCTAAGAAAGAGGCTTCTAGTAGACTTTAGAGTAGAATTTTCGGGCGTAGAAAGAAGCTATCGTAATATAACTTCGAGAACGAATTTCTTAGTATCGTACGATACTCTATATATAATTTAGTGCGAATTCGAGTAATTTTCGAGAATAAGAAGAACTACGAAGTTCTAGCTAGTCTAATACTATCTAGAATACCTTTTCTTCTACGCACTACGTAATAGCGCGTACGTCTACGAAGCTAAGAATCGAGATTCTAGCTAAGAAAATTAAGGGCTTTTAAATAGTATCGGTCTTAACGTAATTCTCGAGGGTCGAATTTAAAGATGCGTTACTAATTAACGAAGACCTTCGCGAAGCCTAGATTATCTCTTTATACTTTAGAGTATTTTTCTATAATTATAGCTAGAGCTCGTCGTATATCTAGATAATCGTAAATAGTTACTTCGTTAGAAAGACGTTTCTCGAGCTCGAAATTAATTTTATTAGCGTCGAAGCCGGCTATTACGTAGTACTACGAGAGAATTTTTTAGACGTAAGTAATTTTATAATCGAATATTTTTTCTAGTAGACGCTTTCTAGAAATAGTAATTTACTTATTAAAATTATTTCGTATCTAGACCGCGTCTATATTTCGATCTAGAATATAGATATAGAGTATAGTCTTAGAGGCTTATTAGAATTAGTTTAAAACGGACGTAAAAATAAATTCGAAGTATCTTTTAAGAAATAGAAACTTAGCGAGATAGATTCGTACTAGAAAAATAAAAAGAGCGAATAGAATTATATCTTTACTTACTCTAGTAAGAAGATTTCGTATACGGTCTTAAAGTTAAGTTCGTACGAAGATCGAGATCTTAGCGTTTTTATAGCTTTTAATTATTACGACTTCGTTAACTACGTTAATAATAATATTCTCTAGTACGATAATATCTATTTTAATTAGAGTAACTTCTTCGTAGTTTTATACGAGATATATCTCGCGTAGAAATAAGACTTATATCTATATTTCTTTATTTATTTATTTATTTATTTAGTTTAGCGTCTCTCTAGAGTTTTAGACTATTAGAGACGAGACTTCTCTAGAAGAATTCGCTTCTATCTATATATCTAAATATATATATATCGAAGAAGATTCTAGAAGAGTACTAGAAACGATACGCTTAAAAGCTTAAGAAAAATAGAGAGCGTATAAAAAGTTAAAAGAATAAAGAAAGCGAAGCGAGACCTTAGAAAACGATAAAATAGAGATAAAAAGTATAGTAAGTAAGTTCTCTTCTTAGAGAGAGCCTTCTTAACTAGTTAGATTCGTTTAGCTTTCTTCTATCGAAGACCGGTACTCGCTTATTATTTATTATAACTAGCCGAAGTATTACTACTAGTAAACTAGCTATATAATTCTACTTCTAAATTTAGATAAAAAAGAGCTCTAAATAGAGATTACTTAATCGAAATTTAAATTTCGGCTTTTTAGCCCTATTAGCTTAGTTACTAACTATACTAGATAGCCGTAGATACTAGTAGTAACGGCTACTTTAGCTTAAATATTCGCTATTTAGCTATTTTTCTATAGTTCTCGCCCGTTTTTACTTTAAATCGAACGCGGCGAGAGTATCGAGAACGAGAAGAAGCTAAAGAAGAGAATAAAAGAAGAAAAATAAAGAAAATAAGTATAAATAAGTATATAGCGATACGTATTTAGACCTCGTTAGATAAGTTATTTAACTACTATCGTCTAGTAGTAATCTTTATTTATTCTAAGAACTTAGCCGTTAAGCTAGCTTCTAGAGTTAAAAAAAAGAGATTTAATAGTTTAAGCCGATTCTTCTTTAGCCCGTCTTTTAAGAGAATTCGGAAGTTTCTATAAAGAGAATAGAAGAGAAGTAGATAACGTAGTATCTATCTAGTCGTATAGCTATATCTATACTAGTTGTTTTTAGCGTAATTAAAACGATAAAGATAGAACTTAAAGTATTCGTATTCTATCTTTAGCTAGTAAAAGACGAAGACTATTTCTCTAACTTTCGTAGAAGATTTAAGCCGCCGCCCTATCTCTAAACTAAAGATACGTTTATAGAGCGAGTCTATCGTCGATTTAAGCTTCTTTTTCTACTCTTCGTAGGTCTTCTACTTAACCTTACTTTAATAGAAGCTTAGAGAAGTAGAAGCCCTTCTAATAAAATACTTTATAGCGCTTTTAGCGAGTCGATTAACGTACTCGTTATCTAGAACGTTCTTATAGCTAAAGTACTATTCTAGAGAGATAATATTTTCTCTATCTCTTAGCTTTTTAGCTAAGCTAATAGCTCGAATCTATTAATCTTATTTAGGCGTATTAGAGGGCTTCTTTAGCTATAGAATCGCGGTCTAGTTATTCGCGTAGATTCTAATATTCTTATTATAGACTCGACTTCTAACGACGTAGTTAAGAGCTATTACTAGTCCTTCTATCTTATCGTTATATATTAGATTCTTCGAACTAAGGTTCTTATAAATTTAGTACGTCGAATTCTCTTTAGATTAGCTAAAGTCGAAAACTACTACTTCGATATCTATATTTCTATTTAAAGATAGAACGAAAGCGTTAAAGTAGATAGCTATTTAATTAGAGAGTATTCTCTTAATATTAAGTATATAGATCGAAGTCTACTTCTCTTTATTTAGAGAGCTAACCGTAGCCGCGTAGAGAAGATCGATAGTCTATAATAAAAAGTAGAAGAAATCGACTTCTTCTAAAAGAGTAGATTACTCTCTAAGAAGAAGCTTAATCTTCTTTAACTACGTAGACGTTTCTATTTCTTATTAGTTTAGATTTATCTTCTCTAGTTCGATTCGAAGAAGATAGAATTCTTCGAGTAAATTCGTTCTAAGAGTATATTTTTATAACCGCTCGTTTAGATAAATATTCGCTAGTAGAATTCTACTCTCTATTTCTAGAGAAATTATAGAGATAGTTTTAAAAATCTCTAGAATCTTTCGTAGAATAAGATTCTAAAGAACTCTTAATTAATAAGTAAACCGCTTCTAGTTTTTCTAGTAGATTTTAAAGTCGTAGTCTATAACTATAGTTACGTAAGCTAAATAAAGCTAACGAACTATATAGAAAAAGAGCTTTCTCTTAACGTTAATAAGTCTAGAGAGACGATAGAAGACTAAATAGATCTAGCTAACTCTTTTAGATACGTGCGTTTTAAAGATAAACTTATAGTTAAAATAAATTTCTAGCTACTTAATCTAGTTCTTTAATTCTACTATATCTTTCGTAGATAAGATAATAGAGACCGAGTAAGGTTTCGAGTTCTCTTTAAAAGAACGAGTAAAGTATATAAGCTTCGTCTTCTTAAGATTAAATTTAATATAGTTTTCGTAGTCTCGCGTAAAGAGTCTTTTTATCTTCTTCTCTAATATCTTCTTATTACTTTTCTAGCTACTAAAGCTAGCTATTATCGTAATATCGTCGATATAAGAGAGAAAAGAAGTCTTAGAGACGAAAAACATCTCTTAAAGATAGATTAAAAAGAGAATAGAAGAGACTAAGCTTTCTTATAAAATATTCGTCTTAATTAGACTAAACTCTTCTTCTTCTTCGTTAAACGCGAGGCTTAATATTCGTATAGATATAAACGACTTTATCTATATAAGTAGATTAATTAATATACTAATTCGAGCTATTATAGCTAGAAGTTATTCTTCGACTACGTAGTTAAAGACGCTTTTAATATCGAGAAAAAGTACGAAGGTTTTACGTTTAAGACGATAGTTCTTCTCTACTTTATTTAATAAAAGTATTATAACGTCGATCGCGAATTTCTTTAATCTTTCTCTAATTTAGATATAGTAAAGAAGATCGAAGATCTTCGCTAGATAGTCTAATCTTTTAGCCGTAATTCGTTCTAGTACTTTTTCGAGATAATTAAGAAGAGAAATAATACGATAGAACTTTAAGTTCGCGGTATCGCTCTTTTTCTTACTTAGAATTACTTCGATAGCCGTACGCTAGCCCGTAGAATAATATTCGTAGACGAATAGCGTAGAAAAGATCTTATTAAAGACGTTAAGCTTCGCTCTAAACGTATAAGTAATAATCTCTTATATAATAGCGTTTAGTCTCGGCGTTTTCTCTTTAATTTACGTAGAGTACGCGTTCTCGATTTTTCTTAAACTAAGCTTCGGCTAGTTCTAGCGTTTAGAGACGTAGCTTTACTAGTTAAAAGAGACGATAGAAGAAGACGATAAAAAGAGCCTCTTTTTAAGAACTAAATACTTTTTCTTAAAACTATCTTCTAGACGTTTTTTCGTATACGTATTATAGCTAATTTCGAAGATTCTAGTATACGTTCTAGACTTAATATAAGCTATAGTTTTAAAGATAGTCTTAAAGATTTCTTTTTCTAGAAACGAATTTTAATATTCGCGTTTAGTCCTCTTAATCGCTTTAAAGTAGATATTTCGACTATTTAAGTATTACCGCTTATTCTCTTTTATACGTAGAGATTTAAAAGCGTTAGTCTCTCTTCGTAGTCGTCTTTATTCTTCTAAAAGCTCGTTCGACTACTACGATTTAGAACGAGCTTCTAGTTTTAATCGAGAAATAGAGAGATCCGCCGTAATAGATATAGTCTAGTTAAGACTTACCTCTAAGATATTTAACGCAAGTATTTAGTAGATCGAATCTTCTATTAAGTTTTTAGAGATATCTTTCGATAGAGGGTTTAATTCTAAGCTTTTTAGAGCTTCGAATACTATCGTCTCTATCTATTATTTAAAGATTTCTTAAAACTTAGACTAGTCGATCTTTTTTATATTAAATCTAGCGATAGTAGCTATCGTAGAAGGTTCTATATAGCCTATTAATTCTAGACTAAATAGAATTATCTTATAATCGAAACCGAAGTTCGTAATCGTTTACTAGTTAATAATTCTATTAGCTAAAGCTAACGTAGCTAGTATAAGATCGATAACCGTCTCTCTTTCTAAATAGAGATAATAAAAGATGTCTTTCTCTTCTTTATTTAGAAGAGATAGATTATTTTCTTTAAACTATTCGACTAGTCGATTAGCGCCGAACGAGAAGAAAGATTTCGAATTCTACTAAAGATAATAAATATTAAAATCTTTAATAACTATAGTCTACGTTCTAAGTAGTTATTATTATAGAACGCGTTCTAGAGTATACTAAGAATCGTTATTCGTTTAATTCTTCTAGTTATATAAGTTAAGTAGCTTAAACTTAGACTTACGCTACTCTATATTTAAAACTATTAGATCGAAACTTTACTAGAATTCGGCCTCTAAATTCACCTCTATTTTTCTAAGAAAGCGGAAAACGTAGATTAATATTTAAGACCTTAGATTAAAAGAATAGATCGATAGAATTTAAACGAACGAGAGATAATTAATTAATTAAAAGTCTAAATTCTCGTAAAATAAGATATACGATTCTTAGTATAGAACGAGGTCTATCTTTAACTCTATTATAATATCTAGAATAAATTTCGTTATCGAAATACTTCTATTTAAGTTAACTTATAGAACTCGTAAAGAACTTATTAAAAATAAGTTTATTTAGAGTTCTTTAGAGCGTTTCTCGGCTCTTTAAGCTTTTTAGTCTTATAGAAGACGCCTCTAATAAAGAAGTATCTTAAGATAGTCTAGCGAGCCTCGTCTTTAATCTTAAAGACTAGAATAAGCGAGAATCGTAGTTATTCTTCTCTTATCGCCTTCGACGTAAGCTAGTAGAGGGTGTCGATAATCTTAAATCTAAGATTAAAGATAGCGACTTCGAATTAAATAATCTCTTTAAACTTCTCGCGAGAGAGAATAGAGAAGTCTCGCGTAAATACGTCGTATACTATTACTTTAAACTACGTGCGGTTCTTTATAATCGATCGAGTAGAAATAATCTAGTTAATTATAATCTTATTCTTTAAAAGAAATTCGGCGGAGAAGGACTCGTACGCGATAAAAATAAGATTCTTTTTCGAAGAAAGAGAGACTATAGTAATAATAAACCCGTTCTTATTTCGCTAGTTTAAAAATATCTTATTAAAGACGTTACGTAGATCGAATAGTAAGAGGTCTCTAATTTTTATAATTAAGATAAAAACTACTTAGCGAATAGTCTTCTTAAACGTAGAAGTCTTCTACGCGAGATTCTTCTACTTTTTCTCTAAGATAGAAATAAACTTATCTACGTTTATTAAGATCTTTACCGCCGTAGAGACGTACGTAGATATTAACTAGCTCGATACTACGATAGGCCTCTACGTAAAGTAAACCGATTACGTATTTATATACATAGGCCTCTACGAGAGCTACTTTAAGAGAAGAATAGCGATAGACTTCGAGAGAGTTCTTATAGTTTTTATAAAATCTATCGCGGTCTTTTCTAGGGCCCGTATCTACGTAGCGAGAATCGAGTCGACTTTATTCGCGGTTCTTTCGATTTCGATAAACTATCGTATAATCTTAATTAGATCTAAAATAGACCTCTATTCTTTTCTAGCCTTCGAGAGGTTCGCGGCTATAATAAGAAGACTAAGAGATCGATCGATAGTCTCTTATATAGTTTTTAGTAAAAGTATTATACTCTTCTCGTTTTCTTAATAGAAGATAAAGTAAAAGATAGATAATTTACTCTTTCTCTTTATCGAAAGAGTTAAAATAACTATTAAGACGCGTTATTTAAGTAGACCCTCTTAAATAAATAGTTCTTTCGTAGATTTAAGAGCCGAAGGCTTCGAGATAGCGATTCTCGATAGCGAAGTAGACGTAGTTAAGGGTTTCTTAAAGTTTTCTATAGCTATATTTATAGTCTTAGAGTTCTCTATCTATACTAAGAAAGATAGAATAGAATTCGAAAGAAAAGAATTCTACTTTAGAGAAGTTATTCTAGATTTAAAAGAAAAATTTCTAAGCTCTTTCTAAAAGAAAAACGTATAGAAGAAAATATAAATAAAAGAAAAGAACTAGAAAATAAATTATTAACTTTAGTTTCGTCTAAACTAAACCGTAAATAAAAGAAGTTCGAGTCGAAGCGAGGGTTTTTCTTAATTACTTACTTTCTAGAAGTAAACGAAGAGGCCGATAAGATTAATATAGACGTCGAAGGTTTTAGAAGACCGAGAAATATCTTAGCGTAAAGCTCGGGCCGATCGAATTATCTATATACGTAAAACTCTTTAGTAAGGCCTAAGAAAGAGGCTTCTAGTAGACTTTAGAGTAGAATTTTCGGACGTAGAAAGAAGCTATCGTAATATAAATTCGAAAACGAATTTCTTAGTATCGTACGATACTCTATATATAATTTAGTACGAATTCGAGTAATTTTTAAGAATAGAGAAGGCTATAAAGTTCTAGCTAGTCTAGTACTATCTAGAATATCTCTTCTTCTACGTACTACGTAATAGCGCGTACGTTTACGAAGCTAAGAATCGAGATTCTAGCTAAGAAAATTAAGGGCTTTTAAACGATATCGATCTTAGCGTAATTCTCGAAGGTCGAATTCGAAGAAAAATTAGATAATTATCTCTATTTCTTTAGTCTATACCTAAAAGATAAAGAAAAGAATATAAAACTAGTTACTAGTTATTACTTATTTATTAATATTCTTAACCGCGATTCTAGTAGTTCGAATTAGTTAATACGTTATACTAGCTTTTCGAAGAATAGTCTAATCGATAATTAATATAATATAGTCTATATTTAGAATATATTCTATTTTCTTCGAGGCTTCTTTAAGACGTGCTTAGGCGACTACGTAGCTCTAGTTTTTAAATCTCTATTCGGGCTTTAATTCGAACGAAACTAAGAAGCGAAGAATCGTAGTAGACTTCTCTAGTACTATTTTAAAATTAAATATCGATAAATTAAACTTTTACGTTACGCGTTAAAGAGGTATCGCGGTATTCGCGTAATACGATGTTAAGAATTTTCGTTTAGTATTATATTTCGTTCTAATATACGCGTGTAGCTAGTTATTAAAGAGAAAGCCGGTGTTATATTATTCGTATATATAGAGTAGTATTAATAATAATACGCTAGAGAATAGAAAGAACTTATAGTTAGTCGATATTATAGCGTTTATAATAGAAGAAGATATACGATTCTTAATATTAAATAGTATAGAGACGACGACGTAGTATAAAGAGATAATAATAGACTTAAATATCGTCTTAACGTATTCGGCGAAGATAGTAGAATTTTCGAATTCTAAATTAAAGAATTAGTAGTTCTAATCTAGTAGAAAGTCGAGTTAATATTCGAAATCTAAGTTCGAGAAGAAGGTTTCGAAGAGGGTTTATAAAATAAATAACTAGATAAGATTAACGTAATAGACGTATATAGATTTAGACTTAGTATTATCTTATTATATACTACGATTACGTCTATCGCTATAATCGCGTTTTCTAATATTCTTAGAGCGTTTCTCGTCGTAGTTCTTATTCTTATTTAGACCTCTAAATTAGTCTCGCTCGTAGTCTTATACGCGATCTTAATATTAATTACAATCGCGGTCTCGCTCTATATTTCGTTTCGAATTACGATTTTTATCGCGCTCTCTATTTTAATTTCTATCGTAGTCTCGATCTCGTTTATAATTATAATATTTATCGCGCTCTATATCTTAGTCGCGTATCTTATTTCTTAGTTAATTACGCTAGTAGAAAGATTAAAAATTAAAATATTTTTATTTTCTACGTCTCTTCGCTACGTAGGTTTATTTCTACTTATCGGCGTCTTTTACTATATTATATTAGAGGATTTAGCGCTATTTCGTCTAGCGAATATATCTATCGAGCGACGTTACGACGTTCGAGAAAGATAAATTACGTCGAAACTAGACGTAAATTCGATTATAGACTTATAAGAGCTAACTCTTAATAATAGTTATATTAATATCTTATACTAGACGAACGTATTCGATAATAAATCGCTCGATTAGTTTATTCTTTCTAATCTCGTCGATTTCGAATCGCTTATTATAAAGTTCGCGCTAGGCCTCTAATAATTATCTTCGAAAGCGTTCGATAAGTTAGATAGTCTAGCGTCGAATTTCGAAGTCCTCTTATAAATATCTACGCTACTAAATTATAAGTTAGCCTATATATTATACTTAGGCGAAGTCTTTTAAATAACGTTAGAGGTTTTATCGAATCGTTTCGCTTAAGATAGCGAAGAGTTTACTTTTAATAGCTTTAAGAAATTATCGAATATTACGATAATAGAACTTTTCTTTTCGTTCTACTAGATTATTATCGTCGTCTTCGTAGAGAACGAGATATAAATTAAAGTAGTTAATATCTTTAGCTTTAAACTTATTACTTCTAGTATAGAAGTTAGATTCTTTATTAGGGCTAGAGTCGCGGTTTCGATAACGTTAGTAATAAAGCTTTAAATCGACTTCGAAGAGAGCGAAGAAAGAGTAGAATCTCTATATAACTAAAGTATAAATTATAGAGTTCTTATTAGTATCGAAATTATAGTAGTATTTAGAGAATAGTAAGACTTCGTCGCTAAAAAGACTTACTTTAGAGAGTCGTTCTCTTCTTTTCTAAGCGAAAACTTTCTTATAGATAAAATCGCGAATAGTTTATTCTATAATATCTTTATATTTAGATATTCGCGGTTCGAGAGTTTCGAAGGTGTAGTTATAGCTACTAGAAACCCGAGATATTCGTATATTAGTAGATAGTAGAATTTTAAAGTATCTAGAGAGATTCTCGCTTATAGATTATATTATCTTACGAACTAGGTCTCGTATATTAATAAAGAATCGTATCTTTCTCTCGTACTCTTAATTAGAGAAAGAGAATTATAGTTTCTAGTTCTAGCTTTTTATATAGAGAAAACGTTTTTCTTTATTCTCGTATATAATATTAGAGTATAGTTAAGTATATATTTTAATACTTTTAATATATTTAGAGATATAAAAATATTCGTTATAAAAGAATTATTCTTCTAGAAATACTATTATAAAATTCTTATACTTTTATACGTAGCTATTTTTCGTTAATTCGGCGCTCGAGAAACGCGTATAGTAATACGGCGAAATCGATATAATATTAGTAAAATATTTAATTCTAGAGGCTTTTAGAGCTAGTAGAAGAGTAGGTTTCGATATAAAATATATAGTAGCGCTAGAGTAGTCTACTAAGAAAGAAGACGATTCTAAACTATCTTATATATTAGAGTTTAGAATATTATCGCTCGATAAGGCGCGTTCTAATTAAAATTAAATTTATTCGTATTAAAGTCGCGATCTTACGATCTTAGATTAGATGTCTAGTTAAAAGCACTATAAATATTAGAAGAATTATTTATAGAACTAATTAGCGAAGTATTATACTTTAGCGAGGGCATTAACTATTAGATTCTAGCTAGACGAATAGAGGTTTTAAGAATCGTCTTAAAAACTAATACGGCTATTTTTAGTAGCTCTAGCGGCTAGAGAATTAGAAATAGACGGTCTATCGTATAGTTAAATAATTATAATAGCGAGCGCGATTACTTAAGAATACTTAGTTAGAAGGGCCTTCTTATTACGATTATTCTCGTTCTAGAAGATAAGTAAGACGAAAGCCGACTAAATTACGCTTTTAGATAGTAAGAAATCTAGAATAGACTTATATCTAGTAGCGACGGTAAGAGAATTAATATATTATTAAGAAAATAACGAGAAGATTACGAATATAAAGAAGTAATAACGAGGAGTTAAAGGTCGCTATCTAGTAAATAAAGAGTATATTCGTTATTTATAAGAACGATCTAGAAATACTATTTTAATTACTAGATTAGTATAAGAGCTAAAGTATAAGAACTAGATTACGAAAGACTAGAGAATTTTAAATAACTAGCGAGTATAAACTCTAGTATCTAGTTAGAGAATAAGAGAAAGATTCTAGCGAAAAAATTTTTTCTAACGAATATTTCTTAAAGTTATACTTTATCTTTTAGCTACTAAATAGTAGAATTACGATGTATAGAAGTAATTCTAAAATATAAAGACTAAAAAGATAATAATTCTATTATATCTTTAAGAGACACGAATCTATTTTATAGATAGAATTTAGAATAAGAATCTAATCTATAGAATCTTAGATTTCTCTTTAGAAATCTAATCTTCTTCTAGAATACTAATTCTAGAATTCGAATTTCTAAATCCCGATTTAGAATCTCTAATTTCTAAATCTCGATTTAGAATCCCGATTTATAAATTCTAATTTAAAATTCTAATTTATAAATCTCGATTTAGAATTCTAATTTATAAATTTCGATCTAGAATTCTAATTTCTAAATTTCGATCTAGAATCGTAATTTAAGAATCTCGATGCTTAGATCGAGTTCTTTAAATCGTAATATACGAATCTTACTTATTAAGATATTAGTCTATAGGCTAGTAAGCCTTAGATTAAAATCGTAATAATATAGAAGTAGAAGACTATTAAGTAGTTTAAATAATACGACTAGATTATAAAGAATATCTTCTATAAATATATTAAGTAGAGAAAGTTCTCTAGATAGAGCGAAAGTATAGTATTTATATAAAATAATTATCTAGACGTTCTTAGAAGTCGCGGCCGTCTAATTCTTATAAATTTAATATATAAGATATTATATCTTAGTAGATTTCTCTAATTATAGAGTTAGAGTTATAGAAGATATCTATATATTTTTATAAGTAAACATTATAAAAATATATAGTATCTTTAAAAAATCGACTAATTATTATATAGATTAGATACTCTTTACTTTTATAGTTTATAATAGCTATAATAATAAGATTTCTTACTCTTATATACTAATAAGCGCCGAAGACGACGATATACTTACTAAGAAACTAGTTATTATTAAGTACTAGTATTATAATTATATCGCTATAAGCGATTACCGCGTATAATATCTTTATTACTTTCTTATAGATAACTTTACTATTAAATAATATACTATAAAGCTTATCTTTTCTAGTCTTTAAATAGATAAGAAGAAGGTTTTATATATTTTATATATTATTTATATAGATTAAATTCTACGAAGGCGAATAAGAGATATTAAAGTTTAGAATTTTATTTACTTTACTATATATATCTATATAGAGACTAAATATTATATTAAGATAAATAAGACTCTTAAAAAGACTTATATAATTAAGATTTAAGTAAATTTTAACTATCTTATTCTCTAGAAAAAGATATTAAAGAAGAGAAGCGCTATAAAGTTTAAAGTAAATAGATTATCGCGGGCTACTAAAATTACTAGATTAATTTTAGAGGTTACTTCTTTTTCTATAGTTTTACTAAACTATTTACTATCTTTATTTATACTAGTATAAATATATAGTATTTTATTATTAACTATCGTTTCTCTAGCGAAAAGAATAAAGAATAAGACTAAAAAAGCTAGTTCTTTAAAAAATAGACTTAATCTATATAAATATTTTATAAATAAATAGATAAAGACGATATCGTAGTAGATAATATATATAATAATCTATATTACGATTCTTCTATAGATAACTACTATTAATATAATTAAATCGTAGTATTATTTACTTAAGAAGAACTTATAGACTAATAAAAAGACTTAATCGCTTATAAGCTTACTTAATTACTATTATCTAGTTTATAAGACTACTATTTAATAAAAAATACGGGCTCGCTAGTAAATAATAGTATTTAATACTAAATATCTCTTAATAATAAAATATTATCTATAGCTTCGCTATTTACTATTACTAATATAGACTCTTACGGCGAAGAAGCTTAAACTAGATAAATAATACGCTAAGAATAGTATTCTAATTCGATAGAAATATAATAAGAATTACTAGTATTATTATAAGTTCTTTTATATCTACTAGTTACTCTACTATTATATCTAATAATAATATCTATTATACGATATATTAATAGAGAAGTAGTAAAAGCGTATATACTATTACTTTAATAAGTACGATATAAAGATTTATAAAATATAAAATAGTATTAACGATCTACTACTATTATAATAAAACGAGAAGAAGACTAAAGAGATAACTAATAATACTCTACGCGCTAAAAAGATATAAAAGACTCTTTAAGTAGAGTAATATTATCTATATAAAAATACTAGAACTCTTATAGAACGTATAAAGAGAGTTTATATTAAATATAACTAAATTAATAGTCTTATCTAGACTATTACTCTCTTTCTTTATATAGCTATAATCTTATTCTTAGAATAGTATAACTTTAGAGAGCGTAGAGTAGTAGTAAAAAATCTTATATCTTCTATAGCGCTAGTAAATATCGTTAATATTAAAAAAAATATCTTCTTTAATCTTTAGCTACTTACGTAAAAGAATTAGCTTAAACTATTAAACGATAAGAGTAGATTTCTAGATAGCGAGAAGAATAATAATACTTATAAGATATTAGATAAGAAGAAGAAATAAGTATAAGTAAAGATATAAGAGTTAAATATATATATTAATATTATAAAATAAATCTTAATATTATAAATAATATCTAGATATCTTAAATACTTATTCGCGGTAGACGATTGTTATAGCGATCGCGGCACCGATCGCGTAACGCGGACGGGTGCGGTTATAAACGCGGGCTTATTAATTTATATATAAAATACTAAGAAACTAATAATTAGATGTTTCACCGATACCGCCGAGAGGTCTAGGGGGGGAGGGTAGTTTTGCCGCACCCCCTGTCACTCATACCAGAGCAAACAACCGCATCTGCTTGCTCGAATGGCTTACTGGGACTCAAGATGGCGAGAAGAACGCCACCCTAGTTGACGATTTCACTTTTGGCGTTTTTGCCCGGTCGTTTGGGAGAGTGTACTTTTCTACCTGTGAGCCGGCACCGAAGCAGACGCCGCATTTTATTTTCCCGCCAAAATGCTGAAGAGTATTGTTAATGGATAATGGTGCTGAAGCCCATCTGTATTCAGGAAGTCTGCAGCCCAGCTCGACGCGCTGCGTGCCTTGGGGCACCTCTGAGACGGATGAGGGGTGTTGTTGTGATGCAAGAAAGTTAAGCCTTTGGTTCCCAGTCTCCACGGAGAACAAGTAGACTTGGAGAGTGGAATCTCGACGGTGTAGCAAGCTTTGGAAGGACTCACGGCTGTCCCGCTGTGGAGTTGGGAAGTGGAACATGCTGGAGGAGCTTCTTAAACAGCAGCTCTGGCTCAGACCTTCGAACTCGACTCGTGCTCCGAGGACCCTGGCCGCGGCACGGGGTCTCGGGGGCTCGGATCGAGGGCAGGTGCTGCAAGTCTACGCGGACGCGGCGGCATGGGTTCAAAAGAGGTGCCTTGGTCAACCGCTGGTTTGTACTCTCGATGAGCTTCCGGGCGGGAGTATGGCCAGCAAGAGCTTCCAAGCGGCTGAGGCTTTTGAACTGTGGCCGCCGCTCTGCCGTCGACATGCAGACCGACCCCGACACTCGCTTCCGATATGACATACAGGACTGACCGGGGTATTTTTTCCTTCTTCGTTCCCGGTCCACATCATCAACATGTTTTGCTGAGGAAGCATCATCCTTATCGCCAAATGCAGAAGCCCAGCATGACCCCAGAATACGTTCTGAGTAGCCAGTTTGTGTAAAAGTCCACCATCTCCCCCCAACGAAGCACCGGAGTGTTGATCCATATCCAGAAAAGAAAACGAAAGTATGGGATCTGTCTCGTACCGACTCTCTCATGATGAAGCTCAAATTTGGCGAGGTACAGGAACATTCATATACGAATTTAATGGCCCATGTGTCCACAGATACCAGAATAGCCGCGTGAGCGCCCCCGATGCGCGACGAGTTGCAGGTGCACGCGGCTGTCCGCTACTCACTTACTGCCTGCAATGCGCCGCGGGCACCGTCTTTAAAAGGACAGCGTCCATGCTAGATTTCTTTCCAATCCACTGCCTTGTTTTTTGTCATAGAAAGAAACTGTTCACACTCCAGGCCACAGACATTTACTGTCGGGCTTTCTGGAGGAGGTGTCAGGATCCAGCTTCGCCGGTCGCAAAACGTACCGTCTGACAGCATCTCCACTGTTCCATTGTCTGACCGACTTCTCCTGCATCAGTATCAAACGATGAGTGGCAGCATTATCTCTAGTGCTGATGGAGAAGGTTTAGCATGATCGGTAGAGGTCACCGTTGGCAGAAATCACTGGATGAGAGGGCAGACCTGCCGTGTCTGAGGGTGAAATAGTAGCGGGTCACCGTGCACATGATGGAATTGCAGAGGTGAAATCAAAAGCAAAGAAGAGAGAAGAGATTGAATTAAAAAAATGAATTAAAACTACTTTTGCCCCCAGCACTTTGCGCTGTTGACCCACCCAACCCCGACCTTTGAGGTAGTCGTCACCCCGGACACGTCAATGCCCAAGACAACACGAACTAGTCACGAGCAGAGAGGCAAGCTCCCTACTTCCGAATGCTGATCGGCGCCCTGGACTCTTCGCCCGTAACCCTAATCGATGCCCCTTGCGGGACCCCGTAGAAGAGCTGAAGAAGAAGAAGAGGGGGAAGAGGTGGGGGGGAGGAGGGGTTTATATATCCCGCCAGGCGACGTTGGCAGCGGCTCAGGGTCTACCCGTTGCTGGGGGCAACGGACCGTTTCGGGCAGGGGCGGCGCTTGGGGAAAGAGCGACCGGTTGTTGCGTCACTTGGGTTGCTTCACTTCAGTGTCTGTGCTGGGTGACTTGTCACCGCGAAAACCAACATCGTCATCACCACCACCACCACCACCGAAGCACGGTTCACACTCAGAGCTTGCGTAGCTCACCGTTGAGCATGGGGTCAAGTGTAGCGTAGATGCTAATTTCATGCATTGCGTGTGCATTCCATTCATTTTTCTTCTCTTGCACACAGACAAAGTCCAACAGAAAGGAGCCTTGCGGCTGGACAAATTGTCTCGGGACAAATCTCTCACGGTACTTTGGGAGTACCAACGGTTGGTGACCAAACAAGTTGCTTAGAATTGTGAATCAGCATATATACATGATGATGCGCTTCACTTACGGTTTGAATTGATAATCAGTATCTGCGTCTACCTTAAAAAGTCTGCAGATGTCCTCATATCTTCCGCTTCTCCGCTATACAAAAGAACAAGTACAAGTTTTCTGGAAATTCGTTATTACTGGACATGGATGGGCACCCTGCGACTTGACGCCGCCACACCCCGAGGAGTTGGTGAAGACGCAATCCGCATAGTCTACCACCATTTAAGACTGAAAAAGAGGGTTCCGGATGGACAGCCTTACGTGGGGTACCCCATGAGCCATGTCTCCGTGATCTCTCTAAGAGGCATATGACTAGCCCGCTGTTGCCCGCAGCTGAACGCCTCTGAGGCGAAGAACACAGCTTATGTATAAAGCCATTTTCGTCAAAACACGCTACAACAGCAGTCTACTGAAGAACTTCAACTCGGAACTGGCGTCTGTCGCCATTGACTTTCAACTACTGCCTCGTGTCAATGGTAGCCATGGTAGTGGAATTTTCCGTCAATGTATTGGATTCTTACAAACGATACGGCCTGTCGATTGCATTGTGGAAAAGAGATGGCCATACGCTGCATCACAAGCAGCTTATAACTGGTATCAATCGTAGATGACGACGTTCAGCAAGCTGCATGAATGATCCTGGATGCAAAAGTGGTGAAATATGACCGAATAGCATTCCAGGTGTAACGAAATTGCCCCCAGAGGGACAGTAGCGTTAGTGATGTTACGTCGTGCACAGTTCTGAGCGTCGATGGTTGTACCCACTTGATTGAGGATACAAAGTGAAGGCGCTGAGGTAGAATCTCGTAATGCTCAATATATGATTGTAAGAGGAATTGTAGCCAGTTTTTCATCCATGTGCTGCATGTGCGTAAAATGCCTGCCATGAAACTCCATTGCCGTACACCTCACCCTAGCAAATTCACTTCAGCTCGTCCACATGACCACCCAGCCAGCCCCTCGGCCATCTCCCACCTTCACCAGCCGCTCCTAGCAACCACCCTACAACTCCTCGATCCTCTTCACCGTCGCCAAGATCATCTTCTTCTGATCCCTCTTCACACTCCTCTCCTTCTCCCTCACCTCCACCGCCTCCTTCGCCGTCTCCTCGACGAGCACATCCACCATCCCCTTCAACGCCTCCACCTCCTCCTCCGCCAACCCCCTCCCCACCTCCGCCACCTCTCTATCGACATTCCTCCCCTTCATCATATCCCTCACCGCCTCCTTCCCGAAGATGTCCTCCGCCAGCAACCGTATCTCCGCCTGCGTCTGCATCCACCTGCCGCCGAGCTCGAACAGCTTCTTCTCCTCCCGCGCCACCACGGCCGCGAAGTCCGCCATCAGCGCGGAGAGGGGCTGCTCGCTGTGCAGGTCCGGCGCCAGGACGGCGTCGTCCGCCTTCTTCTCCTCCTTCTCCTTACCCCCGCCAGCCGCCGCGGCCGCGTCGAGTTTGCCTCCTCCTCCTCCTCCTCCTCCCTTGACGACCGGCGTGTCCCCAAACGGCGCCGTGACGTTGGCCACGGCGGCGTTGTGCGCGGCCTGCAGCTCGGCGGCTGTGGGGAGGCGGTTGGGCGGCGAAGACGCGCGGTTCGACGCCGGGGAGAAGGAGAAGCCGTTGGACGACGGGCTGCGGGCGGCGGTGGTGGGGAACCGCTGCTGCTGCTGTTGCTGCTGCTCGCCGGGACCGTTGGTGCTGGTTAGGCGGTAGATGAGGGCGCGGCGGGTCGCGAAGAGGGAGTCTTGCGCCGTGTTGATGATGGTGCTGCGGTAGAAATCTGATGATTCTGTGAAGGAAGGGTGAGTCTTTGGGATGTTGGGGAGTACCGCGGCGGCTGGTAAAGCGGTGGGGGTAATGATGGAGGGGCAAGGTAGGACGGGAGATGAGGTGAGAGGTGAGGTGAGTTACCGTCGAAGAGCGTGGAAAGCGGGTGTTCTGGTTTGTGGGTTCGACGAGGAAGACCACGTCCGTGTGACCTGCTTTTTGTGACTCCATGGGGCTTAGATGTGAGATCATACTTGGTGAGCGGTGCTGCCTTGCTCCGGGCTGTTGTGGTGTGCTGGGCGTGGTTTTTGAACATTTTGGAGGTGTGAACGATGGCTTCTGGCCTCGCGGTGAAGTGAGCGCGGTTGCGGGCAGCGGCATTGCCTTGCGCTGGTGGCGGGATACGCGGCGCCATGGTGAGTTTATTGGGTGGGCGAGTGAATTGAGTGTGCAGAGAAGTGAGGAGGCGGAAGATTGAAGAGGAAGGCACGAGTGGGCGTGACACAACCAAACCGGGCGTGGGCGAAAGGATGAGAGAGAACAGAACAAGAAAATGTTGCAGCCGCATCACTCGTGTGCATACTAAAATTACAAGAAAAGGTTATGGGCAGACAGCCCCCCAGGATACAAGCTCTATACTCGTTCAATTACTTCATTTCCATTCATCAGCCGCATCTACTGCGAGCCCTCCTCCTCGGCAGGCACCAGCACGCCGTTTTCCTCCAGCAGCTTGGCCAACGAGCCATCCTGGTGCATCGACATCAGGATGTCACAGCCTCCCACGAACTCCTTGTTAAGGTACAGCTGCGGGATGGTCGGCCACTCCGAGTATTCCTTGATACCTGTGTGCCCGTCAGTAACCATGGTCCCGCACTCTGCCTTGGCCTTTCCCAGCCTGATTTAAGAGACTGTATGCACATACCTGCTCTCAGATCATTGTCCTCCAGCACGTTGAACGCGGTGAACTTGCTGGGGTCGACGCCCTGCATGCCGAGGATCTGGATGCTGGCGCGCGAGTAGCCGCACTGCGGCATCTCGGGGGTGCCCTTCATGAAGAGGACGACGGGCGCGCTGGCCACGGCCTGGTCTATCGCGGTACGAGTCTCCTGCGAGAGCAGGCGGATCTGGAGGGGTGCGAAGCGAGCGAAGGTGAGCGGGTTGCGCGATGGGCGCGCGGCGGCGCGGAAGGCCTGGAAACAGTCGACTGTCAGCGGCGAGCGGAGGGAATTGATGCAGCAATGCGAGTCCCTACGCTGGAGAATGCGGTTCGCGAGAACATGGTAGGCTCGGGGTGTGCGGGCGTGTGTTGTGTGGAGGGGTTTCTGCGGAGAGCAGCGTCGTTCGTTCGGTGGAGAGGCGCGGCGACACAGAAAGTTCGCCGCAGATCTCGTCATGACATCGCCATCCTTCCGCCGCGCTGACATATCGCACGACTCCCACTCGTCCGAGCCCACCCCTCATCTCGCGTCTGTGACTCAAACACCATGCTCTCCACCGCTCAGTGACCGCCTCTACCTGCAGCTCTGCAATCCGTGCATCCCGCCCCTTCGCAAGTCGTGACAAACAATGTCCGCCTTCGCACCCTCCGCACCACCGCGCCGCCGCGCCGCGCCACCCCACCTCACCTCGTCCCACCACCTCGCCGACAACAAAAAGCACCTCCTCCTCGCGGCCTCGGGCTCCGTCGCCACCATCAAGATCCCCTCCATCATCGCGGCCCTCTCGCGGCACCACCCCCGCCTCTCCATCCGCGTCGTCCTCACCGCGTCCGCCTGCGCCTTCCTCGCCGGCCAATCGCCCGAGCAGCCCGAGCTCGCCTCCATCGCCGCGCTGCCCAACGTCGACGGCGTCTACCTCGACGAAGACGAGTGGCGCGAGCCGTGGGTGCGCGGGAACTCCATCTTGCACATCGAGCTGAGGCGCTGGGCGGATCTGATGGTGGTGGCGCCGCTGAGCGCGAACACGATGGCCAAGATGGTCGGCGGGTTCAGCGACAACTTGCTGTTGTCGGTCATCAGGGCGTGGGATACGACCGGGGTGCTGGATCCGGTGAGGCTGCCGGATGTGGAGGGGGTGGAGGGCGAGGTTGGTGGCGGCGGTGCGGCGGTGGTGAAGACGACGAAGAAGAGGATTATTGTTGCGCCGGCGATGAATACGGCTATGTGGGAGCATCCGATTACGGGGAAGCAGATTAGGGTGTTGGAGGAGGAGTGGGGTGTTGCGAATGGCGGCTGGGTGGAGGTGCTAAGGCCGATTGAGAAGACAATTGCGTGTGGGGATACTGGGAGTGGTGGGATGAAAGAGTGGAAGGAGATCGTGGGTGTGATTGAGGAGAGGATGGGGTTGAATAGCCCGTGAAGATTTGGTTTCAGCGATGGGGGTGTGGAAGACCACCCTGAGTCCCGAAGTCGAGACTGATGCTCGAAATTGAGCTCTGTGAGATAAATCCTACGGGATCATGGTTAGAGGATGCCACTTGCACTAACCTTGCGCTGCCGGTAACCTTCTCAGCTGGTCATTTGGATTATGGAAGGCTGCTGTCTGCGAACACAAGGTAATCCTCCGCGGTTCAATCATGAAAGGACCAGGCACACCAGTGGTTACCACTCCAAAGAGTTTGACCGCCGTCATTGGTGTAGCTGCTGGCAGCAGAATTGTGCCAACCACTCTAGCTATCCGCTCTCCCCTCATCGGAGCGGCATCAATCAGCATGTTCGTCATGTTAGAGTACTTATGAATATAAATAGTCATAGAATAGCCTTGGGTTATTCTACTGAAAAGTTTCATGTGTACTCTCACTATCAACGGTACTATGTAAGCTCTCGCTGTCATCTCAAATGTTGGCTCAGAACCATCCGGCCTTCAGATACATGTCATGATCCCCTGCGTACTGGCGTGCCGAGATGCGGCAATACTTGCAAAATTGCGCTCGAGAGATGAGGCTATGATCTTCACTGAGTGGTCTAGCCTGAAGCAGGCATAGGTTGCGGGATATTGGAACTTATTTTGCTTGTGGGATCCTTGACCCTGTATAAATGAGCTGTCACCAACGGTGACATGAGTACGATGGGCGACCTGCTTCTGATTTTGCATTTTCGACCAAGCAATGCTATCTGCAGTTGGGGCCCCAGAATGGACCCAATTGAGAAGCAGCCGTTGAACACGGGCATAGACCGAGAAAGCCGCAAGATTTCGCGCAACAAACACCGGAATTGGACCGCTAAAGTTCGTTCCGGCGTAAACGCCGGTGTGACAGCGAATTTGGAGCTTAGCAATAGTCTCGTATCCAAGTGAACAAGGACACAGCCACGGGGGAAAGCGATGGCGCTAAGGCTGAGTATGGGAAAGGAAGGTCAAGAGGCTAGCTGCGGGGAAACAATAGCCGGCCGTGAGTTTGAAGAGGGAGTCCGTGTGTCAGCGAGGAGCGTAGGGATCAGCAGATCAAACATCGCCAGGGCACAGCCGCGGAGGTAGGCGAGTCGCCGGCAACAAGCTTCCAACGGGTAGGGAGCATGTCAACAAATAGTACAACCATTCGCTGCCACGCTGCAAGTGACTGAAAGCGGCAATAGGGGGGTGCTTTTTGGGAAGGCAGAGTTGCGGGTCGAACGTCTACTCACGTCAGATTCCATTCCCAAACTTGGTACCCTTGCGGGGGACAGGAAAACGAAACGATTTAGTTTCGCGCCGAGAGACTCTCGCTCGCTGGTGGAGATGGGGTGAGTGGTCAGCATGGCGGCTGTGGTGAGGTGGAAGTTGCCGCACCGTGTTGGGCATGTTTTATTTCGGCTGTCAACTTGTTACGGGGCGCGGCTGCAGTTGGATGGCTTCGAGAGCCGTTTTGCCGCAACTTCCAACGTCCTGGCGATTTGGCTTCGCACCGACGGTCGGAGACGAGAAGCTTGTGTGTCGGGCTGGGGTGGGGCCACAGGCACGTGGCGGGCGCCTGATGACGCCGGGTGCTGGGGAAGCGGCAGGACCTGGGCCGTCAGCATCGAGACCGGGCCGGCAGCTATCACAGCTGCCTAACTCGGCTGCATTTGTCTGGGTGCCCTAGCCGTCGCAAGAACTAGGCTGGTGTTGACACGGGCTGGCGGACGGAGGAGCGCGCGCCCCGACACCGGTGCGTTTCCGCGTCTGCGCGCCGCGTCCGCTGCGCGCGCCGTAGACAGCCGGGTGCCGGGCCCCAGCCGCCAGTACAGCGGGCGGTGGAGGCCTGAGGCGCACATGTGCTCGTTTCCACCATCGCCGCCGAGTTCGGAACAGCGTTCTTCGCCCCTGCAGTCGCGCGTGTCTGCATATATCTGGCTCCATGTTGGTCCGCAAGTACTCGACTGGGGTCGCCATCACCAACCCTCTCGTGCTCTACCGTGCGTTGTTGGCCACGAGCCGCATCCGCCCTGATCCTTCCCAGCACCGGCTTGGTACGTCATAGCTCACATCGCACAACCCAAACTAACGCCGCCGCAGCTCTCCACCTGCAGAAGCTCTACGAGCGTCTGAAAGACTACGAGCCCGCCACCGAGTACAGCCACCGCCTGCATCAAATCAGTCGCGTTGTCGGCACCAATGGCCGCGCCGAGACGTCCGGCGACGAGATCCAACATGGTCACCCACGCGGCTTCTGGTCCTCGCTGCTCGCGCAGAAGGAGAAGCGCGATAGCATGGCCCTGACCCGCGTGCTGACCAGCCATGAGCAGGCTATGCAGCTCGACTCGCCCAAAGGCCTGATGCTGCACGGCGAGGTTGGCACCGGGAAGAGCATGCTGATCGACCTCTTCGCCGACTGCCTTCCCAACCGCAAGAAGCGCCGCTGGCACTTCAACACCTTCATGCTCGATACCCTGGCCAAACTCGAAACCCTAAGGCGTACGCGAAGCTCAACGAGGTTCTTCAATAATTCCGTCTTTGACGACGAGCATTCGCTGCTCGTCCTCGCACGTGACATGATCGAGACGTCGCCCATTCTCTTTCTTGACGAGTTTCAACTTCCGGATCGTGCGGCGTCGAAAATCATGTCGAATCTCATGACGAGCTTCTTTCATCTGGGCGGTGTCCTGATTGCAACGAGCAATCGCATGCCTGAGGAATTGGCGAAAGCCGCTGGTATGGAGTTCACACCACCGCCAACGCGAATGGATTCTTTGAGATGGAGATTAGGCGTGAGAGGTCGGAGTGAGAACATGTTTACCGGACGCGGTGACTTCGCTCCTTTCCTTGAAGTGCTCAAGGCTAGGTGTGAGGTATGGGAAATGGAGGGCGGGAAGGACTATAGGAGAAGCGAGTCTGAGGCCGAGCTCCACGAGGCTGAGAGAGACTTGGAGACCGCTGTCCAGGCGGCAGTAGCAACCGACGGCACCTCAACCGCGCAACCATCATCCGGGTCACAGACGAAGGACTCAGTCCCGAAGATGGCGTCCATGCCAAAAAACTACTTTGTCAAGCCATCCACCGAGAAACCAACATCAGAGCACGAGGAATGGCTCCTGAAGCTAAAAGAGGCCGAATCAACAGCATCGGGCGTCACCTCCGCCGACATCCCCTGGTCGCCCAGCACGATGCGTGTCTACGGCCGCCAAGTAACCGTCCCCCGCCAGCACAACGGCGTCGCGTCCTGGACCTTCTCCGAGCTCTGCGCCAGCCAGCTCGGCCCGGCCGACTACATCACGCTGGCCTCGACCTTCCACACGCTCATCCTCACCGACGTGCCCGTCCTCACCCTGCTCCAAAAGAACGAGGCGCGGCGCTTCATCACCCTGCTCGACGCCCTCTACGAGGCCCGCTGCAAGCTCCTCATCACCGCCGCCGGCGGACCCGACGACATCTTCTTCCCGGAATCCCGCGTCGCACCTTCCGCATCCAGCTCGTCGTCGACATCCTCGTCCTCCCAGCAGCAACAAGACAGCGACGCCGTCTACTCCGAAACCTTCTCCGACATCTACCAGGACGCCACCGCCCCCTTCCGCCCCAACATCTCCTCCTACGACCCGTCATCCCCCCAGCCCGCCCACGAAGAAGCCGAACCCCCACCATTCCCGCCGCCCATGCCGCTCGGCGCCGCCGACGACGACAACATGCTCGCCCCCGACGCCCTCGAAGACGACCCGCCCAACCGCGTCCGCCGCGGCACCTCCACCGGCTCCTTCGGCCTGGACAGGGATTACCACTCCAGTGGCTGGACGACGACGAGAAGGAGGGGAACCGGCGCCGGTGGTCCGTCATCATCATCGTCAATAATCAACTTTGCCCGAACCGCCGCCTTCACCGGCGAGGACGAACGCTTCGCGTACAAGCGCGCGCGCTCGCGCCTGTGGGAGATGTGCGGCGCGCGGTGGTGGGCGCGCGACGGCCCGGCGCGGTCGTGGTGGACGCCCGTCGCGCCCGAGGTGCGCGCGCGGTGGGAGGTGCCCGTCGCCGAGCGGGTGGCGGCCGAGAGGCGACTTCTGCAGCAACAGAAACAGCAGCAGCAGCGGGGGGTGGATGGCGAGGGCATGGGTGCTGCGAGCGAGATTCACGAGGAGAGGGATGAGGTGCTGTTCAGGCATGGCGGCGCGAGTCCGTTCAGGACGCATCCCGGTCCGCCGCCGAAGATTGGGTGGACCCATGTTTGGGGGACGATGACGTGGGGGAAGAAGGCGGGGGCGTGGGGGAAGGGGGTGGAGGGGTTGGAGCAGAGGAGGAGGGAGAAGGAGGAGTTGGTGGAGAAGGAGGAGATGGAGAAGGAGAAGGAGGGTCAAAAGTAGGGGTTGATTTGAGCTACCTTGGTGTATATACTTCTGTGAAGCTAGCGAACTTTGATGTTCCAGCGGCATTGAATAAAGCTGCAGCCTTCTTTGCTAGTATCCATGACCCTTGGAAAAACAAACAGATGTGCCAGTGTCGTCATAGTAGTAGTGCCTTCGCGAACAGCCGTGTCATAGCCTGACTATTCATGCCACCCTCCAAACCAACTCATGCATTGTATCGTTGTCTCTGTACCCGTTCAAACACCAGTGTTGCTGGCGGGATCGAGCTCGTAAACCACCGTCGTCACAGTGACCTTTCGAACTCTCGACATGAGTTGCTTGTCCAGCGATACTGCTACGAGCTTTTGCACATCCATCATGCCTTGCGGTGGCGGGGCTGCGCTGCTGGACGAGGTTGGCTGCCTGGTGGTGTGGGAAACGGTGTCTGGAATGTGTACTTCTTCTTGAGGGCGGGCTTGGTCTTGACCTTGCTGTCGCTGCTGTGGCTGTTCTTGGGTCGTCTGACCTGGCGCTTGGTCGACACGCTCCTGTGTCTGGTTCTCTCGCTCTTGAGTGCCGTTGGGATCGCCGTCATCCTCGCAGCGCTGCTGCTGCAGCACTCCTTCCTCATGCTCATCCCTCCGCCTTTCCCGCTCCTGGATTCGCTCAATCCTCTGGAGCTCTTGCACCATCCTCCGTGCCTGTTGCTCCCCTTGCTCCTTGTTCCAATCCTCCAACTCCTCCCCTTCTTCATCCATCTCACTCGTCGACTCCTCCAGCTCCATCTCTGCATTGACCAATCTATCCATTCGCTCCTCACGCTCCTTGACGCCCCTTTCCCATTCCTTCTGTTGCTCTTGCAGCTTCAACATCGCTTCTGCAGTCCTCGTCACCTTCAGCCGCTTGTGACCGTTGGACGGATAGCGCCACGGCTGCCAAGCGTACCAATCCGCCGGCGGGGCATATTGGGAGGAGGATATGGGCGTCCAGACGTCAGGGCTAGTCGACCGCTCCCCATCATCGAACGAGGCGGTCCGCTTCATTGGCTTTGATGCGGTGGGGGAGGATAACGGGAGTTGAACTGGGCTGCCCTTCGGGAGGTCCTGGGCTCGCCGCGTGCTTTGGAAAACCAAATCGTGTGGTTCGATACGGCGGTTGGGCGCGGTCGATGTGTGAGCGGCCGGCTGGGTTGTGGCGGTTCGTTTGGAGGCTGCAGCGGCCCGGAGCGCGGTGAGCTTGGCGGTCGAGGTGGTAAGTTGGGCCGACGGTGGTGGTGGCGGGGATGAGTAAGGTGTGCCAAGAACAGGCGAGCCGGGTGGATGGGCCGGGCTGAGCTTGGGAGAAGGCCGAAGCGTGCAGCTGGGCGGGTTGTCGGTGTGCGATTCGGGGCAGCTGTTGGCTGCGGGTGGGTGGCGAGAGTTGTCGGGTGGTGTGGTGAGGGTATGCCAGCAGCCACCGCTGAGCTCATCTGCAGGCGGAGGGATTAGAAATGCTCCGTGGCTTGCAGCGGCGAAATAGATGAGCTTACCGAATGGCTCGCTGGGACTGATGGAGGACAGTTCTTCTTTGATGTTGCGGAAGGTGAGCGGGTCACTCGGCTCGGGCGCAATGTCGAAGTCGGCCATGGCGGCAGATTTGCGCTTCTGCGGGAGCTGCGAGTCGGCCATGACGCCAAACGTCGAGAGAAAAAGAGGATTGTGGGCGCTGGTGAGGCGGTGAAAGATGACTGGTGTTCTGCGGCGCGGAAGCCAGGCAGCAGCCACGCTCCTGCTCCTTCTGCTTCAGGAAAGAGCGCTGGCTCCGCCTTCCTCTCAGTATATGAACCAACCATGCCTCAATGAATCCTCAACAAAGCCCGCTCCAGTATCTTCTTTGTGTGGTACAGTGGGCAAGGCCATCCTTTACATTGACCGAACGAGCAAGCCGCCGATTCGGCTCGAATTGTCTTTGCCTTATCCGAGCCACAAGGTATCGAAACAACGTCCAAGCGTCCTTGAGTTCACCTGTCATCCCGATGATGCAAATCTTTCCTGCTCGGCTGGAAAGGGAAGAGGTACAAAGGCAGCACCCCATCCCGAGCCTTGCGGACGCCCATGGAGGCGAGCTACTCTGGTGTGACCGCCATGCTTAACCTCTGGTCCCGGGCGACACGATACTTCTTTATGAGACGTTTCAGGCTGTCATCGGTCAAGAAGAAATCCGAGTCCGTGCCCTCGGCGTCCGTATACAGCACCAGTCCGGCATGCTCGATGATGTACGTGTCATCACGTATCGAGATGTAACTTCTCGTACGCATCTGTTTTTCATCCTCAAGGAACATTAGCTCCGACTCGTCCTCCGGTCCCTCTTCCCCGTGGTCTATCAACAGATACTGGGATCTGTACTCGACACCCCTGCCCCTGTACCATTTCTCTTCCTTTGTCAACCCGTTCCAGGACGTCAAGGGCAAGACTTGCACAGCCTCATCGAAACTGTAGTCTGCGCTGCCCAGAGCCACAATCACCGCCGGATGGCCTTGGGCTTCTTCCCGGATCTTGCATGTCTTAAAAACGATCGAGTCCTTTTTGAACTCTGTGATGAAGACGATGCGGCCCGGTATCGCTGTCACCGGCGTGAGCAAGATCTGTGGTGTTCCTGGAGGAGGAGAAGGAGGAGGAGGAGGAGGAGGTGGTGGTGGTGGAGGAGGAGGAGGAAGAGAAGCGGCGAAGAGGTGGACGTTGTTGTCGAACGGGTCAGGGTCGTGGCAACCTCGTTCGTCATGGGGGACTTGGTGGGGTATCAGGATAGCAGACATGGTAAAGGAGTCAACTGCTTGGATATGATCAAGGTATGGGAGGTGTATCAGTATAGTAAGATGCTTGTTAACCGGCTTGCGTCTCTGTTAAATAGGGGAGATGGAGGGTTTTCACGCTGGTGCAGTGTCGATCGTAGTTCTAACCGGGCATCAAATGCATACTATTTATTAGACTACTAACTAGAACATCTTGCTCTTAACCGCGGTTTGATGTTAGTGAACTAGATCTTGCTACCGACAGGCCGGCTAGCTATCGACGAGGGCAAGTTTGCTACCATAGGCAACCGAACCCTATGCGGCGAGGTGGTCGCCGAGATCAAGCACGCTAAGATCGAGGGCCTTAAGAGGGAGAAGAAAAGGGCGAACGCGCTTCGGAAGCAACAGATGGATCGCGAAGTCAAGAAGATTCAGAAGCAGCTCGCCGGATCGTACTAGATTCAAGGCCTTAAGTCTAGAGAGATCGGCAGCATTAATAGCTGTATGGACATCAAACCCGCCGATTGCCCAAAAACGTCAACCCTTATTAATTAGGGGCGTTCCGAAGCACGTTTCCTTGACGAAAAGTTTTTTCAAAGCGGAATATTTTCTTCCATGGGTGAGCTAGGCACATCTTAAGTCAGAACATACTCGGCCTCATGCAACTTCATGGAAGTGTACACTGCTAATAGAGGGGCAGTAATGATATCGTGGATTAGAAGGTCTGATTACTTCTTGCTATCACTATAAACAAGCACGAGACATCAAGCCAACCAAAAAAAAGTCCAAGAACCCAATAAGCATCCACATGAAAAGATCCATCAAAAGCCAAACTCCCAACTGCGCCCGACGATCATACAAATCACCAATTCAGCTTCCTCCATGTCACATCCCTATGATCGGCCATCAACTGCCGCAAACACCCCCCCTCCAAGAAAATGTCCTCATCCCCCCCGTTCGAGAACAAATCCAACCCCGCGATCTCGATGACGATCTTATCATCGCGCAGCGAGATGTAGCTGCGCGAGCGCATCCGCTTCCCATCCCGCAACCGCAACACGCGGACGCCAGCCTCCTCCATGACGGCCTCGCCCCCGCCCAGCGCGCGCGACGGCCGGTCGTTGGCGATGAGCCGGTAGTAGGCGCGCAGCGCCCTGCCGCCGTCGCCCACGCTCCACTTCTCCGCCGCCGTCCGCAGCCCGCCCCACGACGTGATCGGCAGCACCTTCACCGTCGCCGAGGGGAGCGGGTCGACGTCGGTGATGACGCCCGGGTGCTCGGCCGCGCTCGGCCGCGCGCCCAATTTCAGCGCCGTGCTGTCCGCCGCGAAGGCCGGCATCCACACGATCCGCCCCGGGATGGCGGTTGCCCGCGTCAGTGGGGTGCCGCGCGGCGGCGGCGGCGGCGGCGGCGGCGGAGGAAGGGGGGAGGAGGAGGAGGAGGAGGAGGAGTTGGTGGTAGTGGTGGTGGGGGAGGCGGAGGCGGAGGGAGCGGTGGTGGTGGAGGTGGATGGCCGTGCGTTTTCGTTGTTTTGAGCGGCGGCGTTGGTGTTGGTGGTGTTGGTGGAGGGCTGTTTGGCTTTCTTGCCCTTGCCCTTCTTGTTTTTCTTCTGATGGGGTGGGAAGGCGCTGTTTTGGGCCATTTTGTAGATAGGTGGGAGTGGATGTTTGCGTGTTTGAAGAGGGATGAGCAGTTGTACGCTTGGCTTTGCAGCAGAATGACTGAGCTCAGGGGATGTTTCGTCTCCCAGGGGCGGGCCTCGAGTATATGTAGCTCACTGGCGTGTGCGTGTTGACCTTTTGACCAGCGCAGAAAGTTTCTTCTGTCTTCCCTGGAAATTTTGTTCGGTACGTTAAGTTGGATTTCTGACTGAGTAAATGCACATGGCCAGAAGTGGTAATGGTATATATGTGCAGGGGAACCGCATTACTGTTCTCTCGCCTCTTTTGCACTGCACCAATATTCCATTCTCATCTGAACACTATAAGCTTTGCCTTATTCCCTTAAGAGCCCACGCATACGAGGACTCATTGACTGACGCATCACCATCGATATGAGTCATTTCAGAACCGGATTCCACGGCAAAAGTCCTCCGGCTTTCCTCTAAGCACTGGAAGGCCATTCCGCTCCGCTACCCTCCCGGCTGTGCAGTTCACGTGGATCTCTTTGTGGTGGTGCAATTCCATGCCGATGGCCGCCGTAATCTTCCGCTAGAGTGAAGAAATTTCAAGTGGAACTGGCTGTCCCAAGTTGCCGGGGAAAGACGGTCGTGGAAGTGTTCTCCGTGCTGCCGCGCAGACAGCGGTACGCCAAGCATGGTAGAGCATCACCGTTGTACGTCAGCCCCGCGCGGCTCCGTGATGAAGGGTATAATGACGAGCGACGTTTGACCGGTTCAGGGACTCAGCTCGGCATTCGAGTAAAGGGGATTGGGTGCGGTTCCAGAGCTCAAGTGATGGAGTGTGCCGGCGCTGTATGCCGTGGCTGGGCAGCGTTCGCAAAAAAGGAAGCTGCGGGAAAGGCAGCCGCAACCCTACCGTCAGGAACGGGGACCCTCGCCGCCGCCGCTACCGCCATCGTCTGATGATTGGTATTGTCGCTCGGATTCTACACTCTTCATCGCTGTTCCGCTCACACATCGCACATAGGATCTCCCGCAGCGCAATTGCAAGCCAATGCCACGATGACGTGCGTTTACCATCGACCAGGATTCCTGATCCAGGAACCCGCTGCCGTACCTTGTGTTTCCGGATACCAAGCCAGCTCAATTGCCCCTAAGCCGCTTTCCGGCACTTGATGAGCCGGCATCGGCACGAACATACGGGACTTACACTCGACGAGGAACTGGACGAAGGCACACCTCTGCAGGCTTCGACCGGAAAATTACATCCAAAAGGCGGCATTGTCAGTCGATATCCCTCTTCCGTTGTACTCCTGCCAGTGTAGCTGCCCGGGGGCTCCTGGAATCATTGGAGACAATGTTTACATTGTACCAAACTTCGTCCGAACCCATAGTGACCGCCTGCCGCCGTACCTGTGGCTCATCGGAACCATCGTGAGAGACAACCACTATCAAAAAATGGCTCTCAGATTTTTCAGACTCGCTTCCAGAGTTCGTTCTGGCGACTGGGTATAATTCACGAGTCCTGCCTTGTTGCTGCTTTCCCGCCAACGCACACATCTCACAGCTTTCCAGTGAACACACAGCTCACAGCATTCCCGTCAACACACATCTCACATCCCTCTGATCAAGCACCCAACTTGATCCTGACGAATTCTTCACTCTTGAAAGCATACACACACACACACACACACACAATCATGGTTGTCCTCTCTCTCAAGAAGGCGACACCAGCCACCATGGAGAAGGCGGCAGCCGTCCCGCCCGCGCCGATCTCTTATGCAGCGATGCTTAAGAATTCCTCGCCCGCCCCAGCAGCACCCGTTACTCCTCCCCCTTCTCCTCCTTCCACCTCCACCTCCACTCTCTCCTCCACTCCCTCTCTCTCGCCTCTCGCTTCGGAATTCACCCCCTCTTCTTCTCCCTCCCCCCAGCCATCCCCCCAGGCTGACCCATCCACTCCGGGTGAGGAAACCGTTGCCATCCCAGGTGACGACATCCTTGCCACTCCTGACGACAACGACGTTGCCAAGGAGCCTCACTGGGCTTGCCCAGGAAAGCTTGCATGGCTGGACATTGGCATGATCGGGCCCAGCTCGATCATCCGCCAGCGTCTCACGAGTCAGGAACGGGTGGACGGGTTTGAGAACCATCCAGTTCTGATCTGGAGAGCCCCGGACGAAGATGGGATTGTCCAAGTCATTCCCATCACCTCGTACGGCGGTCAGCGGGCCGAGCAGAAGTGGGGGAAGATGAGGGAAGGACCGATGAAACAAGCCAAGCTGCAGCAGCTGCTCATGCTTGAGAACGGCTGGGAGAGGCCGCACTGCGGTACGGAAGTGCTTCCTTTCACGAAGCCCTTCTCATGCCGCAAGAGGTCGTACCTGCACATCGAACACGGAATCTTCAATCTTGAGGCTGCCTGCCTCACGCCGTACACTGTACGGAACGATTCCGACATTGTTCTTGCCGACTCCGCGATGCACTACATCTCCATGCAGATGTATCGTTACGTCCATCCTTGTCTCTGGATGGGCGAGGAAGACGCAGTTGTGCAGGTTCCAACGGCTTTCTCTGCGAAGGATCTGACGAAGCTGTGGCGCTGCTCGTAGATCACCAGGTGGGGATCGACCTTATCCAGAGGCGAATCCGGCATGGGCCTGACATACCCAAGTGGCCAACCACCGACAATCCCGGCAAGCGACTCCTCGTGAGCTCCAGCGCTGGAAGCGACGTTTCGAACTCACAACTCTCGAACTCGCACCCCGTCCGTTTCGGTACCATCCTTCCCGGTTGGCGACACCTGCTTGCAGGCCTGCTACCGTTCGATTCGGCATCCTTTCGTCCGACTCTGCCTCGAGCCCGTCTTCGCTCTTGTGCTTTGGATTCGGACTTCTTCACAACATATGTCGCGCCCGCTTGTTGTCACTTATCGATTGGGCTTTCCCAATACGATACTTGACCCAAGCCTTTCCCTTCTTGGATTTCTGCAAATCGTTCTCAGAAGATGACCTCGGGTGCTTTAAACCGATAGTCTTCATAGAGATTCGAACCGTGGGACATTCCTCGAAGGTCTTTACTTGGCTAGCCAACCCAGTCAAGCTACTCCACCACATCTTGTTACTCATGGTCTACTCTTGTTGTTGTTATTTTTGTCGAAAGGACAAGGCGGAGGGACGCCAGCGATGTCGGGCTCGCACCTCTGCGTTGGTGCTGGCGATTAGTAGCCTCCGGCGTCTCCCATTGTTGGGCGGGCCGTGGGTGAAGCTAAGACGAGCCTTTTTTTGTATGTATGTACGTTGCCGTTGGTGGAGATCTTGGAGGTTTGGGCGTTTGGCAGAGGGGATGGTTGTGTGGGATCGTATGCGGAGGAGGCGTGCTGGAGGATTGGAGAGTAGCAATACAGACGCTTTGAGATGACCTATTTTTTACTGATGTTTTCATGTGATATGCGTTCTACCTGGGGAATCTCAACATCATGTACCCTCCAAACGGTGCCGCCGGTCAAGAAATGGGGGTCTGGTACAGGAAAGCGGTCATCGGTCAGTACTGTAACCTCAATCCTGTCAGCAGACGGCCAGTGTCCTCGTATGGTTCAAAGCCCAAACCATGAACCGTAGCTGTGAAGAAGACGCTCTATAGCAATCCTCCTTAGCTACCGCCACCGCCTAGTGACCGTTCGTCGCGTCCGTCTTGAGAACGTACTTCATAACTCGTTAATGGCATAGCGTTGAAGATTGGCTCCATCGGTTGCATCGGGTAGCCGGAATTATTCGTGGCATTGTTTATCGGAGAGAACGTGCGTACTGGTCGGCAAACACAAGCCGTTACGGCCTGGAAGATGGGACCTCTGGCGGCGAAGCGATCGTACCTCCTTGCCCACTGCGATTGGGCCCTTCTGTGTAACGGCCATTGATTTTTGCGCCAGCTCCTGTTTGAGAAAAGGGCCTTGAAGTATGAACCATGCGAAAGAAACATGTCACTACCGGCCACGTTGTGCTGGCCGCCACCTACGCCTCGATGCTCCGAGGCGATGACCTCATCTCCTCCACCGCATATTGAGATTCACGTCCGACCCGCAACAATCTGCACGAATGTATTGCTGAATTCGAAAACTGTTTACGCTTCTCTCGCTGCGTACGCCCACGACTGTCGTCTACCTCGAGCGACGGGGCTTGAGGGGGGACAAGCCTCTGGGTGGTCGGAGGCTGTTATCGCCGGAATCTGCGCTGATCGTGGTGGTGGCGAAACGTTACGAAGTGTAGCGTAGAAACTTGGCTGACCCTGCCGTGTGTGGGGAATATGATCTTAAACCGCTCGAGCTTGTAATGCCGCCCCTCCCTCTCCTCAGCTGCTACGTCGGCAGAGGTGCGGCTGCACGGGAAAGGGACTCATGGGTTGGACACTTTGTGTCTTCCTGTGAGCAGGCTCTCGCGGGAGCCATCTGGAGGGGTATGTGTACGTAGTTCCATGTGCTTCCTCTTCTCCTCCTCTCTTCATGCCAAATTCTTGTGGATGCGGTCGCTATGGGCGGAGAAAGTCGGCCGTTGGGAGCGGAAATATCATCACAGGCTGGCTGGGCCTACCAAGGAGGAGGTGCTGCCTGAATGTGCCGGCGTGGAGGAAAGGACTTTGAGTATGGCGCAGTGCCTGGGTGCCTGAGGCGGCGAGTGTGCGGCTGATTGCGGGTCGGTGTCGACGTGCAGCTTGTGCAAAGCTCCTCGTGTAGCTGGGAAAATCGTCGACGAGTGCGACGGCGACATGGTAGGAGCGCCTAAGCGCTGGGACCACGGAAATAGAGGACTAAGGAAGGTCAATTACGAGTGTTTCCGCTGCAATTGGTACAGGAGCCTGCCAAGAGCTTTGGCATGATGTGGAGGCGGCAGTTAAAGCGCGGCGCGGCACTTCGTCTTCAGGGACGTGCTGGGAAAGAATAGAGCTTGGGAGAACAGCTGTCAGTCAAGCTGTGGCGGCGCAATCTTAGTGTTGGCGCGAAATTTGGCAGGCGCCATGGTAGCCGGCGCAGCTCTGGGAAAATCTGCGACGGATGCCTGAGGATCCGGAGCATTCACTGCGCGATAAAAACGGCAGAATCTTTGATTTTTTTGCATTTCACCTAGCAGCAGGGCGGTGGAGTAGCAGGCGGTAAGCCATTGGACCCTGAGAAAACGCGCGCGCGGCGGGTTTTTTTCTGAGCGCGCTCTTGCTTATCCACTCTGCGCCCGCTCGCGACACTTCCCCTCTGCACCACCACCTCTTCGTCTCGCGACACCAAGACTTTCTGCACCCGCTACCTTCCCCACTACTATATCACACTCTCCCCCGTTCCTGTACACCAGCAATCACCATGACGCGTCAGGGCGGTCTTCCTCCTCATGCTGGCCGGGGCGGCGGTGCTGGCCGCAAGCGCAAGCTCGACGACGACGAGGCGGTAAGTTGCAACTGTTGATCCACCACCTAGAACGGGCTAAAGCGCTGGTAGCAGGACACCTATCGCCCGCGGTACAGGCGCCGTACATCACCAGGTAACGTTTGCAACTGAAAATGAGGTCAAGAACCCGGATAATTCGCGACATCTTCTAGGTCCTGAACACCACCAGAGGCGACCCCATCAGCTGGAGGGCTACCCTCAGGATTGGCAGACGACCGCGGTCGGTCCGCAGCGCAACAGCCTGCGTGTCCTTCCCAACCTGCCTTTCCCCGCCGCCAGCACGAATGAGTCCTTCCCCCGTGCTCCTCTCGCTCCGCCTCTGCCAAACCCTCTCCCGCCCCAGGGCTCCAGGGAGCTGGGAGACATCAGGAAGCTCTCCAATGACGACATTGTCCCCGGCATGATCGTCTTCATCAAGAAGAAGTCCCACCAGGACTTCACCGGCCACCCGGGCCTCGTCGTCGGCCGCCAGGACATCCACGGCGACTGGCCCGTCATGGGCCTCACCAACTGGAACGGCCTCTCCATCTTCGAGAAGTGGGGCGACAGCGTTGCCAGCAAGCACAAGGCCCGGTGCTTCCGCCGCCGCTACCTCCTCATCGACCATCCCGGCGCCAGGAGCCACGACGACATGCCGGTCCTCCCGCTCGACCCCGCCGGCCCCAGGCTCCCCAAACAGTCCTACTTGGACTTGCACTGGGTTCGCCCCTTCCGCTCCGTGGATCTGGCGCGCTTCATGCCGGGTTGGGAGCCGCGCCACATCGAGCTGGACGACAAGCGCACGACGCTGGAGACGATCGGCCGCATGAGGGCGAGCTGGTTGGAGGACACGTACCCCTACGAGTACTTCGACAGGAGCCATCTGGTGGAGAGGGAGGGCGAGAGGAGGGGCGAGAGGAGGGGGGGCCGCCAGGCTTATCGCGGCGGCTCTTATCGTCCCCGCTACTCCAACAGTTACCGTCCCAGCTACCGGAACTACTAGTCATCACTCAGTTGGCTTGCAGGGTACTCGGGTTTGATTCGTTCTTGGTTGTTTGTTTTGAGTCCGACGTGTTGGACTCTTCTTTTCGGCATAGCGTAGCATTCTCACTGGATTCTTGGGGAGGGTTTTCTGGAAACAATTGATCAATACTTCTGGGCAGCTGAAGAACACGCATAGACATGAATGTGAACTTCTTTATCATGGATTCGTAATTCTTATCCCGATAATTTCTCCATTTACTCACGCAGCCGGGCACACACATACACATATAATTCCAAAATTTGGCGGTTTGAATAGGTCCTTCCCCCACCCCCTATGTATTCTATGATTTGTAGCTGTAGCCCTATACCGCTCTCTCCGTCTCTCCGCCTTCTTCTCCTCTAATTTACTATTCCTCTCCACGACCATCCTCCGAAAGTCCTTCTTCACGCCCTTTAGATATTACTCGGCCCCACCACCCTCTCCCTCTCCTCATCCGCCCGCCCTCTATACCTCCTCCTCATCACCGCTGTCACGATCTGCCCCCGAGTCATGCCAATGACCTCACGTGCAGAACATGGCTCGTCCGTTGCGTAGATAGTCCTCCCACACGGCCTATCCTCCGCAACCCGTACAACCTCTTGTTAGCAATTCAACTCTTTACTCTTGAACCGTGACACCGCCCACAGTAACTCCCTCCCACGTTGCGCCTCCACCACCACCTCCATATTCTCCATGTCATCCCCCCCTCACTTCTTCATCATCGACAACATTCCCATCGCACCACCTCTCCACGCTGAAGTTGGATGGGACCAGACGGCGAGATGGGGAGGTGGGGGGTGCTAGAAGGGTAGTTCGTGTGTCGTTTCATGAGAGTACAAGTAAGAACATGTAGGTGGAATGATCCAAACAAAGAGGGTTGGAGAAACAGTGTCAAAGCAAAGCTGGGGGCCGGAGTAAGAAAAGCCCAGCTAAGATCCAAGTGGGTGGACCTCTTCAGCCGCCAGTGGTGGGGCCGTTGCAATAACGGCAGCTGTTTCTGACACATCTTGTCAAAAGGATATGGGGTCTGGCCTAGCTACTGGTTCAGGATGAAGGCCATGAGCTCGTTCGCGTCCTGCTGCCAGAGATGCCCGCCCCTTTGCTCCCACCGGGGCACTAGTTGACGAAGATGGGTAGGTTCATTAGGAGTTGGAGACAGCTCCTGAGGCAATAGTGCACGCGGGTGTGATTTGCAAGTCTAGTCCTCAGTACAGGATTCGGTGTGAAGATGTGAAGTGTCTGTGTGTTATCGATTCGTCGTTCAATCATAGTGCATGGACAAGTCCATTGTTCGAGTTCGGTCTGAGCGAGAATGCTCAGTCGTCCAACAGAACAAAGCAAGTTTGAGGCTCACCGAGTCGAAATAATCTGAGGGAATATAGGAGCTGAAGCGAGCCACGGCTGGCTGCTGCTGATACTGCTCATGACGGTGCCTTCAGGTACACCGCCGAACAGAAACTGGAGATCCTGGATCATCTCATCCAGTACACAGTCGCCTTACGAGTGGTACGCGCGCAGGAGGAGGAGCAAGAGCAGGAGCAGAAGCAGAAGCAAGATGATGCCACACCACCGCGCCCCACCACGCCGGAATATCGCGACCCTCCAGCACCGCCGGCCAACTCCCCCGCCGACTACGACCCCCGGCGGCCCCCCCTCCGGCACGATCCGCGGCATCGCCGTGGTCCGCCCCACCAGAGCCACCGACGTCGCCTTCGCGAAGCATTTCAGCGCCGCGCGCGTGGTAGACACGGGCATCCTCGCCATCTTCACGGACGGATCCGCGTCGGGCTCGATCAACGTCGACCGGCACGACCGCTTCTGCGGCGCGGCCATCGTGTAATGCGATGGCGCCAGCGAGTGGGTGGAGCTTGGCTACACGCTGCCGCCGCACCAGGGCCGGTATAGATGTAGACTATGGGTCTTCAGCGGGGCGTGGGTGAGTGCGAGAAGGCGTCTCGCTTGCAGGCAGCATGTCGCATCTGAATAGAATATATAGTGTGGAGTCCACTGTCAAATAAGAGTCAGTGGATTGTGAGAATTAAAGTGTCTGGCAGTAACTACCTAAGAAAACCGCAAACAAAACGCCAACGCATGAGGCCAAGAAGAGCAGCTACATTCTCCCTCCTATCAAGGTGCATCCTCCACCACGTCCTACTCTGTCTCCGGCGAAGACACTGCGCTGAGACTCCTCGCAGCCTCGGCGACCTTCTGCCTCAACTCGGCCTGGATGCGTTGCTTCTCCTCAGCCCTCTCCCTCTCGACCCGCTGCCTCTCATCAGCCATCTCCTTCTCCCGCTGCTGGCGCCTGACCTCGGCCTCCGCCTTCTTGATGAGAGGTAGACGGTGCTCCAAGTACCGCTGGCAGAGCTCCCAGCTCTGCTCGTCCAGAACATACTTGTTGTCAAGGCTCTGGCCATCAGCGTACTTGCAGATGTCCGTCAGCTCGCAGTGAAAGCGATAGACGAACCTGAAGTACGTCGGCTTCTTCAGCGTGCGGCCACCCCTCAACCTCAACACCGGCAAGCCCAGCCGTTCATACGCCGGCGCGCAGTCGCGGTCGACCTCGCCGTTACCATCCCCATCACCGACGCGCAGGTACTCCCTCCCGATGCGCGCCTTCTCGTGGCCCTCGCGGATGCGCCGCATCTTGTCGGCCATGCCGCGGCCGGCGAAGCTGGTGCCGATGAGCATCTCGACGTACCCCGCGTCCTTCCACGCGTAGACGAGGCCCAGGTGCCGCCCCGTGCCCCACGTGTCGTTGGGCTTGAGGTGCACGATCATGCCGCGCTCGAGGTCGCCCAGCCGCAGGTCGAACCGCGCGTGCGACCGCTTGCGGCTGGCTTGCTGCCACGCACCCGGCGGCCCGCTGGTGCTGCTCTGTCTGCTCATTGCTGGTGATGCCGACGAGTGGGACTCGGCGCCGCGCTGCTGCTGCGTGGGAGGAGGAGGGGCCATGGTGGAGGCTGGAGCGGCACCGGCGGCGGGCTGCGAGAAGGAGACGTCCCTCAGGCCGGCGAGTGAGAGGGGTCCTGACAAGTCCTCTTCCTCGTCGCGTGCCGCGGTGCCGTAGGTAGCTGGGTGTTGGAAGGTTGATCTGGGTGGACGGGCGGGAAGAGTATGGCGAGGGAAGGACGGTTGCTGCTGCTGGTAGTGCTGCTGCATGAGAGGGTTTGATGTGGGGCTAGAGGTGAAGCCCTGCTGCTGATAGCCCATGGGCAGCCTGCCTTGTGCCGGCTGTTGCTGCGGGGCGTGTGGCAGCATCCGCTGAGCGGGCGAGTTGCGCTCGTTCGTGGTGTGGCGACTGGCACCGTGCGGCGGTGTCATTCTTTTGGGTGGAGCAGTTTCACCATGACCCTGCGACTCGACATGCGGCATCTGCTGGTATGGTGTATATGTGAAGGCGCCGGGATTTGTGTGGCCGTAAGGACCAGATGGAGCGAAACCGTCACGACCATACGGGGCGGGCTGCGCCATGAAGGAGCTCTGACCGATGGCCATACCGTTGCACCTGAGCCCACAAGTGGGGTTCAGGTGGTGCAGTTGGCAGCAGGTGGGGCGAGGGCCTGTAGGCGCGTTTGGAGGCGGCATCTGGCGCGGCGTCCGATCGCCAGTATAGCGACCACCTTGGGCGCTGCCGTACTGGTCTGGGGGTTTCTGTCAAAAGAGTACGGTGCGGAATGACAGGACGGGTGTTCATACTGTGGTTGCTCATGGTGGCGGAACTTTAAATGCGGTCGATTGAATTTAGGAGTGCCGTTGGATGAGACTGATGAGAGTAGCAGTGCGGCTGGAAAATTGTCGCACGAGGGTGAGTCTGGGCAATGGTAAGGTAGGTGTTGAAGTTGCGGCGGCGGCGGCGGCGAAGAAGTAAGGCAGTCCAGCGCAGCGGCAGAGCGCCTCGCTTGGCTGGTTCGGCTTCCACAACCTTCCATCCAGTTAAGGAAGTTGTTGGGACTAACTGGTGATTTGAGGAGAGGTTAGCTTTCACTCCGTGCGTTGCCTGACGACCCGCTGGTTGGTATCTCAGGTATCAAGGTAAAGAGGCTCAACCTGCTTAACAATGAGTTTAGTATAGCATATACTGTTTCTGAAAACCAAGTTTCTGCAATCAATGGCAGCATGGAGAGCGAGAAGCTTATATAACGTAGCTGCGTAGCTTGTAGGCTTTGGTCACAGGAGACCTTAGTCACATTGCCACCACCGTACCAAACATCAAACCATTTACGAAAAACTGGTTCGAAAGGTCAAGCATTTGCCAAACACCACGTGGAAATTGCTGATTCTTTGATGTCGTGACTGTTTGTGCAATCCATTGCCACGAGGGCTTGGTGCCGCTACAACTGATCCCAATTTTGTTTGCATAAGAGGCCGGAATGGTTGGGGCTTTGTTACTATCATCATCCCGCATAAGCTTGTAAGTCGCCGAAAAGTGAGATAATGGAACTGTATCGAGGAAGCAAAGATGGTTATGCTAATTCATCAAGAGCTAAACAAACAGCTCTCACTGTTTATTCTTAAAGTATACCATGAGCTGTGTCTCCGAAACGCACAGCAGATGTTCCATCGAGGAACATATGTAGAAACCAAAACCAAAGCCAAATAGGCTATTAAGAAAACCCTCCAATTAGCTCTTAAAACAAACAAACTCCAATCCAAAAATTCCCGCTGATATTCAATCAGTACTATCCAGTCTGGTACTGCTGCGGACCCCGGTACTGTCCTTGCCACTGCTGACCCTGCCACGGTGCCCGTGCAACAACATGCTGTTGTGGCTGCTGCCCAAGATACCTGCCACGCTTCCCCAACATTTCCCGCCCCCTCCGCACCTCATCCTCCCAATCCTGCCTCCTCAAGAGCCCCTCAATACTCTCACGATACTCCAACATGACCCTCACACTCTCCGGCGTCAAGCACCTCCTCACGAACCGCTTCTCGGGCGTAAACAGCATCAGCTGCGCCAGCCTCAACGTCTTAACCACGCGCAGACTGACATACGACCTTTTCGGCAAGAACAAGCCGTCCGCAATCTCCAACACAGGGCAGCCGTAATGCGTCTCCGTCGCCCTCCCATCCCGGTCGCGGTGGGCGATCAGCAGGAACGCCTTGGCCAGGTACTCGGCCTGGCGCTCGCTGACGATGTGCGCGAAGCGCTCGCGCACGGTCTTGTTGTCCGCCCCGAACCCGGTGACCTGCGCGACGCGGATCCGCCGCGGCCCGTCCCACCCGAGCACGATGCCTGGGTGGTTGCTCCAGCCGCACGCGTTGGGCTTGATCTGCACGATGAGCCCGACGGAGAGCGCGGACAGCGTGAATTGCCACGGGTTGGTGCCGCCGCCGCCCGCGGTGGCGTCGTCGTCGATGGGGAGCTCGTGGCCGGTGGCGGGGCTGGTGCGGCTGGTCGTCTGCTCATGCTGCGTGGGGCGGGGGGAGGGGGGGAGGGCGGGGCTCGGGCCGATGTCGTCGACGGGGGAGGTCTGTGGGTCTTTTGTTGGCGTGATGCTGGGAGAGAGGCGCTCCTGGGTGTCTGATGGCGTGGTCGGCTGTTGTTCTTGCGCGGTTGTCGGAGGGGCGTGATTCTGGGGAGCAGCTTGGATTGGCGTGTGTGTAGATTCGGTGGTATGGTTTTTGGATGCGTCCGGCTTGCTCGACGTCGTCGGACTCGTATGGTGCCACTCGTAGATTTTGGCAGTGCGCCGCTTGCGCCGCTTGGGGGCTGGAGGAGTCTGGAACGGGACAGCCTGAGCATTGCCGTAGTGCATCAGAGGAGCAACCCCGGCGTTGAAAGTGTCGAAGGCCAGGCCAGGTGGTGTGTATGTCGGATACGGCGGCGGATAGACCTGAGGTAAGCCGCCGCCGCCGCCGCCTCCCAAGTACGCCTGGTTGTTCATCAGGCGGCTTCCGTGACTGAACTGGCCAGCACCATACGGCGATGAAGCGTAGCCAGCATACGGCTGCTGGAGTGCAGGAACTTGTTGATTGTATCTGTGAGCGACAGGATGGAAAGCCTGACCATGTGCGTGCAAGTTGTGGGACGTATAGTGGCCAAAGGTGGCCGAGGCATTTAATGGGTAGCCGGTAGTCGAGAAGCGGGCTGAGCTCGAGGTTTGGGCGAGGCTGGAAGTGCCTGTTGATCTTCTTGCTGTTGGTGCGGTTGGAATCTGCATTTGACCAGAGGTCATGTGCTGCTGCATGGGAGCTTTTGGATGTCCAATGTTGGTAGCGCGAGGACCACTGACAATGCCAGAGTGGGGATAGCCTACAGCTGTATTAGCAATATGCCATGGCGAGGCGTTGGATACTGTACCGGTCGTGGGCCAGTTCTGACTCTCCGCGCAGTTATGTGCATCCATGTCTCGCGAAGTCGACGTGGCAAGATCTGAAAATGTTGATCTTGGAATATCAAGTTGAGGGAAATGAGTGAAAGTTGTCGCGGCATGGAGCGCAGGGTTGTTGAGGGCGAGGTTGTTGACATGAGGTGGAAGCGCCTATAAAAGCGAGGCAAGAAGGTGGGAGCAAAGGCTCCCGTGTTTCGCCAGATATAGCCGGGGAGTGACGCGACCGCGCTCGCATGTGTTCCCCGCGAGCGCACGGCAGCCTTAGGCCAACTGAAAGCTCAAGGGCCAGCCTGGCAAGCCGCGTGATGTCAGAGCATCTCTGATACTGAACTCAAGTATACCGCGCACGCACAACAAAATCCACCCCCGCCGCACCTGCGGAACCAAAGCATCTCATCTCGTTCACTGTAGTATACTAATTTTCAAATAGATGTAATACTTGCGTTCCATCTTCTTGTGATTTCGCAGAGAAAATAACGATAGCTTCGTTGCGACTAAGAACCAAGGACATCTGCTTCATGATCCATGGGTCATATCACCATAATGCCAAGGCTAAAGAACAGAATTGACGTCCCAATATTGTGGTTGGACGTTCTGATTGTGCGCAAGTAGTGGTCCGCAGATTTCGGCTGACGTTGACAGGTACCAGAGCCATAGCGCCAACCGTAGCCGCGCTCGGAATTAATGAAGAAAATAGCGATTCACGGCTGAAGTACTCATCCGTTGTGTAACGACAGAGTTTACAAGCTAGAAGCGCCAAATTATCAAGAAAAACGAGCGGCCTGCCCATGACATTATCGCGAGCAGTCGTCGGCAAGCATCAAGCAACATCAAGCAGGATGCTATTGCTTATAAGCCCCGCAAACATGGACCGCTCACGAGCCAAAGTACTTGCTTGACAACTCACCAATGAGCAACTCAGATGGACTGCTTCTGAGCGAGCGACCAAGCGATCTACAAGCAATCAAGCCCGTCGCGAGCCTTGGGCTGTTGTCGTGTGGTCGGGATTGCGTTTCTCCGGGAGCATTCGGCGTGCGGAGGTTCTGATTGGTCGTTTGATAATTTCCTCTTCGGGAAACTGCCGAACACATGCCATGGGCCTTGAGGCACGAAAGAGGAAAGGAAAACACGGCAGACGTTGGGTTGGGTCCAAAACTCGAGATCCCGGTAAAGGTGGGTGTCCGAGATTGTGCGGTGCACAGAAAGCATACGTGCATCCTTTGCAGTCGAGCGAAGGACTTGCGACCAATTTACCAATCATCGACTTTGGGCGACGGCCATGCAGCCACGAGTCTAAAGTGGCTTGAAAGTTTCTCCGCCGAGTTTCATAGGTTGCGACCGACTGCTACTATGCTCCAGTCGTGTTCGCTGAACCGAACAGGGCCGCATTCGTGCAACTTCGCCTGCGTTTCAACGCCGCTTTCGCCACTGCGGCCGTGATTCATCATGATTCTGCCTCTTGATGTCGCCTGTGGCCCGAACGAACGTCGAAAAACAATGCAAATAAGTTGCGCCTATGCCTATGCAGCCATTCCACTTCAGAACGATCCGCCATCTATGATCCGTATTGATGAACGTCTCTTGATGAAAAGACACGGATAATAGTTTCTGGTTCAAATTTTTCTCTACAACCACATGCCCATAACAACAGTTTTTCCACTATTCTACTTTAGTCTGTAAAAAAAAAAAAAAACGAAACGACACGACATTCACTTTACTTGTAAGAGCCTCTTTTGATGGAATAAATCCTTTTCTAATCCTAAGATGCTAACCAATGCATATCCAACCCTAATTGCAGTCCAATATCACAAATAGCCGACGGCCTTCTGGCCCAAGTTCAAGTGTAGAACGAATATCGACATCAAGTGATGCGCTCAAGAGTGTCGTTCTCTAGAACAAAGTGCCACTCTCCAGGACACGAGTAACCGAGACCATCAAGGTACCGGTCGCGCTATCATAGTGCTCACGGTAGACAAAATGTCCAGTAACGTCCTCGGAGTCCTCGTCATGGAACACCGACACCTGGTTGTGCTCGCCAATAGTCTCGATCTTCAGAAGGGTGCCAGACGGCGGCGTCAGCTCGCGGGAGCGCTCGCCAGTGCCGTTCAGGTCAGCGTAGCAAGCAGGGCAGTTGAAGAAACAGGCCATGGCATGCTGCGTCTTGAAGGAGAGCGTAAGGCAGGACAAGTGGAAGTTGCACCCACACGGAAGCGCCATAATAGGCTCGTTGCGCGCGGCGCCGCCGTACTCGAAGCAGAGGTTGCACACAGCCTCCTTGTCGGAGTTGCGGGGGAAGACGAGGGTACTCGTACAGTAAGCCATGACTCTTGATCGGAGTACGGTAATGATGAAGGCATAGGGACGATGTTGCAACCTTCTTTTAACTGATATGACGCGAGGATTGTGCGTGAACAATGCTGTATAGTGCCCAAAGACCTGGACGGGCGTTGTTCAAAGTCATGGCCGATCGCCTTAACAACTTCGTAAACAATGCAATGCCATGCTTCAACCCCGCAGTGAAGATACTCTTGTTTGGAATCAAGACATCTTGAACAAAGCCAATGTCTCACCTAAATGTGTGAGAGCCATCTGACCACTGACAACGTGTCTTACATCGACCAGTGTCTCGATCCATCGAAGGCGACGGTTTTATGGCTTCGGCCCAAACGGATGTAGCTACCAGATCAAGCCATGACAGAAGATAGCTGATTGGTTACGCAGTCTATGAGTGATAAGGGGACTTTGCTATGGGCCAAGCCAGACCATTCTACTACGGAAAATGCTTGTAAAGTTGCTCTAATTATGCCGCAAGTGTTTTCTGATGCCGAATTTCACTTATCGCAGCATCTTTTCATGCACAAAGAGATTATCAGGCGCCATGGTCAGGGCTATCAAACAAGCATGCTTCCCAAACTCAAGCGCCTGCCCAAGTGCAATTGGTAAGCATGGGCAAATCGGATTGCTACCAAGCAAGTTGTGTGCCCGCGTTTGCGCTTGCTTGCTAGCCTGGTAAGCTTCTTGCACTTGTAGCTATGGAGCCATATATAAATCACGACGGACTGGGTCCATGAATGTAGAATCGTTCAACTACCGTGTACGTCCAAAGCGACATCCAAACTCCGGAATGTTCCCCACCCGATATAGGTATGTGGAACTTGAGTCTCATCGTATCCTATATTGTTGACGTCGCGCTGACTTTGGAAGGACTCATAAACCGTTGCGTCAGGCCAATGCAGCTTCAACAGCATACATTTGTGTGGCTGTGCCTGTATACAGTCGTCCGACGCGTACCATAATGGGTAGCTGGTGGTGTATCAGGCAGAGTGGCCAGCCAAAGTGCGACATGCGGCATGGACCAGGTTGATCGGCGACCGGAGAGAGATCAGGTACCCCCTGTCGCGGAAGATGGGTGTTAAGGAAGTTCAGAGGACCCACCGGAGGGCGGCGACGCGCCTCGCAGCCATGCCATTCTCTCTCCCCCAGCGGCATGACCTGCGCGCCCCCACCCCTTCCCCGACTACGCCTCTCCTACACCGAACACCATCCACCAGACACTCTGCAGCTACCGCAAACCAGAAGCAATTCCATTGTCGCAACTTTCGAAAAGGAATTTCGCTTCAGCGCAGAGCTTCTCATCGGACCATTCGGCCTTTGGCACTCTTTCTCTTCTCTTCCGACCACAACAGAGCCCTCTTGTTCCCCATGGCTCCATCAATCGAAGGTACATCCATGTTTCCATCACACTCGACCCAAACCCATGGAAGCTTACAAAAAATAGTCTCCGAGCAGCAGGAAAAGCGCCGCGTTGACCACGAAAGCCAGAAGGCGTATAAAAGGGCTTACAGCGCTGTGCTGAAGTCGGCACCGGACGGACAACCCGGAAAGGATGTTGTCGCCAGCGAGTCCCAGGATCTGGGCGGTATTTCTATAAATACTACAAAGAGTACGTTCGCCAATTTGAAGAGACCTCCGACGAAGCCGTGTGATCAGCCCGCTAACGAACATACTTTAGCAGATAATGCGGAGGAAGACTTGCGACGTCTTCGTCCTCTTATAAACTCCAACCACCCTACTGGCTGTCAAGGACAGGACATCCCATGGAAGCCGGAGCCAGTGGGAGCCCACAACGACCTTTGGCCACCGCAGCACCCAAAGCGTCACTGGGCACGGAACATCCCTGGTCAGACCCACCGGGAATCCTTCAATCTCGACCTCGACAACTTGCACTTTGGCAAGTTGGTCCACATCGACTGGGTCGAGAATGAGCACTGGACGGATCGTCCAGCAATCGTCACAGGGATCAACGTGGCGGCAAGGCGTGTGCGAGTATTCCCCCTGTACTCGTTCACCAAGGCCGGTGGGTTGGATAAACGGTTCAGCAATGCTGGACGCGTTTACAACAAGAACGACCAGGCGCTGAGGATGCATGACATGATGAGCCATGTACTCATTGCCAGTCACGCATCAGGAGCAACAGAGGGGCATTTGGGGACGCCTGTTGTTCGGTTGAGCGGGGACCAGCTGGGAAAAAACAGCTGGGTAAACACTGGGACGGTCCGGGAGCTTTCTCTCGACAGGGTCAGTAAACACTCGCGTGGCGGGGTGTTTATGGAGGCTTTCTTGCCGCTGGGTCAGATGAAGATCCTAAAGAAACACGTGCACTACATGAAGAACAATCTGTTTCCTTCGGTGGAAAATGGATTGTTAGAGCACTATGACGAGCCTTGGGAGGGGTTTCAAGAGTATTGGTGATACCACCGAAGTAGATAGTAAACCAATTCTCCTCGTCAGACAGAGCAAACCCAATTTGGACAGTGAACACTCCTACGAAAGGCTACTGCTATGAATACTTGTAAATGCAAAGGTTCTATGGAGAGATACTAGAGACTCAAGCGGCAGAGTCTTACCGGCTGGTCTTCTCTGTAGGTGGCTTTACGCGCGCTCGTCGTCACCGTGGACAGCGACTCCAACGGGGCCCCCAATTGGCAAGACGATCTTGGAATCCAAGCTTAGACACCTTTTTAAAGACAAATAAGTTGCTTTCCTGTATTGGCTAAGATGAACCTACCAAAAATTTGGTAGATCTTGTTTTGTTTTGCGAGTTTCGGTACCAGGCACACCGGAGCGTAACTTAAGAGCATGGGTTGGAGAGCTTCTGTTAGAATAGAAATTGAGGCCTCGCCTTACTTACACAGAGAAGAAGTTGCTGTTAAGCTAGCTGAAATAGTATACAAGGCTCTATATAGCCCTTCATTCCATCCTAAGTGTCATACATTCGGACCCGTGCAGTGCGCAAAGCCCGACAGAAGCTTAATTGGGCAACCAACGAATCGGCCTCAGTAGGAGGAACTTTATTCTATGCTAGGACCTACCATCTCACTCTCACAAGCTGCTTAAATAAGACAACGATTCTTGCCTGGGAGAGTCATGGACTCCGAAGTCTAGCGAGCCGCCTTGAGCAATGTCATACGGCGAATACGTACGTCTAACTCATTCATGAAGCCTTAGCGACAGTATGCAGATCCTGAGCCACTGATAATTGAAGCAAAATCTGACTGAATTCGTGTGTGTCTATGTGTGGACAAGCCAAAATCTCGTCTTGACGAGACAAGCGTGTCAACCGGATGTTGGCTCTTTTGACAACGGTTTGCTAGCAATACAATTTGCGATTCCTAAGAAAGAATGACCGTGACATGGTCACCGCTGTGAAAAAAATAGATCCAATCACTCACCTGACGTTGTATGAGGCAAGCACGTGGATCTCGCTGTGCTTGCCATAAATGCAAGCATCAGGCAGCATCGATCCTCGCAATTGCTTTTCCGCAAGTGACAGGGCGCCGCAAATGTTTGCCAAGGTGATTTGTGCCTCATACCCCGCTTCTATGCAGGTACGGTGGGTCCTTGGTGTAGCATGCGGCACGGATTAGAGCCGCAGCGCTGGCGCAGCTTCTTCATTCGAGCTGTGACGTTACAAGATGAGCTAACGTGTGAGTGCTTCAGTAAGGAACGTCCGAGCGCGACTTCCTCTTTCAGGCGGACTGAGAGTGAACTTGTGGATTGTCGCCGAATGGCATGGAACTGCCAGCGGGCAAACAGAAGGTGAAGCGTGAAACGTTTGCCAGGCGGTGCATGTGCCAACGGGCACCGCAGTTTCTAGGGCAGCTGCACCTGTCGGGCGCTAAGATTCTGCGCGAGTACTTAAGATCTCGTCCGCCACCCAGCTCCAAACCTTTACCATCACCCTCCATCTCTGACCTGGCGCGAAGATCTTCTGACAACCGCCACACCCCTTTCAAGTAAGCTTACTGACGTGACTTCCGCTCTTGCTCTTTCAATCTCCTGTGACCCCTTCTTCTATACTGATGTTATCATAAAACTACTTATTACGTCTCGATAGACCGCTTCCCGATTTCCGAACACCTGAACCACCATAACCATGTCTGGACACCAAGCGCCCAACAAGAACAAGCGCGAGGAGGAGCTGAAAGCAGAGCGCGAAGCGGAGCGCCAGGCTGCGGCTCAGGGAGGATCGCAAGGTAAGTGATGACCTGCTCCATGGCTCACCTCAAGATTTTTTACTCACACACCACAACAGATGAAGATCAACCCGCCGACTCCTCGTCCTCACTCTTCAACCCCAACTACAGGGGTCTGCCGGCCGTGGGGCAGCATGGGCAGCAGCTGCAGAGCATGAATGCGTCCGGTATATACAGACATCCTACACATTCGTTCCATGTGCCTACTTACCACCGGCGTCAAGGACGTGGCTACCACAACAGCCACTTTGCTCCGCCTTACCACCACGCGGCCAGACGCAGTCGAGGCTACCCTCCTGGACAGGGTAGCTTCCACGGACGTGGTGCTGGTGGCGGCCGGTTGCCGCCTACGGGTCCTCGGTTCGGCGCACCGTATCCTCCTCGCACACACCAGCAGGCTCCCATCCAGCAACTTCCTGGCCGTGGCACACCTCCGATCGGTCCTCGCTTCCAATCGCGAGGGCTTGGTCCCAATGCTGGCCAGCGTGGAGGCCAACGGCCACCTGTCCTGTCATCGGCGAACTCGCAGCCCGTTGCACCTCGGCGCGATCGTCCTACTCCTACCGGTCCCAGGGCCTTTGGCGACGATGACTTTCCGACCCTCGGCACGGGCCAATCCCGTCAGCCGGCTCCTCGCCAGCAGCCTGACGTCGTGACCATCAGGCCTGGCCAGCAAGCTTCTCAAGCGCCTGAGGGCCAGGCCAGGCCTTCTTCCAGCCGTGGCCGCGGCAGGTTTGTCCCATTCACGGACTTCAACCCCAGCAGCGCGCCACCGCCCGAGAGCAAACAGCGACAGGCTGCCACCCAGCCACCTCCTCGCAGGCGCCGGAACCCCGCCTTCAAACTGGCCTTGAGCGAGTGCTATCGCGGCAAGGTCATCTTCATCGATGACCTGCCAGGCCTCGATTACAGCTCTCACCCGGCCATCATCCGCTCCATCGACCCGGTGACCCAAACCATCAAATTCTTCAAGAAGTCCTCCTTCAAGAACATCGGAGGCTTCATGGAGAAGTACGGTGAATACGTCAACCAGTCGCAGAAGAAGTGGCACGAGAAGCAGTGGCTGCTCGTCGATGACGGCAGCACCCAGCCTCATCACGGCACGCCACTGCTGAGGCTGGCGAACGGTGAGAAGATGCCCGAGAAGGGGAGCTATGTCGACATCCACGGCGACACGGAGCTCCACGTCGACTGCTTCTCCAAGTACTCGCGGTTCGGTGTCTTCCCTGAGTTGTTCCTGCCGGAGGAGGAGATGAGGAAGCTGGAGAATTACTCCAGGTGGTACTTGGGGAAGGACACGGAGTACAGGGAGGCGGAGGAGAAGAAGAAGAGGGAGAAATGGCAGATGGATGGATCGGCGGATGTAGACATCGGAGATGTCTACGAGGACTCGGAGAATGAGATCGCCCGGTAGGCGGTAGTTGACGCGTAGCTTAATGGGTTCTTTGCGGTAGAGTCTTTGCGACCGTTCGTAGAAACTGAGTAGATGTAAGCCAGAAATCTTCTTCCATGCACAAAAGTTCAGAACTGCCCGTCCAAAAAGTGACCTACTTACCTGTGACAGCTGAGAAGGTCCCTGCGCTTTCGTGCGTTTCAATTTTTGGTGAACAAGGCGTGGGTTTGTGTTAGCGATAGTACGTCATCACTGGTCCATGCTCTCATAAGTGCCCCTTCTGGAGTACCACCACCTTCCCGAACACATTCCTCCATTGGTGTCACTCCTCGCCAACGCTGAGAACCCGACTTTCATCTTTTTCCAGCAATCCTCCTTGGCCATTCTCTATCCCGATATCCTTCTCTTGTAGTATATCATGGCGAACCTACTATCAGCTGAGAACGACCATGGTCACTGTATCATTGAAGGTAAATTCAGAGCCCCGTTGACCCCAATCTCTTGACTACATTGCCAACCAACACTAGACTCCGCCTTAGCGAACATCTCAGCAACCGGACACACAGCTCCAGATGATGGAGGCAAGACAACACCATCTATGCCGGAAAATGCTCCTGCTCCTATAAACAGAATTGATACCCGGCCTCTCAAGCGGATGTGGGATGATGGCGCAGCGAGTACCCCCTCCTTCCCCATCGACGAGAACGACCATCCATGCGCCTCTCCTGCCCCGGACCACACCGAAGCGCTTGACACGTCGAAGCCAGCCAAAAAGCGTCGCTGTCACCACGGCCGCCGTAGCCGCCGCAGCCGCCGCCCCACTACGGCAGCCAGCACACCTACCGACGTAGCGACTACCACATCCACCACGTCCGACATCATCCCAACACCACCACCGCCGCCCGGTACCACTACCGCCGCAGCTAGCAAACCCATCAAGGCCATCACCGCCGTACCGCCCGCACCTCGCGGCGGCGCCGTCAAGGGCCACCAGCCTATCCTCCAGTCCGACCCCAGGCTGCCTTCCAGCGGCGTCCCAACTCAACCTCTCTCAATCTACCAGCAGAACCAACAATATCAACAGTACCAGCAACACCAGCAGTACCACACCTCCCAGCCGATCCTTCCTCCCGCACTTGCACCACCCTTGCACCCGGGTGTCTACCCCAGACCCTCCTTTACTAGATTCCACCCATCCCACGCCAACAGCCTCTCAACCAACGACGTCAGGCCCGGCCTCCTCGCCTGGCTACCGTGGAACGGCGAGTCATGGTCGCATCACCCCGTGCTGATCGTCATCTGCGACGGCCACGCCACCGGCCCAACCGTCGGCTGCCTCGCCGCGACCTCGTTCAACGGCCTGACCATCGCCGAGAAGGCCGCGGCGATAGCGTGGAGGAATGGCGAGGAGGAAGAGCGGTTTATGCGGAGTTACCTCCCTTTGGTTGGCGCAGGGGATGATGACGAGCAACATGCGGGGGCGGGGTCGTTGAGGCTGGAGGAAGGGTGTTGGATGGAGAAGAAGACGTATGTGCAGGTGGGGAGGGGCTTGGTGTGGGTGCGTTGCGGCGAGTTGAGGCGGTTGAGGGTGGGCATGCCGCGGGTGAGGGGGGCGGATGTGGAGGAGTTGAGGCGGGGGTTGGAGGGTGGGCGGTATCCGGAGTGGATGAGGGGGTCTGGGGGGGTGTGAGAGACTGGAGGGTGGGGTCGAGGCCGTTTTTTGGTTCTGTTTGAAGATTGGAGCGCAGGGCGAGAGAGTGGCTGGTTTGGGTGTCATGGTTTCGCTGCGCGATGGACTTCTGTCCAGTTGGCGGATGTCAGATATTGCCTGCTAGTATTCTGGTGTCGTAATGAGATGTATCTATAATGGTGAAGCAGGATGATCGATTAGTGAAGGCTGCTGGTGGTGCTATATACCACCTGGTAGCAAACTAAGCTAGACCTAATCGACCTACATGAAGCAAAAAACCCGCTAGCCTCATGAAGGAGACCCTACCTATCAGTCTATAATGTTTGACTTTTCAATTCGTGAGATGGGTTTGCTGTGTGGAGTGAGTTCAGTGGCGGCGAAGATTGAGTCGTTCGAGCTCGAACATTCTTGAATGGGTTGCCAATAGGCTTCAAAGGTTGCTTAAGCTATTAGTTCCTTCCTGACAGGCGTATCTCAGACTCGACACTGACTATGGGTGTGGCTTATAATCCCAGTGGAGTCGATATGCGCCAGTGGCAGCGTCGGCAGCCCGGCTGTTGCCACCGATGTCGCGCAACCTTGGGTGTAGATGTATACAAAAAATTGCTTACTTCATAAGAGAAATGGCCATGTTCGAGCGTACTACGGTAGGCGTACAACGCTAAGGTTTGTCCTGGCCGCAAGCGTGAGAGCGGTGTTGCTTAAAAACACGCGCCCAAACCTTTCTCAGTGAGTATACAGGCACCCAGCCAAGATTGCGCGCTAGTAAATCAAATATGACATAATCCTGCCCTGGGGAGTGTAGGTAGAATCATGGCGCCGTCGCTGCAAAGGTGTCGCCGAAGTGATGTTGGCCATTGACATCTGGCGCTTGGGCGCGGACATTCAGTCTGAATTATTGATAGCCGGAGGGCGCTCATTGTGTAGCCCAACAAGACATAGAGTGCTGCGGGAGCGATACATAGCCCGCCTTTGTCTCTTTCCCCTTTGTCTCACGCACACAATTCACGATTCAAGGTCTCTCCTCGGGGGATTCTAGAATCAGTATGTTTCGCCTTATCCAAATCGTTAATAGCGAGCTCCAGACCTGTAAAGTTCACGGTTCAGACAGGGTGAATGGGTGCTACCATTTCAGGTTAGCCCGGCGGTTGGTCGCCCGGCTGCGGACTGCATGCTCTCCCACGTTGTTTACCGCGCGCCACTCAAGCGTGATGGCATTGGCTGAGCACATCAAAGCCACGTGAGAGCGAGTGGCTGCGACACCCGCGGCTTTGCTTCGAGCGCCGACGAGCCAGCAACCGTTCCTTCTGCAACTCTTCCCGCAACTTCGCCCGCTACACTGACGACACTTCTTCGCGACGCAGTAATCCTTACGCCATGTCTGGACGCCGCAACAAGAACCGCGAGAAGGGTTCCCACTCAAGTGCCAGCGATGAGGCGAAGGAACCGTCGAGCAACCCGCCGGCCACTCCAACGCCCCAGCAGCAGCATGTTGCATGTGCCTCTCAGGTTCCACTCCCGCACTCACCTCCCCAAGCACACCCATCTCCTTATTGGGTATCCCCACCACCAAAGCTACCAGAAACGGCTAAAAGTACCCCTGGTCAAGGTAAGTACCACCATGATCCACATGCTTGAGGCTTTACGTCTGACACTTGATGGCTCTATAGCTCCCAGACCCGGTCTCGCAACCAGAGGCCATTCACTTGACAACCTCTCTGCCGCTAGCAACCGTGTTTCTGAAGCTGGTGTCTACAACACCAATGTCTATCGTCAAGCGCCTGCAATGCCCATCACCGGCTACCCTCCAGCTGGCCAGCCCAGCATCCAGCAGACACTGCAAGCCGCCAGCAGCATCAGCCACCCCATACCCTCATTCTCAAGCCTGCAGCACGCGAACAACGAGACCGGCACCCAAAAGGGCAAGAAGAAGGCGGAACGCGCACTCGCACCTCTCAGCAAGGCGGCGGCCGATCGCGAACCAACCACCGCCGCGCCGCCGCCATCCAAGCCCGCGTGGACAGGCAAGCCCGAGCCCTGGCTGGAGAAAGCCCGGCAAGCCTCCACCGCCAAGGTCATCCCCGTCATCCCCGTCGACAGCCCCCGCGATCAGCAGCCTCTCACCACCACCAAGCAAATACCCAAGTTCAAGCGCCTGGCGCCGGCAGACATCGTCCCCTTCCGCTTCGTCAACATCGAGCCGCTCTCGGCGGCCGCCCGATCGCGACAGGCGGCGGCGACGGCGACGGCGGGGTTGAGCAGTACTACATCACCAGAGCATGCTGCGCAGCAACAACAACACCAACAACAACAAGCTGTCACGGACCACGGCTGGCGCGGGCACCCGGGCGTCATCGTCGGCATCTGGGACGGGCTGGTCGGCGTCGTCGGCACGACGAGCTGGGGCGGGAAAGGGGCGGATCTGAAGTTCGACCGGGCGGGCGACCGGGCGCTGTACAAGAAATCCTTCTTCCCGATATCCGGAGAGTCGGAGTACGATCAGCCCACATTGACGACGGATGGCGGCGGCGGCGACGTCGCGGCGGCGGTGGTAGCGACCGATCGCGACGACGACCGCATGATGATGCGCGTGGACGGGCCGATGGCGTTCGCGGCGAACACGGTTATTGATGGGAGGGCGGTGCGGTTCATCCCGGCGACGGTCTTCTGCGACGAGTGCTCGCGCTATTTCCGGCACGGGACGAGGGAGGAGGTCTTCCTGGCGCCGGCGTCGGCGCGGCGGCTGGAGGAGCAGCTGTTTTATCTGGCTGGCTTGACGGATGTGCCGTGGAAGGCGGCGGATCATGAGGGGCTGAAGAGGTGGCGCGCGTTCAAGGAGCGGGAGGGCTTTGCGCCGACGGAGGACGTGCCGATGGAGGATCGCATTGCGTGAGGCTCTTCAGTCCTGCTTCGGCAACCCTCACTCCTTCGTTCTTTCCAAGCGCATTTACTGGTCTTCCTTGGCCGATGATACCCATTCTGTACTTTCTCTCATACAAGTTGTTATCCAGGTTTTCGCCTTGACATATATATTGAGTGGAACTGTCTTGTGTCATGTGGTTCAGCACGTTGCAGTGTTGTCTCGCTTCGTTGCAACAGCGCGATCCAGCGCGGTTTCATGGTTGGTCCTAAACACCACTGGGTGGGTGTCACATGTCACTTGGACGTGCGTGGTGTTTACCTGTGCGCCTGGTTCTCATTATACTACTGCGTCTCTTTCCAGGGGCTCGCCCCAACCTTACTCTCTGTCTCCACCTTCCCACCTCTACTCCATTCCACGTCTGTGTTTGTCACATTGCATTGAATAAAAATCCCACGCAAGAAGACCCGTATCTCTTCAATTCTGTTCTCGAAACGCTCATCCACTGTTGGGGCACCGCATCGTCTCAGGTAAGCCAGAGGCATTCCCGCTCGCACTCGGCTGTCGAGCTGACTATTACCAAAACAGTATAAATACAAAATACCAAGCTCACCTACTGTCCAGCATGTTGTCTTCATCCGGGAGCAACAGGAAGGCTGCTGCTGGAAAGTCTCCGCACATGAGCCAGGGTTCCTGGAGGAGCGGCTACAAGAACGGGAACGTGGCTGCTGAGATACTTCCATCGCAACAGCAACCAAGATGGAAGAAGCTCATGGATATGACTTCGTGGAGGCGTGAAAGCAACAGCGAGAAATTGGCTACCGTCGTCAAGTCATCCTCTGCAGCCCGCGACCCACAAGCCGGTCAGGGCAGTTGGTCGCGTTCCCAACCTTCCACCAAGCCAACTACCGCACCATCACAGCCCAGCAAATCAGCTGGCATCGCCTTACGTTCCCTCCCTGGCCCGTCCGTTCCGGCAAGATCCAGCGTCGCTCCAAGCAGCCAGTAGCACGAGAAGCACCCTGTAGCCTCAACATCAACACCATTTCGACGCCCAGACCAGACTTATGCCTCAGTTGCAGGCCGTGGACAGTCGAAATCGCATCCACCGCCGAACGCTTCACGATCCCCCATCCAAAACGACAGCAACGGCAAACCTGACCGCGCGCGCCGCTCCCACCACCACCATCTCTGCCGTACCTCGCCAGCCAGCCGCCCCAGCACCACGGCCCCAACCCCGCGCCCTTCTCCCGCACGAGCTCTTCCCCGAACGCATCGTGCACATCAAAAAGAACCCCCCGACGCCCCAAACAAGGCCAGCGCAACCACCCCGGCCCGCCGTGATCATCGGGCGCCTGCAGGGAAACAGCAGCAGCAACGACAACGACGACAAGGAAATCCCCGAACCGGACGACCAGATCGGCGTCCTGATGACCACCACCAGCTGGAAGACGTACCGAGCCCCACTCCACTCCGGAATCACGGGCGGGCAAGTTCGCCATCAACACCGGTTGTCCACCGTGTCGGCGCGTGCGAAGCAGTTGCTTCTGCCGGCGCGGCTCGTCTCCATCGATCCCCGCCGGCGTCGTCGGTACCGCGAAGGAGGAGAGCATGTTGTTGTTGTTGTCGAACGCGCGCGCCACCGCCGACACGTTCGCGCACGTGCCCGTAGCTGCGGCTGGAAGGCGCGCGCCGATGTATTCGAGCGGGACACACGTATGTCGACTTGCCGCGGGGTGCGGGTGGTGGAGCGCGCGGGGCTTGCAGAAATACCTTCGCCCGTGGGACGACGACGGAGGAGGAGGCGTGGGTGGGGGAGGAGTCGTTTGTGCGGATGGAGAAGCATTGCGGGATGCTGGCGGGGCTGAGCGCCACGACGCCGTGGGCGTTTGATAGTCGGTTGAGGTTGAGGGGTTGGCTGGGGATGGAGGGGGAGGGCGGCGGTGGCGGCGGAGATGGTGGTGGTGGCGGCGTTTCTGGTTGTGTTTCGTTTTGAGTGGGCGGTTTTGCGTGGGATTGTTTGGCTTGGGCCGGTTTTTGATCCGGCTGAGGGAGATGTGGATGAGGAGGATAGGGAGTTGTTGGATTGCTCGCCGGGTATAGAATGGGAAACTGACCGGCACGAGCTTGACTATGGTGGAGCCTATATGGTATAGCTGAATCAAAGCTTCGACTTCTGTGGGACAGTGGTCTTCCGATGGCGGATTTCATGCAGGCAGTGAAGAATTTCTACGACTTGCGAAATAAGAGCATGCGCTACTTGGTGAATTTGGTAGCATACTTATGAAATAGTTTGTTTCGGCTTATTATAGTATTAGAGCGGATCATCATGTTAGTTCAATTACGTTGGCCGATCATCTACGATTTTAAGCTTTTGCTGGCGATATTCCGTCTGGGAGCTCGCACGACATCCTTTCCGTACACAGATCATGATGCATCGCAGCGAAATCCAGTACTTGATCTCGAACAAAGCAATAGAGTCAATCAGTCCACTACCTGGGTGCATTACGTTAATGGTATCTGATTGCTTGGACTGCTTCCATAACCGGCTACTTCACTAAGTGCTTTGGTCCAACTTGCCGAACACAATTTAGTAGCCCATTCGTCATTATACTAGTACTTACCTTTCAGGTATACGTATATATATGTAAAGCAAATTCAGCTGATGGCGTCCCGGTTCGTTCGTCGTCGTTTTAAAGTAGAAAACAACCCTGATTCACGAATTTGCATAACCATGGTTCAGTGAGCACAAACAAAAATGACAAACTCGCTCTCTGTACTCAGAGATCGCACGGGTATGCTGAGCTGGAGTGGAGCGAGCTGGCCCTGTCGGCTCTGCTTAAGATATATTTTTCGCGTGTCCCGACACGGCTTCTTCCATTTCCCTCCGCCCTCTGAGCAACAACGACGCCACCACTCCCGTTAAACACCCGCCGCAGACGGCCTTTCGCTTGCCCGCGGGTCGCGCACCTGGAAATCGCCAGCCCGGTCAGCCGCAACCCGATCGCCCGTGCCACGGCGCAAACGCGCTCCACCATCGCGTCCCGATTCCGCCGCCGCCTGCAGCGCGTCGCCGCTCCATCCGCACACCTTGACCGTCAACCCGGCTGAGAAGCATCGCTCCGCTCTTTGTCGACCTCCCGTCTCTACCACCCGAGTACCTCTTCCAGACTCGTAAGATGTGTTGTTTTTCCCCTCCTTTCCAAGTGCCTACTTATTCCACGTCGCTCAACAGGGACAAAGTCATCGCGAACGGCGCAAACAGCCAGCATGACTTCCGGCTCCCCTCCCGCGGGTTCCAAGAACAAACGCGCAGCGCCCGGCTTCTTACCCTCGCCGTCCACCCAGAACAGGCTCGAAGATGGCAGCGCTGCGGCCAGACCCCGACCCGTGACGGATTCATACCGCCCGCCTCGCGAGGCATCCCGGCCTTTTCCGTCTCTTGGCTCCAGGCCTTTCGACAGATCCGCTCAGCGTCCCGTGATTGATTCGTACAGCACGCGTGTCCCGCCCGCCGGTGGTTACGGCCATGCTGCGCCGAAACGCAAAGTGTCAGACTCGCCCGAGCGGGCTCCCGACTATAGTGGTCCCGCGCACTACGGCAGAGAGCCGAATCGCAAGAAGCAAGACACTGGCGGGCTGTGGGCCGGCAGGCAGACGCACCCGCTCCCAGACCGCGCACTGGAGAGCCCGAGAAACCGCTCGTCCTCTTACTCTTCTGCCTCCGCCGCCAGCGCCAGGCCCGCACACGCCACACGCTATCACAACGATGCCTATGCCGAAGCCACGCGTGGCAGAGTTGTGCCAGACCCGTACTTTGACACCTACCGTTCGTCGGGACGCCAGAGCATTCGCTCTCGATCGCCGCCGCCGCCGCCGCACGACTACTACGACCACTACTTCAGCCCGCCCCCGCTCCGCCGCAATGCAAGCCTTCCGTCTCTATACTCCTCGCAGCAGCAGCAGCAGCAGTACCCGCAGCCATATCCCCGCCCGCAACCCGTCTACCGCTACTACGACCAGCCACCGCTCCCACCCCCACCCCGCCGCAGCATCACCAACGCCCCCGGCCCACTCCGCCACCGACAGCAACCGCTCGCCCTGCCGTCGCCACCACCACCACCACCTCCTCCTCCACCGCCGCAGCGCCACCACCAACACCCCTCCACCACACCCTCCTCCACCACCACCACCACCGCCGCCCCCGCGCCCGCACCACCACCTGCACCCCCCACCAACCCCGCCAACCCCAACCCCAAAGCCCTGCCCCCGCTGCAGTGCACGCCCGGCCGCATCGTGTGGGTCAAGAAACTCCCCAACACGGCCGCCGCGCAGCAGGGCTGGCACAGCCACCCGGGCGTCGTCTTCGACGCCGAGGACGCGCGCGACGCGTCGCCGCACTCGCACGCGTGGGTCGCCACGACCACCAGCTGGCGCGACTTCGACGGGCTGGACGACAAGTTCAAGTGCGCGTCGGCGGCGACGCGGGACGAGTTTGTGGGGTCTTTCGTCGCGGTCGTGCATGAGGATGATCGTGATGGTGAGGGGGAGAGGGAGAAGGAGGAGATGGTGGTGGTGGAGATTGAGGGCGCGAGGGTGTTTGAGCAGCAGACGTATGTCGATGGCAGGGCGGTGAGGAGGGTTAGGAAGAGGGAGTTGTGTCGGTATTTGAAGAAGGGGACGCTGGAGGAGGCGGCGGTGACGGCGGGGTCGATGGAGAGGTTGAAGGCGCATTTTAGGGTGTTGGCGAGGAGGGGGAATGGGGTGTGGGATCGGAATGATTTGAGGGATTTGAGGGCGTGGGAGAGGTGGGATGCCGAGAAGGAGAGGAGGGGTGGGGGGAGGAGGGAAGAGGCAAAGGAAGAAGCGAAGGAAGAAGCAAAGGATGAAGCAAAGGAAGAAGAAAAGGAAGAAGCAAAGGAAGAGGCAAAGGAAGAGGAAAACGACAAGGAAACAGAAGAGGAGAGGAACGGAAAGGAAGAAGGGGAGATTTCGGATGAGGAACAGGTCGAGAAGCGGTAGTTTGGTTTGTGGGGAGGTACATTTGTTTGTTGTGGGTTTGGTTCTCTTGATTGTCACTTTGGTTAGCCCATAAAGTCACCTGCCCATCAATGAAACTGTCACAAAAACTAATGCGCTCCAAAAAGCTCGCACACCACATGAATTCAGCCGCAGCCGCATTGTCTTCGCCACAAAAGCCGTCGGCAACATTCAGCCCGAAGAGCGATGGCGCGGACATCCCCGCACCGTTTTTGGGGCAGTTGGGCTGACTTCGTCTTCCTGCACATGACGAATACCTTCCTGGCGTGGTGGGAGCCCGACGAGAAGTATCCCGCCTGCGGAGTCGCTGCCCGTTTTCCTTTCGTCCTGGCCCATGAGAGAGCGAAATTGTCTGGGACAGGCTGGGTATGATGCGCTTCACCGGAAGTAGGATTTTCAAGAAGAATACTTGAGAGGACTTCCTCGGTGTGCGCGTCGCCAGGACGGATTAGGTGGAGCAGTACGTGGCGAAGCTGTGGAGTATGGAAGACGCCGCTGTTCCAGAAGAGCTGACGAAGCCGAAAGAAAGCGCACGGGGAGGCTTTCATGTGCGAGGAAAGCGTTTGGCGGATCGGTGTATTCTGCGAAAACTTTTCGGTGGACCGCAGCCCCAAGGGTATCAAGCAGTCTGGAGAGTATCTTTGGGACTCCAATGACATTGTTTCCATAAAGCGTTATCTGGAGACAAAGAGGACTGGCGTTCCGCCTGGTAACGCCTGGGCGGAGCAACAGATCGCGGAGCACGAGATGATAGTCTAAGCAAAATCTTGCGCCACTGGTCTATTTTCGATGAAACATATATAAGAGCTTAGAGAAATTAAAGTTCTCAGAAATAACAGCTTTCAGCTCGATCGTAAATACGGCTGAAAGCGCGACTTGGGACATACGGATCCTTTTCTCGATGAGACCTAGAAATCTTTTCAATATCTGTATACAGATAGTACTATTCTTTTGTCCGAGAATCAAGGTAAGCCCTGTGGCGTTGTGGACAGCTCTGCACTCACGGAATGACGTTCGCTCAGAGGTGAGCGACTTCCCAATTTGGCTAGTGCGTCTCGGTTAGGTCGCCGGCCAAATCAACAGCACGTAAAGGCCGCATGGTAGCAGCCACTTCGGACTACCGTGCTGAATATGGGTGCGTGAGGAGAGTTCGATCTGTACGAGAAATTCAGCTTCGCCGACCACCGTAGAGATCTGGCCAAGAATCGCCCGCAATAGTGTAAGGTTGTTGAACTCACAGTACTCAGAACATCGAGGGCGGATCTTGTCAGATATGTGGAAACTTCAAAGTGTTTATGACGTTGTGTCGGCAGAGCTACAGTGAGGGAAGGTACCAGGATCGGTTGTCACCAAGTCTTGAAGTGTCTGGGCCTATCTGAGTGCTCAGAGCCGACGCCCTGCCTGAGGCTCCAGCACTGGAGTCTCCTACATTCACATTGCCCAAACAGATGCGCCGACGTTTCCGCGTCGGCGCGCCTCTAGATATTCTGCGCCGCTCCACGACCCGTCCGCTCCTTAGCACGACACCATCGCATAACAGTGAGTAGCCCGCCACCCACACACCGCACGCCCATAGTGCTCTCAAGAGTTGCTAAAGCGTTATAGAATCCATTTTCACATACAAACACCACTAAATCTGTCAAAGCCACCAAGATGGTGGCTCGTGGACCTGCCGGGCGCTTCGGCGCCAACAACAACAATAACAGCAACAACCTCTTCGCCGTGCTCGCCGACGAGCGTCCCGACGAGGAGGTGAGCGAGGGTGGCAGTGGCGGTAGCAGCGACGAGAGCTACCACACTGCGCCCGAGTTCCCTCCTCGTCGCCGTTCTGCAAGTCCCCTCTCTACTACGGCGCCAGCCACCAAAGATGCATTGCTAATTACCTCCAAGCCAGTCGCGCCTGTCGCCGCCCCCGCTGCCCCCACCTCCGCTCCTGCCGCCGCCGCCGCCAGGCCGCGCCCTCCGCGCAGCAACCGCAACAGCACCAGCACGAGGCTGCGCCGCGGGGACGTCGCCCCCGGCCGCATCATCCACGTGCGCAACCCCACGGGGGAGAAGTCCTGGCGCGGCCACCCGGGCATCGTCCTCGCGGTCGACGGCCGCAAGGCCCACGTCGTCACGCTGACGACTTGGGCAGGCAAGACCTGCGAGCAGAAGTGGTCCGCCTGTGCTGAGGACCCGGTCAAGTACCGGCGCTGGTTCATGCTCGTCGCCGACGGCCGGGCGCCGGGCCACGACGGCGTCCCGGTCGTCAAGCTGCGCGAGGGCAAGACGATGCCCAGGCTGTGCTACGTCGACTGCAAGCGCACGCACTGGCTCGACGTCTCCGAGATGGAGAAGTACAGGCGCGGCGGCGACACCGACTTTTGGGTCACGGACCAGAGCAAGGACGAGATCATCAAACATTTGGAGTATCTCGAAACGGTGGAGACGCCTTGGATTGATGATGCGCCCCAGAATGGGGAGCTGTGGAAGCCGCTTAAGGCTGGAGCTTTGCGGTGCGATGGGTGCAGGTGATGGGTGTGTCCCCAAAACAACGACAAGCTGCGCTTTCTTTCATCATTTCTTGGAAGCATCTATAAGCAGCCACGAAGCACTGTTCTTCCAATGGGATCTGGCGCTGAGAGTCGACACCACGGCCTTGTTGCCCGCTAAGGGTTTGGCGCTGCGGAGAATTTGGCTCGCCTTACTACATATTGGTTGCGTTTGCGCGGAAACTCTACCACTGGACACCTGTTTCCTGAACCCGGCCCAGGATACCTTCTTTCCCAGCGACGGTTTGGCCTTTAGCACCGGGACATTTCACCAGGTTCCCTTATCCTTCCACGCGCCCGGATGCCGCAGGCTTGCGCAAACAAAACACTGAATAGAGCCTTTTGAGTTACAGAGTGAAGAGAAACGGTATTGTACGATGCTCCATCTACTAACGCTCACAAAGAACTTGCTAACTGTATCACAAGTCTGAGACAGAAGCTTCGAGTTCGAATACGATACACAAAGGTGGGATCGACGGTCATATCCTCGGGTGCAAGCACGCATTCCTCGCGCCGACATGTAAAGAGTTTTCTTTTCTGAGAATATTTTATCGAGTTAGCTGATGAGGGAGCGTCTGCGCCGTCATCCGATCACGCTTCTGGGTTCCATATCAGCGGAGGGTATTAGCGTGGCCGTCCTCGGTCGAGGTCTGCAACGACGTGCATTATGATTTTATTACTCTTTTCGACTATGTGCCTTGCCAGCAAGAATTGAACAGAGCCTAGCAACCGTCCACCCCATTCTTGCTACCCATAAAAATATTGTGCCCGTTGTGAATCTTTCTCCACTATTCCTATTCCGCAACAACTCGGTCGACGACCCTTTGCGGCCACGACTTCCCCATCGCGCCTTCGCGCCTGGTCCCTGCCGCCCGCCCAACCGCATCGCTCCAACGTCACCGCACGCCCAAACGGAAACCGAACACGTCCACCACCAAACCGTACCGCCTCCGACGCACAAGCTCCGCGACATCCCGCACGACCACCCCGCCGCCAAACGCCTCGCAGCTAGCTCACACGCACTCCTCCAACCTTCACACGAGCGCCAAAAATGGTACGCGCCCCCAACGCACTCTTCATTTCCCCCCTCGTCCCACACCAGGCCCGCAACCACTGACGACCACGCCCCCTCCCTCGCCGCGAAATACAGACCGCCCTCTTCAACTTCCAATCGCTCCTGCTCGTCATCCTCCTCCTCATCTGCACGAGCACCTACGTGCACGCCGTCGCGCCCAGCATCATGGACCGGAACAAGGACGGGTAAGGCCCACCACCTTCCCCGAACGTCTCTCCCTCATCTCTCGCTGCCTGCCTACCGCTCGCTCCCAACCGTCGTATCATACCTGGAGGAGGAGAGAGAAGCCGAAGACTCTATACAATCGCTGCAGCGGAGGAAAAAAAAAAAAGGACACCCCGGAGCGAGCGGCGGGAAAAGCCGGCGGAGAACAAAAGAACCAAAAAAAAAAAAGGATCGCATTTGCTGACGTCGTCCTCTCTTTCTCCACAGCGTCTTCGGCATATTTTGGAAATTCGCCCGGGTGGGCGAGCGGTTGAGCCCGTACGTCAGCTTATGCTGCGTCGTCATGGCTGTGAGTTTTCTCCCCCTCCCCGGCGATTGTCGAGGCGTAGGATCCGCTTGCTGACGGCACGGTGTTGCAGACTTCCCTCTTCATCGGCCAGTAAGGGAAGTTGCGCCAAAATGCTTTGTTTAGTGCGGTTTGTGAACGGAATATATGTTTGGGAGCGATGGCGTTTTGTTTCGGAGGGCGGTTTGATATGCGATCAATCGATGCTTGAAATACTTACTCCAAGGAGTGGTTGCTTGCTTGAGACTGGAGGCTTGCCAATTTCGTGGATTTGAGCATGCGTTGCGCCTTCAGACCCGGAAGATGCACAAGGTACCAACAAGTCGCTTCGAGCAGCTGACGATCAAGATTCACCGAGGCATCATCAGCGTAGAAGAAAGGTAAAATGAAGACCTCTGTTTGCTACATGTAAAGGCTACATCGAGCTGAATTTGGGTCGCTGAAGTGGACATAGTGCCTCGCAATTCCCGAAAAGCAAATAAGCCATCTTTCACATCCAGACACTTCTAAGCCTTCAACCGCATTGCTCCGCCTCTCTTCTTGATATCTTTGTTCACAAAGTCATAGAGCCCCTGCTCGCGCCACTGTCAGAAGAATTGCATCCAGACGATTCGGCCTCAGTCTTCATCGGCTTCATGTTCTCCTGTTGCATATCACCTGCTCCCAGCTGCGGCAATCCTGGCTTGGACTCGTCTTCGGAGTCCAGCCCACTGTCGTCGATGAAGTCCGACTCGTACTCATCCAACATCGAGTCGTCGGAGTCGTAGTCCGTGTAGTCGGTACAGTATCCTTCACCATCGTTGATGTGCTGCCAGTAGCAGGTGTGCTTGTCCCCATCGGTGTGATCGTGGTATTGGCAGAGGTCTTCCTCCCACGGTGGATAGTTGTCATCGAACTCGCCATGATCTTCTCTCTGTATGAGAACCGAGATCCAGAAATCGGCTGGAATCTGCTTGCGCAAGATGAGTTCTTCGCGGCATTCGAGATCGGCCGCATTCGTCCAGTTGCGAGCGTAGACATCGACAAGGTACTTGCGCATTAGTGGAGCGGGCACGGATGCCTGCCAGACCCTAAGCACGATGCTGTAGCTGGGGACGAGACTGCCGCCCGTGTTCATCTCCAAGATGCAGTCGAAGAGGTCGTTCTTGAACAGCCGAATTTCGTACTTAACGGCGAACATGTAGCATTCAAGGGCTTCAGCTTCGGGTTGTGAGAAGTGGTAGGAGGCAAGGCTGTTTTCGAGAAACTCGTCGTCGCCGACTTTGACGGGCTCGCTAGCCATGTAGCGACCTTCGCAAACGTTCCAATCCGGCATCTGGTCGCCATCGGAGCGGATCCAGTCGAGGAAAACTCGGAACACTGCAGGGCTGACGTCCGGAAGCATCAGATGTTTGGGGTCGGTGACGTCAAACTGAGCGTCGAAGCAGTGTGACGAGTGCCGAAGGAGGTCGGTGTAGGTGACGAACTTCTCACGGTCAGATCCGACAAAGACGGAAGTAGTTGCGCTGCTCAAAGTTCCATCACTGGTGCTTGTCAGTGGGTCTCTTGAGGCAGAGTGGACTGAGGTAGCGCGTGGGATGGCAACGTACGTGAAGGACGGCGCCTTGTTGGGCGTGGCCTTGTCCTTGGCCATGGTCATTGCTGGTCTTCTTCCTCCTGTGAGGGTGAAGTTGGCTTTTGAGGAGGGTGGGGTGAGTCGGAAGGTAGAAGGGAGCGCCTGGCCGCGAAGGCAGACGCATTCAGGGTCCAACCTCCGACTGAGGCAGGCGCGACCAAGAGCGCCTGCCCCCAACAACTCCCGGCCCACCGAGGCATCCAAGCCGATGGCGCTATTCCATTACTACGCGACAGTGCAGCTGTCTCGGGCGGTAGTCTCAGTTCTCACGGCACAAAGCGTAGAGATCCCGTGTTCCTCCCGGTCGAGGCAAGTCGAGCGGCACCGCCATTTCTGACAGCCAGTGGTGTACCATCTTGATGGCTGGTTTTGCTCAGTACGTACCATACTTTGGACGGATCGATTTGGATGGGTGCGCAAAGGAAACTGGAAGCATTGAGGCTGAGGACCGAAACGCCGGTGGTGTCTCCATAAGCTGTGTCAGGAGGGCGAACGACTCGCCCGAAATCAAGTAAAACGAAGCGAAGTAGAGCGAAATTCACAAGTTACTCCATAAGTTTATTTGAGCTGGCGCTCGTGGAATTGGAGTTTATGTACCCTCGCCAGTCAGCCGTTTTGTTGAAGCAAATTTTGTCCGTTTTCAGATACCAGGAAACCTCGAATTTCAAGACCAGCATATACCAATTCTCAGCTCCAATTTTGAGATGATGTTCCTTCTGATTGATTGCATCTCCTCCCGACTTGTTCTTCCCATCACATAGGCTCCAAATAATCATCTACCACCAGATCAGCCTCCTCAAACTTTTTGTTCAGAACCTGCAGGAGCCAGGACACTAGGAACGTGTTGGGTAACTGTTTGCGGAGGACCAACTCTCCCGGGTACAAGCTATCAAGCTCCTCAAAGTAATTCCGCGCGTATTGGTCCACGAAGTACTTAAGAAGCAGCGAAGTCGGAGGAAGATGCTGGTAGGCTTTAAGTACAATGGCGTAAGAGACAACGAACGCGTTTTTATGCATCTCACGAACGGTCTCGTTCCGCAGCGCCTTAATGTCGTACGTGGTGGCGAAGATGTAGATTTCCAGGGCACGGTATTCGGCTTGCTGACGATAAAAGTTTTCTGGATCCTCAATCTCCTCCTTTCCACCAACCGTGGTGATTGTAGGGACCGGAGGAGCGGTATAAACCCAGACACCCTGGAGCTGAGCTGTGTAGAGCCAGTGTACAATAATCCCGAAAATCTTGGCATCCAAATCGAGCTGAAGCTCTTTCCGCGTCTTGATCGCTAGCATAGCACGTAGCTTTGGAGACCAGTAGCAGAGAAGATCGGTATGCACGGTGAAGGCTTGACCGGAGGCAAGCTTAATGGCGGTAACGGCGTGACTGAGGGAGCCGTCACTGAAAAAGCGGGTTGTCAGTATCTTGTCTCTCAGAACATTTCGGCTGGTCAGAGCAAATGAAGGTGGTCCAAGAACTCACCAGAAAGACGGTGGTGAGGTACGCTGCACGCCATGTGCATCATCAGAGTCAACCATGGTGTCTGAGTCAGGCATCGTGGTTCCGCCAACCAAGAAGCGGCGACGTTGTTGGTAGAAAAAGAGAGCAAGCTGTTGGAGGAAGACGCGCGCAAAGAGTCGATTCTTGGATGTCCAGGCTCCATTGAAGTGAGGTGGTCCGGCAGTGCCCAGAATGGAAGTGACCGGGGGATATTCGGCCCAGCGCTTCATCAGTAGGTGACCACTTCTCAACTTGCTACTAAGGCTTCTCCACGATTTCATCAAGACTCCAAAAACATGCATCTGAGCAAGGACCTAGGTTGCTCGTAAAGGTACCTCACCAAAAGACCATGGGAGGTAGGGTACCATACCTTACTCCCTCTTTACTTACCATATATCCCATCGCAAACATGTAGCAATCCCCAAAGCAGCATAAAATGGCAGACTCAGAAGAATATCCATGTTCCTATCAGAACATAAAGGGGGGGAAAAAAAAACTAGCTCTCCGAAAGACGGCTGGGTATAGTAAAGGGTATATTCCGGTTTGATGCCACAGCCTTCATGTGCTCTCACAAGTTTCAACGAACGCATGACCAAAAAAACAATTACAGAGATCACCCCTGCACTAAGCCTCCCAAGGCTGGTATCGAAAGTGTCAATCCCATCCCATCAAGCTCCCGTTACCAAAATCCATCCTCTGGTGAATAGTAGAGTTGCAGTGGTACGACCGACTGTTGCTCAAAGGAAAGGAGTAGAACAATAACACAACGCCTCACCAAGCGCAGAGAATGCATCTGCTAAGAACGCCCACCCTTCCAATAATTAGCCCAGCTTCCCCAAAGTCAAAACATCAGTGTCAGTAACGTAAAGGAAATGCTGTTCCCAATTTAGTTTCCATTCGTAGCGACGTCCTGCTCTTTGACGGAAAAGCCGTTTGCGGGCGCCTTGACGCTGTCGCCGTTAAGGGAGATATTAGCGTCGCCCTCATCGTGATCGTAATCGTCGTACTTCTGATACTCCTCGTGCTCCTCGATGTCTTCGATGTCGTCATCCTCCCTGCGGTTGCTGCTCCGCCGGCTGCCCATGCGGCCGGGCCCAGAGCAAGCAGGGTGCACGGGGCTAGCCAACGGGCTGACAGGCGGACCGCCTACGCCCGTGTTGACGCTGCCAGCCAGGCTCTCCGCGCGGCCGTGGTGGCCGTGCAGGCCACTCCGCACGCTGCCCGTCTCCACACCCCCTTGCTTGCCGGTCGCATAGTAGCTGTTCCGCTCCGAGTTCAGCGCCGGCGGTGCCGCACCTGACGAGGAGTACACGCTCGCTCGCTCCGCGCTGGCCACGCCGCCCAGCCCGGGCCGGTTCTGGCTCTGATAGATGCCGCCGGCGGTGCTTGTGGCGTCAACGTTGCCGCTTAGGACGGAGAGTGGCAGCGACTCACGGCTGCCACCCCAAACGGACGAGGGAGCTAGCGCGCGGACCGAAGCGTTCGTGTCAAGGGAGTTTCTGCGCCGGCGTTTCGACGAGGAGGCTAGGGTCATGATCGAAGCGTTATCTGATAAGGTGTTTCCGGCGGTAGCCGCTTGGTAGGTGTGTGGGTTGGGCTGCAAATGCGCGGGCACGGCGGATGCAGGCGAAACCGGATATTGGTGGGAGAAATGGACGCTCTGGGGGTGCAGGGTGTTCTGCGGTGCAGCGGTTGCGGATGCGCCATTGAGCAAGGCGGAGGGCGCGGTCGACTGTATTGTGGTGAGGGTGGTCGTCAGGGAGCGCTCCGAGTGGTTGGGAGAGGAGAAGGTGCTGTTGGCGCCGCCATCGTGCGAGCTCAGCGCGCCGCCGCGGGTGTTGCTGGTCTCAGCCTTGGACTGCCCTGCGTCTGAATATATTGTCTCGGGATTTGTCGCAAGGGTCGGGGCTGCGGACTTCACGGGCTGGCCGCCTTGGTCGAGGTCGTCGTCGGAGGCGTCTGAGCCGTAGCTTTGGCGGCGCGAGACGGGCTCGGAGAAGGAAAGATGGCCGTTCGCGCTCGCGGCGGGCGCAGGGCGATGCAGGTGGCCCGACTCGGGGTACGGGTTGTTCTTCGCAGGCGACTTGTTCTTGGCCTTGGAGGCTTGCGGCGCGCTGTTGGACGAGCCCTTGAGGTTGGCGACGCGCTTGATCCAAGCGGCGAAGGGCCGGCGGCGGGAGTGACGGTCTTTCATGGCTTGGTGAGCAGGGTGGGCGGAGGAGTAATAATGGGCCGGAGGTGTTTGGGCGCCGGATATGGATGCGTCGGCCGGGCGTGGGCGGGTTTAGGCTTACCTTGCGGCGTGGGAGCTGGCTCGGCGGTAGCCATCTTGGCACCCCGGGGAGTGACAGGCGCCGTTTGGGGGAGTTCACTGCGTGCGTGGAGCGCGTCTGGAGGCGGCGGTTCGCCTGAGGAAGCAATGGGGAGACAGGCGAGTTCAGCTGCTGCGCAGCAAGTCCGTGACTGTGGCGCCCAGAGCGCGGATCGACCGTATGCGGCCGCGAGCGGCCTCCACGCCCTGAGGTGATCGCCAAGCCGCCCCGAGACGCCCTCCTCCACGCACTCGCCCAGCACTCGCTCAGCACTCTTCGCGCTGCGCTGCCGGCCGAGAGCTACGCGCGCGCGCCAGGTGGCAGCCCAGGAGCCCTCCGCGTTGCGCTGCGCCGCACCGAGAGGCTGCAGAAAGCGTGCACGCGCTGCATCTGCCAGCCACCCAAAGCGTGCGTGGTTACGTACCTCTGCGCTTGCGCCCTCGCCCATTCGGCACCTCTTCGCCTCGGGCCTGTTCGCGCTGTGCGCCGCTCATTCGTCACCAAGCCGCGCACGACTCGCTCCGCCATCTGTTCCCGCCGCTTCTCCGCTGCTCCGCCCTGCGTCTCTGTGTGGCAGCCGCATGCGGGAGAGCATTCTGGATCCTCCGAGCCGAAGCAAACGAGCCCTGATGCACCCTGGTCTCTATGAATCTAGAGCCTCCGCATGATGTGACCCACCGCCAGCGCTCCCAGCGCTCGCAGCGGCCCATCGCGCCCCTGCCCCCGGACGTGGTTGCCCAGATAAAGTCTTCAACCGCCATCACGAGCCTCGCCACCGCCATCCTGGGCCTTGTTGAGAACTCGCTTGATGCCGGGGCAACCAGGATCGAGGTCGCTGTGGATGTTCGGCGTGGCGGCTGCACCGTTGAGGACGATGGGCTTGGAATCCTGCCTTCAGAGTTCAGAGACGGAGGCGGCCTTGGGAAACCATACTGTAGGCTTCCCGCAGGCTTGCAGGCAACACGACGCTGACGTCCGCCAGGTACGTCCAAGCACGACAGCTCTGACACAGTCTATGGCCGTCATGGCACCTTTCTCGCGTCGGTGGCTGCCTTGTCCCTTCTGACAGTCACGTCGCATCACTGGCTTCACCGGTCACACAACACCGTTACTCTTCACCGGTCCCAAGTCATCTCTCGTCAGATCCCGGCTCCTCGCCAACAGGAGCTTGGCTTTTCTGACCATGGCACTCGCGTCACGGTAAGGGATCTATTCGGCAGTATGCCGGTGCGTGTAAAGCAGCGTGCCACCATGCTCGAAGACCGAGGCGAGCAAGAGCGCCAGTGGGAGTCTCTCAAGAAGTTCGTCACAGGGCTGCTGCTAGCTTGGCAGCATCCAGTCTCTTTTCGTCTCCGAGATGCCGACAGCGGCAGATCTTTAGTTCTAAATGCCAATCGTAAGCAACCTGTCTCGCTGGCAGAGAAGCTTCCCAACGAGAGGAAAATAAACGGCGCACTTCGTCCGTTCATCGCTATGCTATCGCAAGCATCCTACACCACACCAGATGAGTGGAGTTCATGGGTACCTGCATCAGCGTCCACGCACTCTGTATCAATCAAGGGCGCCATTTCTGTGATGCCTGCGCCCAGCAGATCTGCACAGTTCCTATCCGTTGGCATCAAGCCGATATTCTCGGATGAAGGCCACAACGAGCTTTTCGACGAGATCAACCGCCTGTTCAACAACTCCAGCTTTGGTGTTGTTGAAGACGATCATGAGCTTGACGAGAGAGAAAAAGAACGCCGTTCACACGATAAGCGGTACAAAGTAGATGGACCAACAAATCAACAACTCCGAGGTGGGCGAAAAGGGGTTGACAGATGGCCCAAATTCTGCTTGCACATTCGACTCGTGGATGCTAGTGGGAATGAAGACGACGTGCTCAGCTCGGAGTCTCAACTTCATTCCATCCTAGAGGTGCTCCGAGCCGTAATAACTCAATGGCTTCAAGTTAACCACTTTAGACCACGCCTTCGTCCACCCAGAAAGGTAGCGAGTCGGCCAGAATCCGTTTCAAGCCGTGCTTCAACTCCCGCATCGCAGGGACATGATGAGTTGCAGTCACAATCTCGGCACGGTGGATCCACTAGCGAACTGGCGGAAACAGTGCTACTCAAAGGGCAAAAGCGGAAAAGGCCAAGCGATAACCCAAGCAGAGCTACTGCTGGCCACAAGCCGGACGATGTGGACGTATCAAGTGATTGGAGCAAGATCAAGAGCGGGAAGTCGTCATTTTATGAGAACATTTGGGGTTCAAAGAGGTTACCAACGGCATCTACACCTCAAACTACACCAACTACTTTTAGAGAGCTCGGATCGGCCCGAGCCTCGACAGACCGAAGTGGAACTGCTTCCACGTTCTTTCAGGCAGACCCTGTCATGCCAGGTGACCTCGGGTCACTCCGCCCCTCGATCTCAAGTCCATCGCAAGAGATGGACATTTCTGAGGATGAACATGCACCAGAGACAAATCACAACCCACCTGCAGGATCGGGACTAGATCCTTCAATGAAGTGGACGGACCCTCACAGCAAAGAAACTTACACGATCAATTCTCGTACGGGAACTATTATCAACCAAGATGGGCGCCGATCTAAAACCGTATCGTCTGAACCTTCGAGAGCTCCGGCAAGTATCTCAACGGCGTTCAACAAACCTCTGAGCTTGTCGCGAAAAGTTGCGAGCGCACCGGGTGAGGGTGGTGGAAGGGCATGGCTGGGGGATTTTCTGGCTGGGTGGGACAACCCCGTTTTCCGCGCACAAGCTCCAGCTATACCCCAAATCAGCTTGCCTCGGTTTAGCAACGAAGTAAACGGTCTCCTTCACGGCCGTGGCGAGCACTGTTCCCACGAGGACATCAAGAAGGCATTTTCTGAATATTCTGCACTTGGAGAATACAAGCTTTCGAAGGAAGCACTAAGAACAGCCAAAGTGGTGGCCCAGGTCGACAGGAAGTTTATTCTGGCAGTCATGAAGGCGACGAGTGCAACGGCCAGGACAATGCACGAACGCGCGACATCTCAGCACAAGCAGTTGCTCGTCATAATCGACCAGCATGCCGCCGATGAGCGTTGCCGGGTCGAGGAGCTGTACGCTGAGCTGTGTTTACCCAACTCATCTGCAGAGGGAAAGGAATGCCGTTCCAACCGCAGTCACATGTCACGCATCAAGACAAGCGTCATAGCAAACGCGCTTTACTTTGAGGTCTCGGCCCAGGAAGCACGCCTGCTGGAGACGTACGGGGGCTTCTTTGCCGATTGGGGCGTCGTATACGACCTCAACAAATCAGGAAGCAGGCACATTCTCGTCGTGAAGACGCTCCCACCAGGAGTGGCCGAGCGGTGCCAGGCTGATCCCAAGCTGCTACTGTCGTTCCTTCGCTCCGAGGCGTGGAAGCTAGCGGAGGAGCGGACGCGAGCACCGGCGGCGGCCGCAGCAGGAACAGCCAAGGGGAGCACAAGCAAACCCGCAGGAACGGGCCACGGATCGATGGGCACCCCGGCGACGGCGGAGGAGCCGCATTCCTCATCGTCGTCCTGGCCCGCGCAGATCGGCTCGTGCCCGCGGGGCATTCTGGAGCTGCTCAACTCGCGGGCATGCAGAAGCGCCGTCATGTTCAACGACGAGCTGCCGCGGGCGGGGTGCGAGGAGCTCGTCGCGCGGCTCGCCGGGTGCGCGTTCCCGTTCCAGTGCGCGCACGGCAGGCCGAGCATGGTGCCGTTGGTCGAGCTGGGTGCAGCCAGCGGCGGCGTGGCGGCGTCGATGGCGTGGACGACGGCGGCGGCGCAGCGTCGCGGGAAAGACCAGACCGCCATGGACCCTGGGGGTGATGTGGCCGGGGGCCTGGGGGTCTTTGGTGCTGGAGGGTCTGTTGGTGCGGCAGACGGACAGCCGCCTGATGAGAAAAGCGGGTTTGTGGAGGCATTTAGACGCTGGCGTCAGAGACCACCCGGGGCGGATTCGCTGTAGGATAGCTGTATGGCCAATTGCAGTGATTTACCTCTGACGCTGGCGGCGCGGGCACCGTTCTGCAGCATTGACTGGCGCGCGACATGCTAATTGGGCAATTGGTGATCTGCGGGGGGTCGATTCTTCACAGCGCAGCCGCAGACGTGGGTGGTGCATGGAGAGGGATGCGGAAGCACACGAGGGGCGGCAGCGATACCCAGCACGGGGAACGCAGGAAAAGCAGGACACCAGCAGCAAGCGTGGTTAGCGGACTCGCCGGCGTCGACGGGACGATCAGTTAGCAGCTAGCGCGCCCTGGGCCGGGCGCGGGCGTGCGGCCAGGGTGCGATTGGACGGCGGAGGCAGCGCCATCAGGGTGGGAAGATCCGCACCACGACTGCAGGCCTTCCGCACGTCGGCGTATTTTGGCAGGCCTAATTAGGCCGGAGGCGGCGGGCGTGTGGAGTTAGAATGGTGGAGAGTCGGGCTGCTTGGCTGCGTGCGGACTGCGGGATATACAAATGCGGATGGGGCGGCAAACAACCCAGGGAAGGAAGGGAAAAAGGTTGGCGGAGCAGCAGGCCCGAAGCACGCAGTGGAAGAGCGGTGGACGGGCGAAACGCTGCGTTGTGAGCGATGGAAGCGGGCATGAGTGGAGAGCGCGTCAAGCTGGCATCAGCGAGCGCCCTTCCGGCGGGACGTGGACGGGCAGAAGCGCGGGCGCTGCTGCCCTAGCACGGGCTGGAGACAAGCTTTCGTGAGATTGAGCGGCGAGACGGAAGCAGTGTGAGATGGGGGCGTGGGATGCCTGCGCGGTGCGGACGGCGGCATAACGATCAAGCGTCGCAGCGAGACGCCGCGGGGCCACGGGATTCAGTTTCATGGTGTCGCAAACGCGCGTTTTGAGGGCCTGAGGCGATGACAGCTATCGCGACCCACTTATGATGACATGGCCGCCGAGCTGCGGCTGCGCTGGGCGCAGCGGCGCGGACGTGTGGTGGGAGCCCCGACCCCCGACCGATCGCGAAAGAATGCGGGCAGGCGGGCAAACCAAACACCAGCCACGGGCGCTGCGGCGTCGTGCCTGCGCGGCCGCATCGTTCCTGCGCCGCACGCAGAGCTGGCCGGCGTCAGAGAGCGCGCGTCTGCGTGGGGTGACGGGTGCTTCAGATTCCGCGGCGTGTTCTCGAAGAAGGCGCGAAGGCATCATCATCATCATCGCCCAGGGCGATTGGCCCCCGGCACCCCTGAGCCAATGGCGTGCCCCATCGCCGCGCACTACCGCCCGCATCCCTGTCCGCCCGCCCAGCATCGGCCGCCCGAGGAGGCGCTGCTGGCCCTCAATCTCCAGCCTGCCCTCTCATCCCTCCTCTCCCAAACCCTCCTGCACAGCTGCAGTCCCCCAGCACAACGACATCTGTTCGTTCAAGCACCCGCACTCCGCCCTCGCACCTGTCTGCACGCCCTTTTCTCTTCTGCAGCACGCCGGACTGCTCTATTTGTCCCGCTGCCTTTGCGCGCCTGCGCCCTAATCCCCGGGCTTTTCCGTTTTCTCCCGCTATCTGAGCTCGCACCGAGCCCTGCTTGAGGGAGCTCTGTCCTCCACGCCGCTGCAGCACGTCCGCACGACCGCAGCTTGCCTGCCTGCCCACCGTGTTGGCCACGCCGCCCACCACCCACGCACTGCACCAGCAACCGGCCCTTCTGTTCTCTCCACTCTTTGGCGATCTGCGCCCGGCAACTTTAATATCTGAGCTCCCACTTGCCCCCCCTAACGTGCGCGCTGCCGAGACATCGTCACCGCTTTGCGACACCCAACGTCGCGTCGCGCAATCACCACACCCGCGCCTTCCATCCCACCCTCTACGCCCTCCACCGCCCCTCACGCATTCAGATGACCGTTGCATCACGGTCGCAACCCCCTCCTCCGCCATGCAGTCGATGTTCCGCCTACCATGGAGCACCGAGAACCCCGCTATGGACAAGGCCCAGTTTGCCCAGCTCCAGAAGCAACGCCCTGTTGTCGACATCCCGCTGCTGAGCAAGCTGAAGCGGAAGCGGACTGACAGCCCGGAGCCTTGCCCGCCCTCTTACGCCCCGCAGCACGTCACGAAGAAGTGGAAGTACGCGAACGGCAGCGAGGTGCGTCCTGTGGTTGAGATAGGGAAGCCTGATCGATCAGTGTTGGATGCACCCACTCCGGCGCCTGCACCCGCAGCCTTGCCACGTGTAAAGAGCTCGGAGAAGGCCAGCGACGCGTCTGCACCCGGAACGGAGGTGAGGCCGCGGGACGTCAAGATGGAGGACGCGGACCCGGCGGCTGCGCTCAACGCGTCTCCGAGCTCGCAGCCCAGTGCCACGACTCAGGAGGAGCGGCAGGCATCATCGGCAACTTCGGTCGAGGTTGATCCGACCGCGTATACGCCGGTCCAGCAAGCGATCGAGACGCACTTCAACCAGGAAATCCTGCTCAAGCACAACGAGCTTCGTTTGATCGAGCAGGAGCTTGCCAAGTGCCAGATCGCATTGGAGCAGGTTCGCCGCTGTCAGCTGATTCCGTATCCTGGAACGGATGCGGCGTCGACAGACGTCAGTTGCGGCGTGGGTCCTGCGCTGCAGCCTCGGCACGGCTTCACGACGCCCGAGCAGCCTGCGCCCTGGGGCGTGACGGAAGGCCCGTACAGTCGCCACTACGCAAAGTGGCTCATTCCGGATCCCAAGTTCGACTCGGTGCCGGTTGCGAGCTTGCACGCCGGTGGCCGCTCGCACGCAGGCCTATCCGAAGGACGCGCGACTCGGGGAAGTCTAGCCGAGCTTCCGATGGCTGGAAAATCACGTTCGTCACGTGCGTCCGCAGGATCCAAGCTCCAGGCACTGGGCGACCCGTCGGCTCCCAAGATCGATCCCTTGCTGCACAAGCGTTCGACCGACGGCAAGTGGGTGCGCCTATTCTGCCACCACCCCGACTGCCGGCATAGCAACTTCTCCAACACCCAAGGCTTCCTCAACCACTGCCGCATCAAGCACAACCAGAAGTTTGAGAGCCACGACCAGGCTGCCGTCGAGTGCGGTATTCCGGTTGACGTCAACGAGCTGGGTGTCGTGTTGCCCAACAGCGAAACCACTCCTTCGACCCCTGCCACCGGTGCTGCACCGAACCTGAACGGACCCTTCGTCCACCCTCTTATCAAGTCCAATCCTCCCACAAAGTCGAAGCCTCTTCCTCCGCGCGCATTACCGAAGAAGGACTCTTCCGCCTCCGAAAATGTGCAGACCCCGGATGCGAAGCCTAAAGCACCAAGCACGTCTTTCGTTCCCTCACCGCAAACGCCAGCTTTGAACGCTCTGCTGCAGAAGCAAGGTTTTGCCGGTGACCTGAACAAGCTCGTCGATTTTGCACGGACGAAGGTTGATCTGACCGACATGGAAACCGAAGAGAGTGATGAAGATGCCGAGCAATCTCCGGTTGCCGCACCGAAGTCTACCGCTACCGTCAAGAAGACTCCCTCTGACGTAACCCCTCGCGGCCCGCCCCTGAGCCGTCTACCGGCTCGGGGTGGTATGGCGCCGGCCTCCCTCGCAACCACGGGTCTGCATCCCGCTGCTGGTGCCCCGCCTCGGTTACAGCACAGCAACAGTTCGGCGAGCAGTGCTGCTGGTGGCAATCTGGAGTCCCCCACCATGGAGCTTAGCCCGCACACTTTGGATTCGGCACCGGGACTTGTTACGGACCACGAGGATGATGACGACGACGAGGAAGACGGCGGCAGCGTGGCCATGCGGGATGAGGACTACGGGGACGACAATGTTGTTGTTGAAGATGGCAGTGATGTTGAGAGGGACGCGAGGAGAGCGAAAAGTGTCGAGGGTTTTGTGCCCAAAGCCGGCGGCTCGTCGAGGAAGTGAGGCATTTTTTGAAAGAAAAGCAAGAAAAAACAACAAAAAGAAAGAGACTTGGCTTATTCTTTGCCGAACGAAACTTCACAAAAAGAACAAAGGCTTGCCCAAAGCACCACTTTTTCTCTACGTGTCTGAATAATTTCTCGCCCGGATGAGTTGGAGATGCGTCATCGCGCACGCTCCATCTCTCTCTCTCATTTTAATACTTCTCTCCTCGTCGCTTCAGCGCTCTTCCGTTTCAAGGAAGAGCGATTTCTTGAGCCTCTTGATTTTCACTTCTCTCCTGTCCGAGTCTCGTACGGATGCCTTGTTTTTTTGTTTATGTTCCTCTTGAGGGGAACTGGAAAAAGTAAACTCGGAACGAGGCTGTTCTTTGCAGGTCTTCGCGCGGTGTGAAAGATTGGGAAAAGCCGGTTGTTTTCCTAAGCGTTGTTTTTGTTGTACAGAAGAAGGGTGGGTGGTGGCCTTTGTTATGCGTACTTGTTATGAGTCTCCGTTGTCTTCTTTTTGCGTTCGCAACGTATCACCCCCTGTCGCGTTGTATGGTTATGACGTTTCTGCTTTTGTTACGAACTTGAAAAGACTAAACCTCTCTACTCTCTTGCTTTATTGTTTTTTGTCGTTCTGGTTTTTGTTTCCCGCACGCTGCTCTACACGTACATCTTCACCTACACTCTCCCTGCCTTTTGTCCAATATTCCCCTCCTCTGCTCAATGCTCTTCTTGCCCCGGCGCCCTGGAAACGGGTGGGGGTTTCGAGAAGGCTTGTGGTGCGAGGAGTGTGAGTTGGGCAAGGCAGGAGGGCGGAGGTTCTCTTCCCTGTCCTTTTACCTTCACCTCCTTCCTCGTCCGAATTCTCGCTTTTTCCCGTGTATCCATACGTGTGGTGTGTTTATTGTTGTTTTGTCAAGCGTTGGCGTCGGGGGGAAAAGGAACGGTTGCGCGTGCGAGTATGGATTGACAGAAAGAAAAAGTGGCTTGGTTGTAGGTGGGGTGGAAGGGAAGACGTACCTGTGTACAGAGAGTGCATGACGGAGCTGAAGATGTGATGATTATGGTATGGACGGACGGATAGCTGGTTGATTGGGGAGATGGAACGGGATTCAGATGGGATGATGGACACGGATTTCATTGTTAAACTTCTTACTTTTTTTTTTTTACTTCTCTTACCTCTCTTCTCTCCTCTTGTTGAGACCCGAATATACAGATATCTCTTATCTTTTCTCTCCCGTCCTCCTAGGACAACATGAGTCGGGATTCTTAATGTACGGTTCCGTTGAGTGAATTACTTGGAAGATAGAATCATGCCGATGCTGGACGGAAGTTTTTGGAGGGCTGCTGGGCTGCTTTCCTAGCTTCTGACTAGTTTGGCTTTTGAGTTTGCATGGGTAGGTAGGATAGACTTTAAGACATGACAAGATTGATTTTTTCTCCGACGCGTTAGCATATCCGTTCTTAGCGGTGGTGTTTGTTCTTTCGCCTGGTGAATAGTGCCGCTCCGTTTGAATTCGATGATCAGACCGTCAGCCGGAACTACTTTTGGGAAGTTCTCGTTGGTGGGAGACCTCGCAAGTCTCCAAATGTCAGAGTTCTTGGTGTGCCATTGTCTCATCTTTTGTGCAGAGCTTGGAGACATGGCGCCAACGCCGCGCAAGCCACTTGCACCCAAGACGAGAGCAACAATCTGCAAGTTTGAAGCATCTTTGCACTGCATGTTGTAGTTTGGGGGGCAGCGGCCACGACTTTTGCACAGAAGCCATCGCGGGCGGCAGAGCTTCGTTACTTGTCATTGGTCAGCTTTGTGGCGGCGTCGGGCCTGGGTTCGTCACAAGAAATGAGAGCGCTTGTCAAAGCGCATGATCATTTCAGGTGTCAAGATCGTTTGTTTCCCGTGCCCGGAAATTGGCGGATCCCTGCGCGCGTATGCCCTTCCAACTCCAAGCGCAGGATAGAGGACGGGCCCCGGCTAAGCTCGAACGGGCATGGTCGGTCTCCCCCTACGTTCTCGTCTCAACTGCTTTGGATCTCGACACAACGTCATCGACTTTTGATGCACCGTCGGTGGACATTCGCAGAAGCTCACGGCTTGAGCGATTCGGCGCTGGGCGTTATGGACCGTCCACCTGAGCTTTCGGACACGCCGCTCTCCACATGCCTGACCTTGGTCCGCGTCTGCGAGAATCTGCTGCCGGGCGGGGAAGGGCAACCGCCACCGACATCCTGCAGCGGGGGAAATTGTGGCGGGAGTGCCGGCGGGCGAGCGCGAGGCGGGGAGTGGGAGGGCGCGTACAATGTTTTACTTGGCGAATTATTGGCCCGAGGGCCGGCTTGCGGGTCGATGAGCTTTGGCCGGCTCCCGGGGGATTCGGATGGGGTGTGGGCTGGTTGAGAGGCGTAGTAGGGTGGATCTGTGGTTGGAGGGTGTCGATGACTCTGGGACGATGATTTATGCCGTTACGAGTCGCACGCATGGTGACTAACGCGACTGAGACCAGTAATGTTTGCTGGGGAAAAAGAGAAAAGGAGGCTAATGCTTGATGATGACGAACTCAGATTCGGTAATGAAAGTAACATGACAGATGACGTTTATGGACTGGCAAAGACTGCATGATAAAGATACTCTATACTTGGGATTCTGCCCCGGGAAATTTCCAGCGCTGGCGTACCACCTTCTCTTCCAAGGACGACGTGCTCGATTATTGATCGTAGACAGAAAAAGTACCTACAATCCGGAAGAGCCAGTCGGAAAATACTTGAAACATCTGCTACTTCTGGCTTTCCATGGATGAAGAAGTGGCTCGTGAACAGGGCGACAAAGACTTCTACAACGTGAGGGGAATAGCATCGCCTATAATTGAGTCATTTTGCAGCCATATTTTAGAACAAGCCACCACATGATGCTGAAACAGGTAGCGGTGTTGAGCCCGTGACAAGCACCATACGGTGCATTAGTATTTTGTTTGGCAGTAGTAAGCTTCACGAGGCACTTGACTTGCACATGCCCTTGCTTCACGTCTGGAGTGCGCCTCAAATTTAAATACAAATCTCCGTGTCGGACGTGATTTGACTGAAATGGAGTTGATCCTTATGAAGAATTCACCTACAAAACAGTCGATGGTATAAACTCTGCGGCCTCGTCCTTGGCTGTTTGTAATGTCCTCTCATCGCAGGCTGGCAGGGTGCGGCGGCCCCCGAAAACGAATCATGGTGTTAATGATGCTGAGCAGCAACACAAATCGATTATACTCCTCGTTATTCTACGGTGCTGAGGCGCGTTGTCATATGTGCTGATTCTCGACGCAGGTCGGCACTGAAAGCCGTTTAGCCGTAAGTGAGTACGTGTGTATACACAGTATACATTGGTCTCCTACTCCAAGCCTCATAATATATGGTAGCATATTTTCGGGTAGACACTGAGGCTGTCTTGAGAGACTATTGAATTAAGTAGGGTAGGGTTCTACACCGATGACATCAGTGTGAATGACAACGTATTGAGCATGAAGCGCAGACACTATGTCTTCTCCCAGCTGATCACTGAGTCTTCAGCTGCTGTCCTCTTCAGCTCACAAGCGAAAAGCCCGCTCAAGAAGGTCTTGGTCTTTGGCTTGAAAACTTGGTTACACCAGCGAGTGCATTTCCGCGACCACAAGCGGACTTCTGGGGATTGGCTTTCTCTTTCAGACAACAACAACAACAGCCTCTTTCGTTTCACTGCGCTGAGGCCAGACGAAGCCTTTCCTGTCGACAACCGCTTTCGATATCTGTTACTGGTGGAACCCATCATTTGAGGATGTTGGAGACGGTCCCCATCATTGCTACGCTCAATGGGACATCGTGCAAAACAATGCGAGGGACCAAGATTTAATTGACTGAGCAACGCGAGGAAATTCGCTTGCAGCTGGTTCAGTCGCCCAGTAATCGGCCCAGTAGTCGTCCCCATAGGTGGCGCCTGACCAGATGAGAAGGCTCAATTTTGGAGAAGCGCGGATCATATAGAAACCGAGGGACCGATATTATTTGAGGCCCAAACCCAGTCAAGCTCCCATACAGCTTGTGGTCTCGTGAGTGTCGTGGTCAGTGCCCCATTGATTATGATTTGGTCTATGACTCAGTAGCTTCTCAGGTGACAGCGAAGGCTCTAGCTCGACCTGTTGCTTGTGACGTTTGTTGAAGCCATAGAAACCCGGGATCAAAATGGACGTCTACCAACATTTCGGTTCCTAACAATCGGGCGGAGCCAGCAGTGCAGGAACGAAGTCTGAGCGATTCAGCAGAGGGTTTCAATGGTGTCTTCTCTATTGGCAGATGTGAGTAATGTGGCAACGGTAATAATTCGTGTGATGCAATAGCATGGCTGCTGCTTAAATGCGGTCTGCTCACGGGTGGTTTGATGCTCTGTGGCCAGTGCAGCATTCAAGCATGCAAATATTGTCTTTTACAGTAAAGACATTCATCATTTACTTCACCGGCCTTGCTACTCCAGTGACGTTCAGCAAAAGCGGGGGCGATGACAGTGTTGATCTACGATGGTTGGCGCTCGCCAGCATCATGAAACGACGATCGCACATGATCATCGAATACGTGAAACTGCACATCGCGATGACTTGAAACCCGTTGATCAGTCCTCAATATATGCACATACATCTGTAGAATTGGCATAGGGAAGTGCACGATCATCCTTTTCATCAAGATCTGGAGTGCCGGAACGAGTCTTGGTCGCTGGTCATCTGAGCTTGAACATCCACTCCGGGACCCCAGGATGGATTGAAAAGGTGACTGCTAGCAGGAAGCAGATTGAACGTAATTCAACCAAGCGTACTGGAAATGGGTGTCGCACCGCATGCCAGCATGAGCCTCGAGCGGATGCTCAGGTGCCGCCGAGCAGCCCCCATTCAAATTCAAGTGAGGACGCGCCAATCTGCATGTGAAGCACCCGATTGGCTGACTGCACCCGTCACAAGGCGCTTTCTCTGAGGTCATGTCAGCTTTAGCACGGGTTTGTTTCCGTTTGTGCCACTGCCTTTCACCGTTTGAGTGGCAAAGTCAGCGGCACCTCGGTCTTCAGTGTCGCTGCCGTGAAACACGTGCCGGTGTACGCATGAGCAACCGCTCCGGTGACTGGATCTCCAAACTACCTACCGAACACTTTCCCATCGTTTCCGTAAATACCGTATTCGGAGAAGATATCTCTGGCACACGAGTGGAAAAGGACGCAACTTCCAAAGCTGTCAATAGCGAATTGGACTCGTGCGTCTTCGTCCCGCGGCCTCGATAGCAACCCAGCTTTCCTAGACCGTCTTCATGACCTATCTTCCCAACCAACTGACATAATCATGCTTACCAAGGAAATATAAAGCACCCCGCCGTGAGCCGAAGACGCTGCGTAGCCTCATCATTCTTGCACGCTTGTCCACACCACTGCATCTATCATACCCGTGTGAAGCGTACGATGCCGTAAGACTTGGCCGATGTCGAGCCGCAAGTATTGCTGGAACAGCTGCGGTCCTTTCCTGAGCGGACGAGGCCACAGAGACGATTGGGACATAGCGCCAGAAGGAATGATTGATGGTTTGTTTGTTTGTTTGTTCCGCTGCTGGATTGGCATTGAAGATGAAATGTTCTGAAGATTTGCGGGATCGAATAGTACGCTCTACATCCCCGACGCTCAACGCAGCAACAGAGTAAATGCTTGCTACACATCCTGCAGTGAGCCATTGCCGAAGGCGAGACTCTCAGTTATTCGCGTAGAGTCAGTTGGAGGCCATCTACCTTTTAACATCGTAGACTTCGTACAAAAGGAAAAGGAGTTACGTCAGGTCGTCGTCCGTCTCTCACTCCACAACCCCACCTCGCCTCAGGCCTCCTTTGCGGTATTCCCCACCACCAATGCCACCAACGCTAAGGCGATATCGGCACGATGGGCGGGGCGCGGCATCGTATCGACACTATTGGGCCCGTTGTCCATCTACTTCAAACCGTCTGTCAAGCCACCGGAAGATATAAAGAAGACAGAATCAAGGCAGAAATTTTCAGATGCAGGCCGGTTCATTGAGAGAATACGAAATCGAGGCCAGAGTGTTCTCTCGCCATGGAGAGATTGTAGCCAGAAGTAATCCTGGTCGTTTCCAGTTTCCTTGGATTGCGGATTCAGAGATCCGTATCTCGAGACTGATGCCGTTGATACACGTCCGGTCATTGAATTGTTGGGTGGGCTATGAAGCGCTTATATGCGCCAGTCGTCAAAATAGAGTGGGCGCAGGTCAACACAAAGCCAGGTCCTCCCCCTGGAGCGGTCGAGGGAACAAGCCGTCGACGAAGGAAGGCGAAGCAAATAGTTTGTTGCTGCGCCCCTCCTACCAAAAAAAGGATCATGCCCAAGCGACACCGCTTCTTTCTACGAACACATACCAGTGTGGTATACGCAGCCGGACGCAGTAGCAAGCGCGAGTATGAGCTCATGATCTTCTTCTACGATCCCCATCGCCAGAGCTGGTGGGCGCATTCTAGAACCATCTCCGGTGGAGTGGACAGGGAGGGGTTCTGCGGCACGGATCGCTCTCATCATACGGTCACCTTCTGCAAACGGTGAAGGAGGGGCGGCTGTTGAGAGCCCCTGTGGCTAATCCCGAGCATACGCATCCGCCGCCAAGGGGAAGGACAAGAATAATACCCCTCCTTCCTTCCACGGCGGCGCAGTTAAGCCACACGGCAACGCGGAAATTTGCCCCGGCTGGGTTGGCGATGACGAAATGATTGTGGCTTTCGGACGATACGAAGAAAGCGTGCAGGGCGGTAGCGATAACGAGGCAGGGCTGGGGTATGCGAAGAGTACGAGTACAATATGTCGGGTGGGCGGCTAGCGAATAGGAAGAAGGCATTATATTACGCCGAAATGCGCCTGGGCCGCTTTTCTGCTCCATTTACGCAGGCACTTGCCGCTGGTTCGCTCCACTTGTACACGAGTTGTATAGACCCGGAGCTGCGATATTAGGGGCCCCGCTAAAAGAAGGCTGAGGATTTTTTTTTTCACGCGCGGATTAGGCGACAAAAGTGGTCGGCAGAGTCATCGCCGGCGGAGCGGTCTGAAAAGGAGGCACCCAGGCATGTTCCAGAAGATGAATGGTTGCAGTGCGCCGGTGAGACTGTGTGCGACGACACCAATCAGCGCAAAATTGAGGGCTGGAAATCAGCCAGACAAGGCAGGAAATTGGTGAAGGAGCCGCTGCCACGCTGCGGGCGCCAGCAGAGAGTCTTGGATTTGGCTCTGAAATAAGGTTCGGACATTGGCTGATAGCGCGTGGCGTCCGGTGCTCGGCAGGCGTCGCGAGAGAAGCCGGCTATTCTGCCGCGTCTCGGTCGGAACGCAGTCAGTCCAGGCCGTCGGCGGTCCTGAGGGTGCCCTCTGTCGGGGGCCGGCGCGAGCGTGCTGTTGAATGACACCGCGGCGAGTCTCGACGGCGCTTGGACGCTCACTGCGCAGCCGGGGGGACTGTGTCGGCTGGAAAACGAGGACGATGGCCAGTGCTGCGGGAGGTGCCACGGCGTTGGCGCTGGCGGCGGAAGAAGGCGACAAGGCAGCCGCGCTTTCTGCACACGTCGCCGGCTGCTCGCCCATCACCCCATCACCCATCACCCATCGCCGATGATCCGCGCCGGCGCCGGGAGGCCCAGTGCTGTGCGGCCACCGGCCGCAATAACGGTGCTCGCCATGGACGCGGCGCCATCTTTATCCTCGGAGATTTGTGGTGCGAAGGCGAGCATGCCGGCGCTCGGGCGCAGGCAGCTGTCTGTCCAGCATGGTGAAACACCGCCCTGCTCCAGCCATCTCCAAACCACCTCCCCGGCCCGCTGACCGCCACCGCGCACAGAGCCGGCAGGCAATGTGCCACGGCAGCGTCGCATCACCGCCTGCGCCATCGTACAGCGCCGCCTGCAGGTACGGAACTCGCCCACCAACACGCCTTGCATGCTCTCGTGCTGACGATTTGCCGCCAGATTGTCGGATCGCCCGGGCGCGTCATCGCATCAGCGGCCACCACGCGGCCAACAGCCAGCCAAGAGCCGGCCGACAAACGAGATTGACCTGATGAGATAAGGAAACAGGCCGGCCGGGATGCAGCAGCGCCGTGTGCGGGGGCCGCGATCCGCGGCGCAGCATGGCCACGGTCGTCCGATGCGACTCAGGAGACGGAGCAAACACCACCAACGAGCCCCCGCGCCGACGGGCAAGACGACGGCGTGCGGAAACAGGCGAGCTGCCGACAGTCGTATGCGCGCTCTTCGGGTGCCTGCGCGACACCACCGCCGCCAACGCCGGCCAGCTCGGGCGCCGCCAGCCAATGTGCACGCCGGCCAGCTCGGGCGCCGCCGGCCAATGTGCACGCCGGCCTCGCAGACGGTGGTGAGCTGCAAGCGCCGCGCTTCGCGACGACATTGGCGCCGCTGCAGGTACGGGCTGCGGTAGGCTGGGATGCTGGGGGGCGCCGGCTAGGGCGAGGCCGAGTGGCGCGGTGATTGGGCCGTGCCTGGCGGCGCGCGTGGGTGGCCCCTGTCGATAGGCCTGTTCCTGGAGATCCATCTGAAATTGCACCAGGAGGGTCCACGGTCCACGGCCGCAGCCTGCCGCCCAAGCCATCCGCGAGGCCTTCAAAACTGTCGCCTTCTCCCCGCCTCTCCACCCTTTGCCTTGCCTTCCACCGAGCCTCTCGCTTTCGACACTCGTTCAACGTCTCTCCGAGACACTTACTTTCCTTACTTCCCATCGCTCTTTCTGGGAATATCGGCTTCTGCGGAATTGACTTCTGCACCCCCACGACCAATCACTCCTCCAGAACGCTCAGTCCTCAGTCGCCTCTTCTAGCGCAGCTTCGACCATGCAGCTCACCGGTGCTCTTTTCCTGGCTTCGGCCGCCGTCGCCGCCGCCTCGGTCCAGGCTCCCCACCACTTCGAGCGCAGGCAGTATGCCAACGGCACCGCGTCCGTTGACGCCGCCGCCGTGACCCCGGCCGAGATGACCACCTCGACCGTGTATGCCACCCAGCTGCACACCATCACCTCGTGCGCCCCCGAGGTCACCGACTGCCCCGCTCGCTCCGGCACTCCTGCCGTCGTTACCAGCGTCGTCGCCATCAGCACCACTGTGTGCCCCGTCACCGCTACCCAGACCCCGGCTGGCGAGGCCCCCGCTGGCACCCCCGTCCCCGCTGCCTCTTCGGGCGTCGAGGGCGCCACCGTTGGCGAGACTCCTGCTGGTGTCCCTACCCCGGCTTACGAGACTCCCGCTGGCATCCCTACCCCGGCCGTCGAGACTCCTGCTGGCATCCCCATCCCTTCCAGCGAGGCCCCCGCTGGCACCCCCACCCCCGCCGTCTCCTCTGGCGTCGAGGGTGCCACTCAGGCTCCCTACCCTACTCCTGAGTCCCCGGTCTCCGCTGCCGCTGTGCCCTCTGTTCCCCTCGGCACTGGCTCCCCGGCCCAGCCCAGCTCCGCCAGCGATGTCGCGGCTGAGTCCGCCCCCGCTGGCGAGACCCCCACCGTTGTCACCAAGACCAGCGACTCCACTCTGACCTACACTCTGGGCACTGGTGCCTCGACCACCGTCGTTACCACCACCGTCAAGAAGACCAGCTACGAGACCCTGTACTCGGTGAGTTTATTCGGCTCCAAACCCAATATATGCGCGGCAGCTAACCCGATTTCAGACTGTCTACGCCACGAAGTCGACCCCGGCCGTTGTTAACGCTGCCGCTGTGTCTTCTTCCGCCGGCCTCAGCACCATCTCCTCCACCTCCACCACCACCAAGTACAAGACCGTCTACCCCGTCACCCCCACTGGCTCTGGCGAGGTTTCCGCCGAGACTGCCGATGCCGAGCTCTCCGGCACCTGCGCTCCCAAGACCGTCACTGTCACTGAGGCCGCCAAGACCGTCACTGTGGTACGTAGACATGAGCACTGAATTTGGCCAGCCTTTACTGACTGCTTTTAGACCGCCGGTGCCACCGCTGATGTCCAGGATGCCGCTGCCACCTCCTCGGCTCCCATGACCACCAGCACCGTCTACTCGACCGTGGTTGAGACCAGCACCAGCGCCGGCCAGGAGCACCTCGTCACCAAGACGGTTGCTGCCTACACCACCGTCTGCCCCGTCTCCGAGACGGCCACTCCCTCGGCGACGGCTGATGTCCAGGACGCCGCTGCCACCTCGTCGGCTCCCATGACCACCAGCACTGTCTACACCACCATGCTCCACACCACCACCAGCGCCGGCAAGGAGCACGTCGTCACCAAGACGGTTGCTCTGTACACGACTGTGTGCCCTGTCTCGGCGACTGCCACCCCCACCGCCCACTCTGTCGCTCCCCTCCAGTCCAGCTACAGCGCCTTCTACCCCACCCCGGGATCCCAGGACGTTGATGCCGCCGCTGTCAGCACCCCCTGTGCCAGCACCGGCTTCGTCACCGTCAAGGGCGCCGCCGCCCCCAGCGGCTACCGCCTCCCGGCTAAGAAGTACTAAGCTACTCCTGACGGCTGCCAAACCCTCACTGTGCAAAGTATGAAGAGAGCGTACATACATTCCACATAAAGGCGCTGGACCGTTTTTGGACATGAGCGAGGAGAGAGAAAGGGCTGGAGCTTGGGAGTCAAGAATCACTTTTTCACTTGCGTTTTGTTTTACGTTTAATCGCTGGTCGGTGTTGCAACCGGACCGCGGCTCGGTGAGCCCGACCGATTTTGAACTATTCACTTCTTTAACGAACCATCTGCTGTCAAGCTACTCGTAACTCGATAGAATCTCAGGGTTCCTCTCAATCGTCTTTACCGCCTTTTTCTTCTTTTTCTCGACTCTCAAGCCCCCTCCCTTCCTTTCGTCCCTGTTCTCAAAAAAAGAGACTGGTGGGAAAGTTTGCATTGTGTTTATTGTCTTGTTTTGCGCATTGTAGATTTATACCCTTCATCTGTGCACTCTTCATCAGAGTCACTGTTTTGTGCTTTTCCTTTTTGTTTCTTTGCCATGATGAAGTTACGGAGACTGGAGCCCCTCAAACCGAGCGACTGAGCTTTTTTCCCTTTTACTTGTCATTACAAACAACAGCATCTCAAGGTCGCATTGGGCGCTCCTCGAAGGTCGGCGTCGATATTTTTTTTCTTCCTTATCATTTCCTTTGTTCGCAGCGGTTTCTGCACCCCTCTAGTCATCACTGTACAATACCCCTCCCTGCAAACCACAAGCGCACTTCCTTTTTCCCTTCTTTGTTCCCTTTTTCTTTCTGAACACTACTTGGGACTGGCTTCCTCGAAAGCGAAGAAAAGAGCTGGGAAGGAAGGAATGGGGGGGAAAGGAGCAAGCAGGAAGGATTATCTCGAAACAGGGGGGGCCTGCGGTGAAAAACAACTACCACGCCGCTAGCTAGCTAGGATGGAAGAGAGAAAGAAAGAGAGACCGCCGTCTTTGACGGAGGATTTTTATCCCTAGATTTCAAGTCCCGCTTTTGCTTCTGATCGTGATGATGAGTGTTCGTGATCCGGCCCATTGATGGTGTCGTAGTAGTCGGTAGCTGGAAGCGTCGGTCGGCTCTTTCGCTGATCTGCCGTGCCCCGGCGGCGGAAAGAAGGCTCTATGAATAGATTCAGAAAGCCGCTACGTATTGAAGCAGCGACGGCGATGGTGGCTGCGCCGGGGCGGCGGCATCTAAACATCAAGCGCGCCGGACGGAGAAACACCGGCGACGGGCGTGAGTGTGTGTTATTTGGAGCGAAGGATCATTTGGGGGCGTTTGTCATTTACTAGTGCTTTGTTGGCTGAGAACCGACCGGATGGACTAGGCATATTCGTTCCTTCGTAAGCGTGCGCCACCATGGTTGGGGCTATCACGACACCTGTGTTTCTGTTTCCGGTTTCGACTTTTTTTTTTGTCCTGCAGCTTTCTTGTGTGTCTTGTTCGGTTTCGTCGTCGCCTGCTTCATTCAGGGAGACAGCAGCTCTTTTCATCCAGCCCGCGCGAACGCTCCCGCGGGTATTTGTCGCCAAGTTTCGTGCGGTCTAGATCGATCTCTCCCTCCCTCTCTCTCACTTTCTCCTTCCTAGCTATCTCATCATCTATTTTTAATGACATATGACGAGAGAGGTGAGCGGAGCAACGGAGGCATCTCCACGCAAACACCATCTGGGCTCCGCCCGCGCGCCCCGGCCCCCAGCCCACCCCCCGGTGTTTCGGTTTGAGCATCCGCTCCGTGGAGAGAGATACTCCGTACGGGGTGATGGGGAAGACCGAAAACAGAAGCCAGTGTCGCAGATGTACGCAGATTGAAACGAACCACCTTCTTGTTTAATCCTCCAGCCCGTGCACGCGCCAACCGCCCAACTGCGGGATGGGATGGAAAAGAAAATAGGCTAATGAGGGGTTTGGTAGTTTGGCGGGGGTGTTCCTTGCTGGATGGAACGTTGGCGGGGTGGTAGAGGATTTGGGGGGCTTGGTGGGTGGCCTGGGTGTTTGTGCGTGGCAGGGGTGGGTGGCGTTGTTTGGTGGAGAGTGCGGCGCCCGCACGCGGGGTGGAGATGGCTGGGGCGGAGTTCTTGGGCCGGGAAGGGGACTATATATTTTTTGTTTCGTAGGGTTTCTTTCGGCTTCTTCTTCTTCCTCTTCTTCTGAATGCGCATCGTGCGGAGCCTGCGAGTGGGCGACATCTGCACCTACTCCGCGCTTCACTCTAATTTCATGGATAGACTCCGCTTAGGCTTGAAGGTACACTAGATGACACAATGAGCTCCGCTTGGGACATCTTGTCAATCATTTGTCTATAACAATGGGGAAGGTAAGTGTCGTGTCATTATGATGAAGCTCATCATTTCCGCAAGTTTGGGAGCGAAGACAATGCTGAATACAGCCGTTGTGCCGGATCGGTGCCATCGACTTGACAGGCAAACCTCCAACACCGGTGTTGTCAAGTACATCCAACTTCACAAAGAAGTCAACCGCTGGGGTTGGAAATCCCATATCGCGGTAGGTGTGATTGTACATAGACGAAAATCGAAGGTTAAAAGATGAAGAGCATGGCTTCTTATAGAGTAAAAGAGGACGTACGGAGGGTTCTCGACACGCGACATACTTCCTTCCGTAAGATCTCGATTGCATGTGCTTGAGAAAGCCAGACCCAAACTGTGATCTCGTTCTTGTGAGTTCAGTATACTGCAAGCACCCAAGGTGTCACCGCTCTTCCAGCTTTCCCCAATGATAAAACACTTGCAAGACGTACGGTCTCAAGGTGGTTCTAAAAATCGGCATTGAACCGGTTCGGTGAACACGAACTGCCGTTAATGATGGAGACTCCACCCTCTCTCGCAAGATGATCCACAGAGCATACAGCTTGAGAGGGAGGTGGCCGCAACCGCAAAGTACGCGACTCCCAGCCGAACCGAGAATAGTGTAGAGGTTATGACTTCAACCATCCAAGTTCTTTTGTTCCGCGCCAGAGTTCCGTACTGACTGTAAATCTTTTGATCGTCTGTTTGGGATGCTTCGTGAGAGTTCTTTTGAACCCCAGGACTAGCGCTATGAGCCGATGTGGTGTGTTGTCTCAGGTGCATATGCAGTCCCGGAGTGGTTGGCACTACTGCTGACGTTCTGGAGATCATCAGTCCAGTGGTAACAGCATCGCCGGATGACTGCTGCTGACTCTCGTTAAAACTCTCGCCACCCCTGGCTTGGTCGTCTTGTCTCAAACTGTGAGTGTGAATGCATGGATCCACAATACGAATGCAGAGATCCTCATACTTCCTTCGGCGCTTGGGCTGTGTGCGATTCCGGCCTCAAGGTTAGCACATATTCGAGGGATCTGGGACTGTGACTCGACTCTTGAGCACGATGGGACATCTCTGCTGATCATCGATTGTTGGAGATGCATATATGCACGCTCCTCTGATGTTTATGATATTGCCTGAAGCCAATGAAACAACAACTGGCTAAACGAGTATCGCCCCACCCCTCTAGCGTCCATAAGTCCCCAAAGAAGTGTTGGTTTTGCCGGGGACCACGTTACGAGTAGCCTGTAGATACACTGCGGCTTTCTCATGTATTGTCGAACGGTAACGAGGGAAGCTCTGATGTACAAAAGGAAATGGCCGAGGCGGGTAGCACGGACCTCACCCTGTGATATCGAGGCCTAACACTATGGAGCCCCAGCCTGGGTCACCGCGCCCGTATCGGAGACGTGGAGCCGTCAGCCGCCGTTAGGCGGACATACAGATGTGCAGGGACCCATACATGCCATTACCGGTGCTGTTTGCGTATTCACTTACCTTAAAACATGCACGAAAAGCGAGCATTCACTTCGAAATTACGCCTTGTCAGAACCGAAGGTAAATTTGGGGCAAGAGAACCGTAACAGAACTCTTTTTAATGTGACTCTTGTTGTCGTCTTCTTTGCGTGATCCGAGTATGTTTCTTCCCCTTCCCGTGTTGCTGACATCACTCTGCTCATAGTGTTGCTACGCAGCATTGGTAAAAAATTCCGACGTTCAACTCTCATATATAAAAATCTCCAAGTGTTTCTGACCAAAGAGATTGACCTCTGATCAACTGACAGCGAGTGTAAAAAAGTTCGTGCGGGTTCTCTCCGAAAAGACACAGTTCAATAATCTGGTCTGTAGCTCTGAAGCTGGCAAGGATCCCGACACATTCAAGCAGACGTTGTTCCCAGTTATCAGCCTTTGTAGACTGATCAAGCCATCTACCAGACAAAAAGAGGTGACTCGAGATTCTCATTCCTCTCTGACTATATATCAATCGGCTTGGGGGGACTAAAGGTTGCGCTACGTTGTTATGTTCTTCGGGAGAGGTTTCCTTTGATGAAACCAGAATAAATAAGATATACGAGTACACTGCTGGGGTTGCGCCGGCCGTTGCCTTTCACTGCGTTGAAATGCTTTCTTTGCTTAAGCGGATCTGCTCCGAGCAAGCCGGCGTGTGATGATGTCGTTTATCGGCATCGAGGTTTTACGACGGCGTGCTTTATTAAAAAAAAAATCACATACTTCAGCATTTCCAAACTCTGATGTCTGCTGCTCCTCACTTGAGGCCGCGCAAACAAAAAAAGAGCAACGGAGCCTACCCATGCAAGTGACATGCTTAAATCTCTAGCGGGCTAGAACTCGAGTGCTTTTATCGTTTGCTTCGTGGAAGCAGCTCGATTGCACAATGATCAGATGACGTCGAATCGGGGCCACCTGATTGAACCAAAACACCCGTCTACTTGCAGCTCCCGTGTTTGGCTTAATGTATCGAGCCATGGCTTTTATTTCACCTACAGTATTTCCCTCATCCAAGGCATATCATGATGCCTAGATGCTGTGCTGCAGCCTCGCGGCTTGATGCTGACAAGGTCGAAGTCTTGTGTAACCCTCTCCAAAAAAGATCAAATGATCGTAGAGAACTGCAACGAGACAGTCGAGCCAGGGTAAATGGTAATTGCATTCATCTCAACAGACCAATACTCAAATCTGCTGCTGCAGGACTTTTGGTGTCGTGCCATTGTCTTGGACAACAAGGACGCATTTTTGTGGGAATCGAGAGATGGTTCGCATGACGTGCACATGCAAGCTGTGAGCCCAAAGGAGAAATTGGAGTACAAAGCCCGCGCCACAAGTATTGGTGCCTTCTCCATTCCCAATATTGAATGTCGTCCAGAGCTATCGCGTTGACGAACTTGACTTTCTCACTCGATGGAGCAACGTACTCGTAGACGAGAACGATGACTGTCACTGTCTCCCCAGTCGCTCATTTCCTGACCAGAGACCAGGCCAATCAGCTTTCTCTGCACGATCTCACCGCGGTTGAGCATCGCCATGATGTGCAAGTTCGGCTGAGCAGCAGATGGTCTTGCTGTTGAAGGCGGTAATGCTGAATAGACAATCAGGAGATGCCTATGGTCAGATTCGATTAGTTCACGACAACTAGTGAGCTGTCAGGGACACGGAGAGTCACCCATTTCTTGAGCGTGCCTCAGACCTTCGACGCGCTGGAGCTGGCAACTTCGATCCGTAGGTAGGGAAGAAAATCCAGAAACGGGTGTAATAAAGCTTCAAGCGCCCAGTTCACACGGGGCGCAAGTCGCTTTTCTGGGCCTGAAGGACGGTGGATAAAAGCGAGTGTACATCGTCACTTTCATTCTGCTTTTTGTGAAACAGCTACGTGGATTCAAGATAAGTCCGCAAACTCAGTTTTCTCTGACTTGTGCTCTGTCCTCTGCTTGCTTCCATTTCGACTGAAACGGTACACTTTCCCCCCAGTTCTTCTCAATCACTACTTACAGTATGCCAATGTGCTTGTAATTCCATTATCATGTCTACGTACTGATCAGCTTCATCACTGCATTATCCAGCGCAGCATCATTTGGTGTTCTCACTCAAAGTTCAATCCACCGCACGCAACTTCCTCCCGAGCGTAAGATGCATGAGCACAACGCTCAACGGAGGCAGTATCTCGTTCAAGTCCTCTTGAGGGTTCGGCGCAACCCTGTGAGTGAAGACCATGGGATCTCGCTCCTTGAGCAATGCTTGAATACCTTTCCTCAAAGCGCGCTGACCATGGAATTTGGCAGTGCACTGCTCCCGACCGGTGACCCTCAGATTGCACAGGTGAAATCACCGGAGACTTCTTGCAGCATGTGATCTGTGTTTCCACCACGTATTGGAATAGGGCTGAGCGCTCGGAAGCTCCTCGATTCCTCAGCTCTGCGAAGCGAAGTGCACCACAAGATGCCACAGAGCCCACTGTTGTGGCTGTGGTGGCGCTCCAACCACATCTGATCAAATTACACTCAGTTCTTGTCGACTTCACTTTGTGTCAAGACAGATATGCTGAGTTGTGCGATTGCGATGGCTCATGCAAATCAGCATCGCCGACCATGGGTGACGGATATCACCATGACAGATACGTATCGCTGCACAGCAAATTCGCATGATGCTGAGAAGTCCCAACTCTTGTAAGTGCCACCAGTGCTGATGAGATCATACGAGATTTCCAGTGTTGGCCTTGGGGCAGGGCGCGCGAGACGCACACAAGTCGCTTGGAGCGTGTCATTGGTGCATGGGATTCAACACTGCTGTGCAGAGGGTCTGGCGGACAAGATTCAGGAACAGGCATAGCCTCCCTTGATAAAGCACGGCATTCGGGCCGGACCGCAGCCTAGCGCGTGCCATGACGTCTTAGACGCCTCGGGCACCGAGTAGCTGGCGTTTCGAGTGATAATTGGGGAGAAAAGACAGATAAGTTTCATTCATCGACTGGCCGACACTATAACTAGGCTTTTTGCGGTATTTTAAGCGTGAGAGACCACGACATCCAACATCAAAAAACGTCAAGGGAATCATCAACCAAACAGGCGTCGTGACAAAAAATGGGCGCGATCCAAAAAATGACCGGGTCAAAGCGGTGGTGGCTTTTCGACCCAAAGAGAGATATCGAAGAGCTTCAACACGGAACATCTGCACGGAACATCATCGTCGTCATGCATGTGCGCTGCTCTCTCTCTCCCTCTCTCCCTTTCGCACACGCAAACACTCACTCACATCACCACGACAACAGCGACAACATCACCTCTTCACCACTCACTTGCTCTCCCCATCCACCCCAGCCTCCTCAGCCGCATCCGCCACCTCGCCCGCCGTCTCCGCCTGCTTCTTGTCCTCGACCTCGGCACCACCACCGCCCTTCCTCTTGACCAGCTCCCGCACCACGTCGACCGTCGCGTCCGGGCCGCCCGCCTCGGCCGCCAGCACCTCGCCGGCCCTGTCGACGACGAAGACGCCGCGGACGGTCCCCTTCGCGTTGCCGCCGGGCTTGGCGAGGCCGATGGCGCGGATGAGCGACGCCGCCGGGTCGCAGAGGAGCGTGTAGGGCAGCTTCTGCTTGGTCTTGAACGTCGTGTTGGCCTTGGGGCTGTCGGCCGACAGCCCGTAGATGCTGAGGCCGGTCGCGGTGAGGGGCGCGAAGGAGTCGCGGAAGAGGCAGGCTTGTTTGGTGCCTGGTTTTTCCTTCGTGTCAGCTGGTGGGAAAGGAGGGAGAGTTGCGAATGCGGTGGTGATGGAGGGCGGATGTGGGATTTGTCGGTGGGAGTAGGCGATCCGTGCGCGAAGCGGGGTTGGTGGTGGTGGTTTTGTGGGGAGGGGGAGATGTGGTGCGAGAAATTGAAGGGGAGAGGGGGTGGGTGGGGATGACTTACAGCCGGGCGTCGAGGCCTTGGGGTAGGTGAAGAGGACGACGCCTTGCTTGCTCTCGTCGACGAGCTTCTTCAGCGTCGTCTTGGTGCCGTCGTTGGTCTCGATGTCGCCGCCGAAGCCGTCGAGGTCGAGCTTCGAGCCCACCTCGGGCTTGCCGCCGGCGGCGGCCGACTTGGTGGTGGAGGAGGCGCCATTGGTCGCGGTTTCCTCGACCTTGTTCACCGTCTCCTCGACCTTCGCGGCGGCCGTTTCGACGGCGTCGGCAGCGGCTGCTTTGGCTTTGGTCGTCTTCGACTTGGGGCCGGGCTTTCTCTTGGCCGCCTTCTCGGGCGCGGGCGGCGGCGTCTTGCGCTTGCGGAGCTCGACCATGGTGGGCGTGGAGATGGAGATGGGCTATCACGGCAAAGCTTGATGGCAGAGATGGGCGAGGCGCGAATTGTTCAGGTGGCAGATGGGAGCAGCAGTGAGGGCTGCAGGTGCAGCGAGCTGGTGGTCGGGGGCGCGGGTGCAACGGTAACGTCGACTAGAGCTGTAGGGGTCGCACGAAGCAGAGGAGGGCTCGACGGGATGGGGTGGGAGGAAGTTGTGCAGCTCTGGGAGTCGCTCTGAGCTGAGCTGTGGAAGCTGGGGAGCTATGGCGAGGAGCTGGTCCTTCCGAGCGAGCCCTTCTCCACCCGTCGGCTTGCATCTCGGCCTGGGCCCTGAGAGGCTGCATCCGCCATTGGCACCGCTCGTGGCGGCGCTGATTGGCCGGCGGTTGCGAGCTCGACGAGGCTGCATGCGGTGAAGCTCAGTGCCGACCGGCCATTTCTTATCGCGCCCCGCTTGTCAATGGCTGCGCCCTTGGCCGAGGCTGCCAGCATATATCAGACACGCTGCCCTCGCCCGGGCTTGCGGACCCTGCCGTCTCTCGTACGAGTGCGCAGAAGAGCATGCAAGAGCTTGGGATTTTCGACTCCGACAGCGGCGCGGAGACGCTTGGCCGGCAGCGTGCGCGCCGGTACCGCTGAGAAAACCGCCGCCCGGGCGCCACTCCGACCGCTGGGCTCCGACGGCCTGAGGATGCATCAGAAGACTATCAATCCACCAGCCGACGTCACCTCCCGCGCGTTTTCGCCTCCAGCGTGCTCCGATCCCGCCTCCGACCGTCGCGCGCTTGACGTGCCTTCACTGGCGATCAGCTATTCTGTGACGGCGCGAGTAGCGAGGGAGACGGATCAGCCCTGCTGCGAGACTGGTGTGCTGGGAGGCGCTGGAGGGCCGTTCCGTACCGTGGCTCGCGTGGGAAACAGTTGAGCGTTCAACCCGCCCAATCACCGACTCCGTGTATCGTCCGTCTGTCATCGTGGCCCCTCCTTCCCCGGGGCTCGGCTTTAAGACAGTCACCCTGCGCCTGCTCCGCCGAGCAATGCGCGCGAATCTGAGACCGACGGCTCCCATTACAGGCGACAACCACACATGGAGATCTCACGAGCCGGCTGTCGCCCCGGCGGCTCGCAGCCTTCATCAAAACCTTCCAGATCTGTTCTCCAGCGGCAGTTGGCCTGGGGTATGCTGGGCCCTCTGCGGCGAGATCACGTAACAGGAAACCACCTCCTGGTCTTAGCTCTCGCCTAGTTTTTCCTACGTCCCAAAACTGCACCATCGCAGCTGTGCTCGCCGCCGTAGTCGCCAGACCTCTCGTCGTCCGTCGCCGCCTTCCTTGAGTCACTTGGCTGATGGCGCGCCGCGACAGGCCTGGTTGCAGCTCGGCCGTTGACGGACCCGCTCGCTGCCCTCGAATCCACTTCGCCTCCCCGGACCGGCTACTTCAATCGTGCTTGCACGTTCTCTTTTCTTCCCGCCCCTCCCTCAATCTGAACCTGCATCTCGCCATCCTCCACTCCGCCCTCGAAAGCCGACGCAACCCGCCGCTACCCTCCTCTACCCTCCCTAATCTCGCCCACCATGGGTGTCCAGGACCATTCCCCCGCCAATGTCCGCCCTAACGAGCAAGATCTGGCCATTAGTGCCGCTGCCCCGGTCGTGCGAGACGAAAGCAAGCCCACCGAGGCGGCCGTTGCTCTCGAGACCCGCTCCAGCACCTCGGAAAGCCAGGATCTGGGCGACGCTGAGAAGTTGAAGGATCGACAAAAGGGCTTTGACAATCTGGAGAAGGCGATCCCGCCGCCCTACACGACTTCTGACACTGCCGTAATTGCCCCCGCTCTCATTGGCTCTTCATTTTCTTACTGATTTTGAAGTCTGAGCAGGCTGGCGAGGTGAATCCGTTCGGCCATGAAGATGAGCATGCCGAGATCAAGTATCAGACCATGGAGTGGTGGCACGCCGGGTTGCGTGAGTTTTTCCTTTTTGTCGCTTTTTTGGGCTATGGACTCTAACTGGATGGACAGTCATGGTTGCTGAAAACATCTCCCTGGGTGTCCTCTCGCTCCCTCAGGCTGTTGCCGTTCTGGGTCTCTTCCCGTGAGCTCTAATCACGCCCCTCTAGCCCATCAATTGAGTACTGACGAGGACAGCGGCATCTTCATGATCGTCCTGTTTGGCCTTATTTCCAGCTACAGCGCCTTCGTCATCGGCCAGTTCTACCTAAAATACCCGGGCTGCCACACCTTCGCCGACGCGGCCTTCTTGATCGCCGGCCCCATCGCCCGCGAGATCATGGGCGTCGCCCAAGTCCTCATCCTCATCTTCATCCAGGCCGCGCATCTCCTGACCTTCACCGTCGCGCTCAACGTCCTGTCGAACCACGGGACGTGCACCATCGCCTTCGGCATCGTCGGGTTCGGCGTCTGCTTCATCCTCTCGCTCAAGCGGCAGCTGGAGAAGGTCTCGTACCTCTCGGTGCTGTCGTGCATCTCGATCCTCATCTGCGTCACGCTGGCCATGATCGGCATCGGCATCACCAAGCCCGACGCGGGCGCCGTCACGGCCGTCAACGCGGCCACGGACCTGCAGTCGGGCGTGCTCGCCTTCCTCAACATCATCCTCGCCTACGCCGGCCACGTCGCCTTCTTCACCTTCTGCAGCGAGCTCAAGGACCCGCGCGACTTCCCCAAGTCGGTCGCCTTCATGCACGTCACGGCCACGTCCTTCTACGTCGTCGTCGGCGTCGTCATCTACTACTACGCCGGCGCCGGCGTCGAGTCGCCCGCGCTCGGCTCGGCGTCGCCCGTCGTCGCCAAGGTCGCGTACGGGCTCGCGCTGCCGACCATCGTCATCGCCGGCGTCGTGTGCGGCCACGTCGCGTGCAAGTACGTGTGGGTGCGCTGCTGGCGCCGCCAGCCGCACCGCCTGCACCACCGCCGCGGCTGGCCGCTCGCCTCGTGGGTCGCCATCGTCGCCGCCGGCTGGCTCGTCGCCTGGATCATCGCCGAGGCCATCCCGTCGTTCTCGCTGCTGCTCGGCCTCATCAGCGCCCTGTTCTGCTCCTGGTTCAGCTTCGGCTTCAGCGGCGCCCTGTGGCTGTGGATGAACCGCGGCCGCTACGCCGAGAGTTGGAGGAAGTGCGTCCTCACCGTCGTCAACGTCTACATGCTGTGCCAGGGCGCCGCCATCTGTGGGCTCGGCTTGTGGGCTAGTGGCTCGGCGTTGGCCGAGGGCCAGGGAGGCGCGGCGTTCAGCTGTGCGGATAACTCGTGAAAGGGGGTCCGTGAGGAGTTGTTGCGAGTTTGGTGTTCAGTTTTCTTTTTTTTTTTTTCGGTTTTTCAACGAGCGGGGTTGTTGATACCCAGATGCCGCATTGCAAGGAGTTTGCGCCTTTTTGTCGTTGTTGCCTGTCTGTCATGTTATGATGGGCTGACGATTGGTGCTGGATCTTTTCTTACACTATTAATTACTTTTACTCTTCAGCGCTTGTGTTTTTGTATCAACCCCTTTGTTTTCCCCCCTCTCTTTCATATTGTTACGATATCTAAATCATGTCAAGAGGAAGACGGCCGCTATTAGTCTCATTGGGAAAAGCTCAAAAAAGAGGAAATGTGTATTGAGAAAAAGCCGGCGCGCAGGAAGTCTATTCGATTGAACGCTACGAGGGAAAGGAAAAAAAAGTATCGCTGTTTTGAGGGCATTCTTCATTGCGGGGAAAAAACAAAAAGCGGGTCATTGGTGTCTCATGGCTCACGAGGGATGAAGTCCAGATTCGATGGTTGGGATCCGGCTCCATTAGCGAAATAATTCATGATTGAAAAAAGTCCAGTATTTCGTTCGATCTTGTCGGTCTTCATCGTTTTGCGACAATGCTGCTCGTGGATCGTTTTGGAAGACTGTTGAATGTTTCTGTGGTTGGTGATGATGGGGTATTCGGGTTGCTACCGCCCTCGCGGCAAGGGAGTCTGCCAGAGGCCTCTGCACACAGGAAGTGATGGTAGAGGTTGACTTTCAACTCAAGTCGAGCGTCGTTTTACGCTTTGTAGCTCCGACGATGTCGGATGCATGCTGGTTAGCGGTATACAGTTCCTGGAGTGAGAGTTTTATGCATTATGGCTGGGATAGGTGCTAGAGCGTCATGTGCTGGCACCTCAGAGTGTGATGTCTGGGCATGTGGTTGCGCGAACAAATGATCCGGCCACGTGTTTTACGTACAGCCATACTCTTTGGGTAATCTGGAGCGATGTGATATTCGTGATCAAGTATTTCACCAATCGAAGATTATGACAAGCTTTGCAAACTGTTGCAGCGAGCTCTGAATGAGGATTGCAGCTCAATTCTTCTTCCCTAATAGAAAACCCTAGCGTCCCCAATCGAAACCCAAGCGGATACAAGTAAGCTCGAAAGCAGAGCGCTAGTAGGACCATTGCCAAGCGTGCCCGCGGACGCGTACACCAATGGCCTTTGGACGTACGCTCGTTTGTTGGTTTCGACTTCGGACTTCAGTTCTTTCATGTCCTCACGACTTCAAATTCTCAAATGCCATAGATGCGCACTTGAAGCAAGACGAACAGGACGGGATGGATGAAGTGAGCGGGAAGGATCATGAAAAGCAGCGAGCAGCAATCGGCGGCAGTCCGCGCAGACTCCGCCAGACCGCTCTCGCAGCCCTTGCGGTCTGATTTGCGCAGACCGTGTTGCTAATATTAGGACAAGTCACCCCAGCACTCGTCACTACCGCCGGCCGCCTCGACTATCATCCGGGGGATTCGTGCTGATGTACCGGACGGCGCGGATCATATCCGCGCGCCTAGGAGGGCTCGGCTCGACAGCGGTGATCGTCGATGCTGAGTTATCCCTGGCTTCCTGCGGTGGAGCAAAGACACGTGCGTCGGGAAATGTCCACGGAAAGCTTTATCCAAATCACGGACTTACTGGTGTAGCACTCAGGAAATAAGGAGATCACCCAAAACCCGCAGTCTTCCATGCTTGAGGAGTTGAATCAGATTGTCCGCGGCCTCTTTTTGGAACAACGGAGAAAAGGCTGTTACACGTCACATCTTTTTCTTTGCTCCATGTCTGAAAAGCCGGCGGCTACGTGAATAGACGAAGCACGCGAAGTGACGACAGCTCGGCGCGACCATATCAGAGAATATCCAAAGATGGCAGCCATCCAAACTGACGGCAGGCGCTACACATGGCCCATGCTGACCCGCTTGCTGCGAGTGACACCAGATGCTCAAGGTGCGGGGAGCACAAACCAGATCTATAACGGTATTTTCAGCTTGCTGCGGGGCTTCAGGGGGTGGCGACGAAGAGGTGGCTTACAGAAGTGGAGAGATGGTGCGTACCTCATGATTTCCGCCCCACCACCCGACAGTCCTGTTGGGGTTTGTTGGCCGTGTGCATGACGGGCTTCCCGGGCGGCGGGTGGCAGGAAGCGGGCGCAGCCGCTGCTCCGCCACTCGATCTGATTGCTGCCTTCACGGATAACCAAGAAGCCCCTGCGTGCACTTGGGACACTCTCAGAGGGCGATCACGGAAATCTTTCTTACTGGAATCGGTCATCACGAAGAGAGCTCGAAGAGAGCTCATAGTGCATATGAGAGCGGACAGTATCAGACTGAAAAGCTACCTTCATGAGAGGAGAGTGTCAGGCGTGATGATTGAGCAGTGCAATTGCGCGTGCGGGCCGTAGGCAATCAGTCATGTGTTGTATACGTGACCCATCTCCTCGAGCTGTTCGAGGCAATGCTTGCTCCGCGACAGGAAGCTTTACACGGGAGGGAAATGGTATCTCGAGGATCCTCCGAGGCAGAGTGGCATTAGCAAGTCTCGAGTCATCTAGGTGGAGGTCCGAAGGCAAGATCAGCCAGAGGCCAGCAGTATTCGCCTCGCTCAGGCCCATTTGGGGCTTAGTCGTAAAGGTGGGGATTCAGATCGCACGCTACGTAGCTGGCTCCAGCGGCTGGGACAGTCTATTAACTCAAGGCATGATTGCGGACTTCATGGATGAAATGAAACGCGTTGCAGCTCAATCTAGAGCTTTGATTCAAACAATCGTGGCCTCGTTCTCCCTACACTTGGAAGCCAAACACCAGACGCCGCCGACCCAGCTTATCCTATCTAGATGCGCGAGCTGCCGCCTCGAGAGGTTTTCCGGCGATCCATGATGGCACTAACCACCAGCCCCGAAAATATGCTCCACGTCAGGGTGTTCCTCAAGACGTGTTCCAGATCAGCCCCTAGAGCCAGGGACAACCCGAGTCCAATGAGAAGCGCGACGCCGATAGCTCCGGTCTGATGAGGCCAGTATTTGTGTTGATTGTACCACCAGAGAGCGGCGGCTGAGTACGCGATGCAAGCGGCGAGTATCATAAGGGCGTTCGGCCTCCAGAAGCATTCGTCCGTCCCGCCAATGACTATCCAGTATCGCGAGCAGAACGGTAATGGGTTGTCTACCCAGAAAGTGCTGACCATGGAGGACGTGACCATCATGACGGTCGCGGCGAGGTAGTGCTCCCATATGGACACCAGTGTTGGTGACGGCCTTGGTCGGCGGGAGTTGTGTGGTCTGGCATATCTCGAAGGGCTGATCTCACAGACATCCTCAGGATCTCTGTTAGCGTGAGTGGAAATGAAGAGTGATCAAGGCAGGCTGCTATGACCCACCGTTCCATGTCGTTCGAATGTTTCGTCAGACGAGGCTCTGCCGTCGTTGGATGATGTGACGGGTTGGCAACAGTGCGAGCAAGTGTCGCGAAAAGCAGAAGTCGCGATTCAAGTAGCGCAGAGCTGCGAAGGGCACGTGTAACTGATCTTGTTCGGCTGTGGGGTGATCGCGGAGGATCCTCGATTCGACTCAAAGAAAGGCGTTCCCTCTGAGCCTACTTTGGCCGTGTCCTTTCGCTTCACAAGGCCCGAGCAGCCGGCAATGACAGGGCCCGAGGTGTCTGGCAGCGATCCCCGCGCTTTGGAAGTGCAGAAGGATCCGTATGAATGGGAAGAGCAGAAGGACCCGTCAAGTTAGACTTGAATTATTAGCCGCTGCAGGCAGCCTTCTTTTCTGCCCTGTGGCTGAATGACCCACATATCACGCAGCAGGTGCATGCGCGAATCGGATTTTAGCTGACCCGCAGTATCTCGCACACCTTCTCGTACTGAACAGAGATCTGCAGAGGCCCCCTTGCACGATTCAGGGATGCCGAGTAAGCCTACGTGGCACCCGCTCCTCCGGCTGGCCGGTAACTGACACATGTGCGTGAAGAAAAAAAGCCACTCTTCTGCATATTGCGCGGCTGTTCGGCGCATGCCACGAGGGATGCGTACAACGTTGAACCGAAGTCGAGCTGAAGAGTTCATTTGCCCTGGCCCATCGCATCGGATGATATGCGGTCCACATACCATACAAGGAAAAGGCTGTAATGATTACAAGAGGAGCAGCACAGGATGCGGTAACCCCATTCGTCGTCACGCGATTCGTCGCTGATCCTCATTCGCGGGATGTAGGCGAGCACTCCGGCGGCTCCACCAAAACCGTAGCGTTGGTAACGGCATGACTTCCCATTTGGCCCCCACAGTTCGGCCGTATTCCCGGTATCTGGCGCAGCCGTGCCGCAAACATGTGGCACAGCCGCTGGTCTGACCACGGGCCTATCTGCCAACCATCCGTGCTGAAGCAAAGGCCTCGAAGGATTTCGACGCCGCACACTCTGATACATCGGCCACGCACCGAGGGGGCTCGACGGCCGAAGGCTAGCGCGAAGATGTTTTACTATCACTCGATGCGATCTGATCTATCACATTACCTGTTTACCGCCAGAGTCCCTTGTCCGAGAGAGCCGAACTCATCGCGCCAGCCTTCAGCTCGAAGAGGGTGTCGTAGACCGGGCTGTCCAGCTCGCGAATGAATTCTCTTGATGTCCATAGAGTATGTGTGGCCCCGATGGGTCTTGCATACGGCGATCCGCTTACGCCCAGACGTCTTTTTAGGGGAAGTCCACCGCATCCTTCTTGTCGAACACGAACCCGTTTGCCACGTTTGATAGCCAGCCTGAAAGCAACTACGTATGACAGCATGACCTACGCACTGAGGAACGGGTCTTCTGGTCGAACTACAACTTTCATTGCGTCCTTTGACAAGTCTTAGGTCTCTAATACACAGATACACTTCCGCCCAGTTTGGCGGTGAGTGCCTATCAGACTCCGCAAGAAGATGTAAAAGAGTAGGCATCAGACCAATTTGCCCACTTGGCGCGCGCCAACTGAATAAGCTTAGCTTCCCATGAGAACAGCCGGTTGATCATTATGGGCCGGCCCAAGGCCATCGCTAGCCATCGCTGCCTTGCCTTGGGCGAGTGGGGGCAGAAGCAGCCGGCTTACTGAGCCGCACCAGCTCTGCGTGCACGTCTCTTGTATCCGTATAGATACTGCTAGGTCCCGTGAGTGTCATCTCGAACACGCTGGCTGTGAAGTCGTCCCAAGTCCCCCTCATCGAACGCTTTGTCTTCTTGACTATCTCTCTCCTGATCACTGGCCATAGCGCCCCGCGTGGATCCACCGACAATACGAACATGCGATCTGGTCCGCCCGTACCACCAAAGGACTCGTCCAAAGCCCCGCTCACAACCGAAAGTCCGCTCAAGCGTGATCCCGCACACTCTTACAAGAGGATATCCGCCACCACCAACACATCTTCAAAGGACCTCGACCACCCACACCTTGCCTACGCCGAAAGCAACCAGAACCACATACTGCCCGAAGCAGTCCTAGTACCCGATAACCATGATGCACATAATGATGAGAAGACACTTGTCTCCGCCGACAAACCCCCACACGGTTCATTTTCCCAGGATCCCGAAGTGAGCTACGCCGAACTTACCCACGGAGGCCCCCCACCCCAAGCACATCTTGAACTCGAGAACTATCCGCAAATCTACAATGAATCCCTGCCTGAGGCGCTGAATCGAGATCGCCGACCTCCCTACGCGTTAGAGACGACGGATGAGAAAGCATCCACAAGAAAGATTTGCGGCTTGCGTCGATTATGGTTCTGGATAATCCTCGTGGCCGCGATCTTGATAGCTGCCATCGTCGCCATCGTCGGCGGGGTGCTTGGCTCACGAGCTGCGAAGGGGGCCAAAGCAGACACGAGCTTTCTTCCGACAGGGGCGCTTGCAGCAGTCAATTACACCGAAGGCAATGGCATCCAACACCGCCGATTGTACTTCCAAGGCGAATCGAATGCGCTTTACCAGTCAGCATGGAACTCTAGCACTCAGGAATGGCACGTATCCCCGCTGAACCCACGGGATGCTTCGGGACCATCAGTCAGGCCTGGGACTCCACTAGCCGCATACACTAAAAACGATGGAACACATGTGAGTATTAAATGTCCATCCGATACAGTCTTGTGCGTTTCTGAGACATTCGACCTATAGGCCGCAATTGAGTACCACATCTTCTTCCTCGACAACGACAACAAAATCTGGGAGCGCGGCTCCTACGATCCCGACGACATGTGGGGCGAACAAACATCAAACACCCTGAACGGAACGCTTTTCGCCGGCAACAACTCCAAACTCGCGGCATACGGGCAACAGTGTGACAGGTACTGCGTCCAGACTTCACTGGTCGCATACGAGGACTACGAAAGCAAGCTCTGGTGGGCCGCATACATCTCCGACTACGGCTGGTACGCGCAAGCGGCGAAGGCGGACTCGAACCACTCGCTCGTCACCGGGAGCAGTCTGTCCATGGCGCCGATATGGAACAACGACTCGAGCTTGGTGGCTTTGTATGCCAACACGGGCACCCTGACGCGGTTCACGTGGTATCAACTCACTGCCTGGGAGGACTCGTGGTCGTACGATCGTAAGCTATGACTTCCAAGTACCAGGACTCACAGAGCGAGGATTATGCTGATACGTGACGCAGTTTCATTCAACGGGAAGATAGATTCGAATGCCAGCATCGCAAGCTTTTCACTCGGATACAACGGAGGCAACGACACGATGTCGGACATGGAAGTTCTGGTAAACGAGCCTGGGACACATGGTGGCATCACGGTGTGGGATTCCAACTTTACGAACCGCACCTTTTCCAACAACAGTGCCCTTGCCTCCACGTTCTCATCTACCTCCAACTTATCCAATATTGCGGCATCATCCGGTGGTAGGGTATATGCCGTAGAAGGGGAGAGCATAGTCGAGTGGGAATGGCAGCATGGCAATCGGTCTTTTACAAGACTGGGGACTGTAAACACGGGTCTGACTTCGTAGTGTGGTGTTTAATCTAATTGATTTGTTTTGATGCTTCGTAACGGTAAGACTGAGATGCGAATACTGATGTCCCGGGCCGGATCTCTTCAGTTTGGCGAAAAGAACAGCATTTCAGCGTCCTGTACGTGAAGATAAAATCCAAGGTGCTCTGCACTATAGATAACAAGTGATAATATGACAGTGATGAGCTCATATTCAAGAATTTAAAGCTTATTCATGCTTCTCGAAGACCATCACTTTTGTGAACCGCTGCTTATGATCTTCAACGGAGACTACAAAAAGAAAAAAACTTAAAAAGTGACAAAAAAGGTGGCCTGCTTTTCCAGCGGGTAGGCCTCGTGCGCTTGCTATCTCTAAGGACGGCGTTACGTGACGTGTCCCGAACCGAATCTGGTCCTGTTAGTGGGCTATCTACAAGCTGTTACTCAATCACAGCGTTTAATATCTCTCACATGCTTGCTCCTTGGTAGACCACCATGTCAAGTGGCCCCACTCTCGGCATCCATTCATCTTCTTGATATAAAGGCCGCACCGTATGACCATAGATTTCAGCCACCAGTGATGAGCCTTCCCCACATCATCTACAAAGTGCACAGGGCCTCAACACTTTGGCTGTTGCGTATTCATCATTCAATCTGATAACTCCTGGACCATTCTAATACGTGACCTTTTGCAATCCTCCACCTTGTTCAACATCAAACGAGAGCGCTGCGTGGCCTCATCATGCGCCAAACATGCGTCAGTATTTGGACAATGCTGCGATAACCTCTCAAGCGTTCTCCATGTGTCGATAAAGCCAACGCAAAGCAGACGCGAGTTTGTTCCTCTTGGAAACGGAAGTGATGTCTGGGGCACAGGTGATTAACCATGGACTGCCAGATGTTGTCGATTAAGCAAGATCAATGACAAGAAGTAAGTCTTTATGTGATCGTCTTCGACACCCACTCCTCCACCGGTGAGGCGTACTCCTCACGCGGACAGCATATCATGTGATCTTTACTACCCAGCTGCTCATTGTCCATAGCTTCTTGCAGGTCAACCTGACTCCTTTCAGTAAGGCGTTTTCAACGGTCTACGCCATGCCTCTTAAATATAGACACACGCTACCGGAAACTGTCCAGCATCCACCTAATATATCTACCGCATAGCCATGAAAAGCCTTGAGAAGTGCTATACTGTCTGGTTCCGTGGAAGTCTCGGTTGCTTCGTGTCCTCTAACAGCGACCAGACAAAGAAGCAGTAACTCAGCGTACGTGGGAATTTCTTCATCAAAAATTATTGATGATTGACAGATCTACTGCCAAATGCTGATCTTCATTGTTTGGGTATCTATTCTGAATAGAAAAGAACAAAAGTGGCCAGTGCTGCTGCGACGGCGGAGAGAAAAGTGAATGAGTTAACGCGGTGTTCATTGGCCAACAAAGTCTGACAGGCTATTCGAGAGTAGACAATGTTACTCACACGAAGATAGCTTTTGAGCAGAGAATTCCCCAAGCATCTCTTCGGCTGGTCCATAACCCGCGTGCTCTCATTTTCCATTGAACCCACCTGCGCCTGCATACGTCATTCGGACTGATTTCCATTCTATAATTGGTTTCCGTGACTGGATTTGGAACTTCAAACAGAGCAACACTGAGCGTTGCGAAGCAGCCGCAGCTATATCAAGGCTTGTTTGCGCTATTCACTTGTGTTTTTGCCTTCTCGCCAGTTGGTCTTGGAAGCTGAACGCCCGGTAAGCACCATTCCGGATGTGAGCGATGTATGCTGCTCGCCATCACCAAGCAAATCAATTCTTGCACGGCACCAGTTCAAAATGACGCCGTCCATCATCTTGAAGTGATGAAGAATATGGTGCCTCCCCTGACGCGCAGAGCTCACTTAATCTCCGATCGGCAAGGAAGAAGACAGAGCCAACAGACGGAGTATCTCAACGTTGACCTCGCGGCAAGCCAGACCAATGGCAACCGTCGACAACCCAAGTGCAGATCCAACACCGACACCCGATAGTTGCCCTTATACCTCCACTCCTTGGCCAGGATCCTCTTCCACGCGCCCGAACACCGGCCGCATGACCGTCATTTCCTCCGCCCGAGCCTCCGTGCGTCCGCTGACCAACAGACAGCCATCTCGAAAGCCCTATAAAAAGCAACCCACCACCTCTCCAGCAACTCGATACATCAAATCCCTTCCCTTGCCGCGACCGGATCAAGTTCGACCCACGGGGCACCGGAAACTGTCCTGCCTTGCGGAATTAAGTCACCACACACTCCCGTTCCGTTGGCAGCTCCAGCCGCACAGCAAACAAATCCGCTGCTCAGCACCATTCCCTCAAAACGCTGCTCTTCCCCTTCAGGCTTGCACGACGCACAGTCGCAGCGCCTGGGGTGAGGCTAGCTTGCATACATAGACCGAAGGACAACCGACGGCCAAGTCCGCGCGGCCCAGTCTGTGTTTGTGTCATCTCCAGCGCAGTCGCATTGACCAGGTCTACCAGAGCTCCAAAACCCGATGGGTGCTATGAAAATTCAAGCGGAAGGCCATGGAGACAGAAAATTTATACCTGCGACTCGTCAGTTTGGTACCCGTCATCATGTGCTTGCTTCACTCCCACGCACGAGTACGGAAAGCACCACGTTGGCGGTCAGAAGATTGATAATCGAATTGCTACCACCAGCAATAAAAATGACTACTCTGAATGACCTGACCCGAGAACGCTTTTTCCAAGGTAAGGGGAAAGGTACTCGGTAGTAGAAGCGCTATCGCAAACAAAAGAATTGGAAAGAAGAAGTAAATACTACAACAAGAAAACGTGTCCAACATAACACATAACAAGCGTGAAGAATCATGGAGAAGAAGAACGAGGAAGCCAGTTCAAGAATGAACCCCGTCCAGAGCGCCGTCGTCCCACCGACCCAAAGAAGAGCCACAAGAACAATACGACCCAGTAATAATCACACACACGTCTCCATCCGCTCCAACCTCCAAATCAACGACCCCGACCCAACCTCCCCTCCTTCTCATTCCCCACCTTGACCAACTTCTCCGCCGCGCCCGCCTTGTTTTCGAATATCCGCCTCAGATCCTCCACGCTCTTCTTCTTGAGATCCAGCTTTCGCGGGTTGTCCCGCGGGATCGGCGGCGGCTCGAGGCTCGGCATGCGCCGGAGCAGACCCGACGACAGGGCGCGCGGCTTGGTCGCCGGCTCCGTCGCCATCGTCGCCGCGCGCTGCAGGTGGCTGTTGCCGGGCGGGGCCTGCGCCGCCGCCGCCGGGAACATGGGGCGGGCGAGCGAGTTGATGGTTGGCCCCCGCGAGCGCGAGCGCTGCTGCCCGCTGCTGGCTTCGTATTCCGAACCGACATTTTCTGCAGAGAGCGAGGAGGAGGAAGGGCGGCGGGATAGATCATTGTTGGGGCTGAAGGGAGGAGAGAGTTCAGCTCTGCGGAACTCGGCGTCTTGGGGAGAAAGGGAAGGTTGGCGACCGAAGGTGCCGTGTGCTGAAGGGCTCATGAGGTTGGGTGATTGGATGGCGGAAATGTTGCTTGAACCACTTGAACCTGGTCTAGAGTTGATGGGCTTGCGGTGGACGGCACCGGCCGCCGCGGCCGCACCGATCATCTCGGCGAGACCGGGTGGTGGCCGAGTTTGCTTGGATGAAGGCTGAGGGTTTTGGTGCTGTTGTTGTGGGAATTGGGTGGCAGAAACGGTGCGCTCTGGGGAAGAGACCGCACTCTCTGCGCTAGCAATCTGCTCGGCAGTCAGGGCTTTACGCTTTGGAGCTGTGATGTGAGGAACGCTAGGACCGGGAAGTCGCCTACTAGACTTATCCTCTTTCTTCTCGTCCACGCTATGCCCCGAACTGCGAGAAGGGCCAAAACCATCCGCTGCTGCGGCGTACGTCAGAGGCGACTGGTTGTTGACCGATCTTCCCCCCATTTCATCAGCAAGAATGGTGGAGTACCGCGGGGGCACCTGAACAGATGGTGCTGGTTTGCGTCTTACAGGTGAATCGTCACTACCAGTGGGGCTCAAAGGTGTGTCTCTGGAACTAGATACCGACGGGCGCGGCGGCAACGCTGGGGGGGCCGACACGTCCGTGTTGTCCTGCAGGACGATGCCCGAGAACTGCTTTTCGGAATCCGCGAACCCGGCATCCTCCTCTGACGGCGACTCGATGCCAAAGTCTTCCGACCTTGGACGGGGCCTACGAGAAGACTCGAGGGGATCATCATATTCTTTCGGGTCCTGCGGCGGCTGGAGATCACGTTCGAAAGTAGCGCTATCAACACCGCAGTCCTCGCGGAGGCCCTCGTCCCAAGTGTCGATGGCCTCGGTCATGATGCGGCGAACCACGCTCGACATTTTGGCGTCTTCGATCTGATCGGGTCCGCAGACAAGCGTTGGGGCAAAGCATACAGCCAGGTTCTCGGCCGACATCTTGTTGTAATCCTGATGCGCTGCCACGATGCTCAGAAGGGGAAGCAGATGACGAACCAAGATCTCGCGCGATATGGCTGGGATCGCCGACCATTCCGACTTCGGCGAGATCAGCTCCACCAGAGCTTTGCGCGATGGCGGCTCGTCCGGATCTCCGAAGAGACTCCGTAGCTCCCGGTATGCGGATTGAGGGAAGATAGGTTGACGTAATTCGGCGTACCAAGTCTTTGTCAAACCAGCAGCGAGGAATACTCCGTAGCAATCCCTGGCATCGACCTCCTCGACAATGGCCTTTGTTACATTCGAATCATCGAAAGGTGGAAGAGGCAGCATGACGCCATTCTCTTTCCACAAAATGTACTTCTGGCCCCGGTCGTATGCTTCCTTCAGGATCTCCTTGAGCCGAGAATGAGGCGGAATCCTGAAAATGCCTTCGGTCTCAATGTTAGGCTCCATCAGCAAAAATATGCTGGTTTCACGCAAAATGCGCGGTAGTCTTGTGCCGCCGCCAGCATTCTGAGGCAAAGGATTCCGGACCGAGAAAGCCCGGCGGCCGCTAGCAAAAGGTGCGTGGATGTCCTGCGCCAGTCGTCGATCGTGAAGATATGCGGACGGCGGTATCAACAAAGTCTCTATCGGGAGCTCTAGTGCCAGTTGCGTCAAGGTGGAAACTGCGCATCTCATGTCAGCATGCTTCTCGGTAAGCCACACCGCCACCATGTGCGCGGGTGAGCTAGAGCGCGGGTAAGCCAGGAACCGCTGAGCTCAGCTATCTGCGCATAATATGCACGAGATATTCTAGCCGACTTCGTACCCCTTCGTACGAGTACGGAGCTGCGGTCCATTTTGCCCAGACTTATGCGCCAGGCCTCCATCCAGCGGCCTGGCTCACGCGCACTCTTTCCGGATATGGGGCGCACTCACCATGCACGATCTTCCTCCGGAACTTGGGGCTGACAATGGTTGAGAACATCTCCACCAAGATCCTGACCCAGCTTCTCTCGTGTACAATGTACAGCTTCTGCAAGCGTTTGCGCATGGCGCGGCTCAGGACGTGGTAGGCCTGGATGAACCAGCCCCAGCCAGGGCGGTTCTTCCTGGCTCCAGCTGCGCGCTCGGCATCGCCGCCTGCGAAGAAGATGACCTCGTATTCGGTGCCACTGAGCAGCTCCTCCTCGCCAGGCAGACGGGCCAGCACGTAGGGGAGCAGGCTGTCGAAGTCGGCCTCGTCGACATCGGGCAGTGCGGCGGCGTTCAGAATGTAAATGGGGAGGCCGGAGTCGGAGGGGACGGGGGTGCGGTAGAGGATGCTGGCGGCGACTCTTGCCAGGTCGTGGTCGTAGTCGGCCGAGGCGCGGGGAGGAGGGACGGCGCTGAGGGAGGTGCTGCGGAGGCGGCCCGCGCGTTGGGCGATTTGGGCGCGCATTGTCTTTCCGGACCAGGTTAGTCGGCGACGAATGTCCATAGCAGACGTATGGTGGTGGTGAAGGGAATCGCAGGCGTGCGGGTGCTGCAGCTTCATGCTCCACTTCTTTTTTGCCCGTACGACGAGACGGGCGCGTCACAAAGGGACGGGCGGACTTTCAAAGAAGGAGCGAATCCTGGCGGGGCTGTCGGGGCTGTCTGGGGAATTGGCAACACTTACATACTGCAGGAGTGGCTCCTCGGTAGGACGATAAGAGGGTTGGCCCTGCCGTATCCCTGTTGGCGTGCGAAGAATGTGCCGTACGGAAGGACTCGTAATGCGGGCAGCCCTGAGTGAGAATGCTTGCGTAAGGCAGGGGAAGGGTGTTGCCTCACAGGGCTGAGCCAGAGGGTTCTGGCAGGCTGACGGGGGTGGGTCTGCGCGCACGAGATCAGTCGGACGATTTAACGCTGTCGAGCCCCGCAGGTGGTCGACGTCAGGCAGTGGGAACGTAGAGGTGTTGCGGCCGGGATGCGGTGGTTAGCGGCGGCCAGCACGGCAAGGTCTCCTGGCGACGCGTAGCCGCGCTGCTCAGGGTCTGAACTGGCCGCCCAATCTGGCGCCGCCTACGTGTCCGCCGCGTCAAAGCATGCTCGCTGTCTATTTTTGCCTACCTAACTCTTGCTTTTAGCCTCCGCGATCTCCAGCCTCGCCTAGTTGAGCACCCGCCACTTCTGATGATGCGTGTCGGCACGCTCACGCGCTCCTGTACACAGTGCCTGATCGACGACTATCTACGCCGCAGGATCCGCCCCCCTGGCATCCTCGTCGTCTCCGCCGCCCTCCGCCCGCTCTACCGAGGGGTTCTGACCTGCCCGACTTTCCTCCGTCTCCGGAAGTTCCTCCAATTCGCCCATCATTTCCATTTGGTTCTGCAGTTGCTCGAACCGCTGCGTGCGCTCCCAGAACTCCTGGAAAGGGATCCCTCGCTCGACCATCCGCCTGACTACCTCCTCGTCACGCACTTCCGCATCCAGCGCTGGCGCTTCATCCAGCTGCTCTGCTGCTCGCTGTTCGCCCGCGTTGCCTTCACGTGCCTGGAACCACGGCATGAGACTTTGGAAGAATGCCCTCAGATTGCTGTACTCCTCTCGCATCTCGTCCGCTGTCTGGCCCTCGCGCTGCCGGCTCGCCTTGCTTGGGCTGGGGTCATACGAAGCCAGGTTGTCGTGCGGAGGCAGCGGGTCTGATGTCGACTGCACTTGAGAAGACAGCGATCGCGGAACTGCCCCAATGAGTGCCGGATTATCGGTAAGTATGGTGTGACGAGCTGTGTCTCGTGTGATGGCGATGTCTACAGGGTCTGCCATTCCAGAAGCCTGCACCGCCGAAGCCACCTCGACCAGCAAGTTTTTTGCTTCTGGTGTGTTCCAGATATCCTTGGCGCGAATGACGTATAGCTCAGTCAGTAGGTGCTCATAGGGCGTGTGAGGCTGCTTGCCCCAGATCCCTGGTGGGATGTCGTTGACCTCGAGTTCCTGGAACAGACGAGCAGCAACCCAAGGGTATTTGCCAATCGCCGTGTAAAGTTTCTGTTGCCCCTTGTTGCGTTCGTTTGCCTGCACTTGTACTAGGCCCAGCGTCAGTTGGATGTTTGGAAGGTCTGCCCATCTTTTCTTAAAGAATTCGCTCTGAGCTAGGTTGATAAAGTCCTGCTGCTGTCGACCGCGGATGGCATACTGGTCGATGACGAGTCGAACGCAGTACGGATCGTTCTCGGGATCAAGGCTAAGAAGTAGCTTGGCCCATTCATATACCGTCCTCCAAGTCGCACGCATACCGAGGTTGGCAATGTAGCGCCACGCTGCCAGCCAGAATTCTCTGTTCTCCGGTCTCCGGAAATCCAGCCTGGCTTTTCCTTGCGATAGGTTGTTGGAGAAAGTTGAGTGGATGGATCGGCCAAAGGAGAACAGAGCACGCTCGAGGAGATCGCCAGATGTTGCGTGGTCTCGCTCTTGCTTTGCGATTTCCGATACTTGAAGGAGGGTCGAGATGTGGTATGGATTGAACTGGAGCAACTGTACCAGCCGGTTAGGATCCATAGAGGCTACACAGCTCTCGAATTGCCTTTGTACGTCCTGGTACGCTGTACTGTGTATGAACCTGTACTCCACAGTTCCGTCGGCGCGTTTTTCTACAATCTCCATGCCGAGACCACCACTCGTTGCTCTAGGCCACTCTTCCTTCCCTTGAATGAATATGTTCCGGCGCAGACCTAGTGACGCAAAACCTTGGCCGCCGGGCATGTTGCGCGCAGCAACAGCCTGCGCCAAACCAAGCTGCTGCGCGCCGCGACCGCGTCTGCCTCTACCAGCAGGCTCATCATCCGTCCTGTTCTCCAAGGCAGCCCTTCCGAAAAGCTTCCGCATTTCATTCTGCGCATGAAGACCTTGAGTATCGACCGCCAGCAGCTTGTACAGTTCTTGTGCCGCAGCATCGGCCGCGCTTTCCTCAGCCGACTTGCCCTTGTCCTCCGATTTGCCGACTTTCAGAGATTGCAGCGCAAGGTCGATTTCGTCGAGCTCGGAGGGCGCAGATTGTTCTTTGGTCGGCGTATCGATAGCTTGCTTCGCAGCCTTAGCCTTCTTCTTCTTCTTTTTATTTTTCTTTGCGCTGGGAGCTTTCGGTTTCGGTGCCTCCTCCTCGCTCTCCTCAGGCGCTTCCGGAGTGTCTTGCGGCTCCTGCTTCTCGTCTTCATCCTCGTCCTCGTCTTCTTCGGCGCCTAGCATGGCGAACATGCTAGCCTTCGCAGGGCGGGCGGCTGGCTGCTCCTCCTCCGATTCGTTGTCTTCGTCATCGTCGGCGGCCAGTTGCTCCAGCTGTTTCTTTTCCTCAAGCTCGCGCTGGAGCTTGCGCAGTGCACGCGCAGACATGGTGGTGAAATTTTTGGTGGTGCGGATGCAGCGCAGGTTCGAACGACGAGAAAGCAGAGAAGATTATAGGTGGTTGTGCGCGAGTGACCGTGATGACGTGGGGCAGCTTTGCGAGGAACCACAGCGGCGGGGGGGCGTCCGTCCGCAGCACCAACGAAACGGGCCGAGCGACCGGCAGCTCAAGCGATCGGCGGGCATGCGGGAGCCTCAACACCAGGACAGCACTCCCTCGTTTACCTCCGACACGCCGCCCCTCCCTCCTCGGACACCGCTCCTATCACCTGCTCCCCGCTCCACCGCCGACTCAGGCACTCGGGCGCGGTCTTCCAAATGCGTCGTGCCGCCCTCCAGACGTGCCGCGCCGTGCGCCGCCCGGGCCTTCGCAGAACCGTCCGCACGCCCGCGAGCCTCGTCAGCTCGCGTGCTTTCAGCACCCGACAGCGATCCGGCCACCAGATCCTTCAATCCTCGATGCAATTCCGCGGATTATCCTACGCCCTCGTATCGGCCGCCGTCGCTACCGGCGCCTGGCTCGCCTACCGCGGTGACGGCGATCCCCTACACGGTGCCTCACCCGCCGCCTCGGTGTCGGTTTCCGGACAACAGACCCGAGGGTTGAGTGCGTCAAGCGTCTACACCAACGCCGCAGACACCAGCGGTCCTACCTCTGACAAGGCTCCCGACGGGGGCAACAAAGTGCTGGTCATAGACGAGGGTCAGGTCTGGACGGGTACCTTGCCGGCCGACGCGCCTTTGTCCAAGGAGACGGACGACTACGGACGCAAGGTCGTCGAGATGCTGACGCCCGAACAAGCGACACAGAAGCTGAGGAGGAATGAGGAGTCCTGGCTTGTCGGCCGGGGCAAGGGCGTGGTTCGCTACGACGTCGTGCAGATCCCCAGCAACGATCCCATCGAAGACGATCACGCAGAGAAGATCGTCGAAGTGCCCCAGAGCGTTGCGTCGACCGACGACGGCTCCTCCAACAGCGATTGGATGTTCTGGGGTGTTTTCGATGGCCACAGGTATGGGCAAGGATGTGGAGTGATCAGGGATGACATTGGTTAACTTTGCCTTCTAGCGGCTGGATCACCTCGGCGAAACTGCGCAACTCTCTCATCTCTTTCGTCGCCCGTGAGCTTAACGCCACATACAAGTCGGCCCTGTCGGACCCGTCTGTCAAGCTCCCCACTGCGGAATCGATTGATAAGGCAATCAAGACTGGTTTCCTGCGTCTCGATCACGAGATATGCCATGAGTCGGTGCAGAAGGTCATGAAGGCGCAGTCAAAGCGTGTGGCCGCCGAGCTGCTTGCTCCTGCATTGGCCGGCTCGTGCGGTCTGCTGTCTTTCTACGACAGCAACTCCAAGCTCTTGAGGGTAGCTTGTACCGGAGATTCTCGTGCCGTTCTTGGACGGAGAGGCTCGAACGGCAAGTGGACGGCCACTCCTCTGTCCCAGGACCAGACTGGTGGTACTCCCGAAGAGGCAGCCCGCCTGCGAAGGGAGCATCCCGGTGAGCCCGATGTGACCAGAAACGGTCGCATTTTGGGTGGCCTTGAGCCTTCGAGAGCATTCGGTGACGCGGTTTACAAGTGGAGCATTGAGACTCAGAGGAAGATCAAGGACTACTACTTCGGCCGTTCTTCCCCTGCGCTGCTCAAGACCCCGCCGTACGTCACGGCGGAGCCTATCGTCACTACGACCAAGGTCCAGCCTGAAAAGGGAGACTTCGTCGTGATGGCCACGGATGGCCTCTGGGAGATGCTGACCAACGAGGAAGTTGTCGGTCTTGTCGGCCAGTGGCTTGAGTCGCAGGCCGAGGGTAAGACCAGCCAGAGCAACACCAATGCTTGGCTCAAGAGTTGGTTCAGCCAGCAGAAGGGCCTGCCGATCGAGAAGGACGGCGTCCAGCAGGACATGAGTGGCCAGCGGGCTCCTATCAGGCAGCGTCAGTGGGGTGTGACGGGCTCTGAGACCGAAAGGTTCATCGTGGAAGATAAGAACGCTGCAACGCATCTTGTGCGCAACGCTCTTGGTGGAAAGAACCAGGACCAGCTTTGCGCGTTGCTGACGCTGCCAAGCCCCTTCTCTCGTCGCTACAGGTAAGTTCTTGCTCAACGACGTGTTCTTGACGAGTTTAGTGTTAATGTTCGCAGGGACGATCTCACTGTTGAAGTCATCTTCTTCGGAGAAGGCGAGAACACGGGTAACGTGGCGCTGAACAAGGAGGCCAGCGCCTCAACAGAGGTGAAGCCGAAGCTCTGATTTGATATACCCTCAAACGAGCAACACTATCATAGCTGAGGATACCCAGTGTTGTTCTGCACGGCATTTGACTTTAGGCTCGGTTCAGATGATTGGCTGCTCAGCAAAAAGCCTGGTATAAGGTCTGGCGCAATGCTTGGTTGGGATGGGTTTGCTGCGATGGCGTGGATATTCGTCCGGTAAATGGGCTTGTAACGAAACGAGTTGGTATACTCGTGTACCACTTCTATGCTTCGACACGTGAAGACCTTCGCCATAGACCGCAGGGCAGATGAATTGAATGCTTGCAATTATTACGTCTATTTCGATTCCACCGGCCACGTCCAGTTACGTGGTCTGCGTGAAGGCGTCGTGAGCTCTCTAATCCTAAAATGCTCTTCCATGATTGGGCAATCACATGCTTCCGATACCGGGCGTCCACGTCTCCCCTATCCTCTTCACCTCGTTGGTGAAGCGCCGACTCGTGATCTGAGTGGAGCCGACAGACTGCTCGGCGTTGGCAGTCAGAGGAGAATGCTGGTCCGGATCGTAAAAGGGGTTCCTCAGCAGCCCAATATATGCAGACTGCAGCGCCTTGAAAGCCTGCACGAACAGCATCAACACCACGAACCAACCTCCCTTGGAGAAGGGGATATAGTAGAGGGTCACTTACAGGCTTCATGTCGGCATCTCTCAAGCCGATGGCGGAAGTGGTCTTTGCGTCGCTTGAGGTGGCGGGGCGGCCCTCCATGTCGACGACGACGACGAACTTGACGCCGGTGTTGGTCATCCAGCCGTACATGGCCAGGCGCTCGTCGACGGCCTGCAACAGGCCGAAGTCTTGGTCGGCCGTCTTGTGCGGCATGCGGGCCTCGAAGATGTCGAGCGAGGACGAGAGCAGGAAGGAGAACTCCAGCGGGGCGCGTGCATCTGGCGGGAAGAGCGAGACGTGGAGAGGGTTGTTCTGGTGCTTGCATGAGCTCTGGACGGATGGGTGGTTTGCTTGAGTTTATGGCTACGTACATGCTTTCCGATGATGCCGATGCATGCTATAGAGGGCACGCGGGTGGCTGCCATGATTGCAACGGCAGACGGGTGTCGCGGGTTCACATGCGCTCAGACGGGATTAGATTTAGCGGTGAGGCCCGGGGCAGCGCGCGTTTGCATTTGAATTGGAGATGCGCCTTGGTTGCCTCACAGGGCTTGGGTTGGGTGTAGTCATCAGGGACGTCGTTGGCCGACCCCGGGCGGCCGGCTATATTGCGGCTCTGGCGCGGCCAAATCAGAGCGCAGGCTATGGCTCTTCCGTAATGGATGAGCCCTAAAGCACAAGCGAGAGAGCGTGAACGTCGACGACATCGACTTGCTGCAAGCGCGTCCCCATCCGCCACCCGCTCCCACCGCGCCCACCTCTCTCCACTCCACCCTTTCCTTGCGTCGTCCCGGATACCCACCGCAGCCATGCTGTCGACGACCAGATCCGCCGCCTCAATGGCGCTGCGCGGTACGCCAATCCTCCACCCACGCCCGCTCGCCCGCCCACCACCACTCCAATCCTACCCCGGCTCTCCCGCATCTCTGCCCCGCCACCCTCGATCAGTCAATCACCACTAACGCCTGCGCCGCCTGAACAGCCAAGCCTTCCACCGCCATCACCCCCTTCCGCGCCGTCTCCGCCGCATGGATCTCGAACTCGTCGAAGAGCAATGCCACTCCGATGCAGAAGCCCGCCATCATCGCCGACGGCCCTGGCGCACCGCCGCCCATGAAGAAGGGCATGCCGACTAACGTGCCGCTGGCGAGTCAGGAGGGAAAGAAGGGTGTTGTCCAATACGCGCTGTACGTCTCGCCCTGCAAGGAATCGGTCACGGAGGAAAGGAGCATGGGGCGGTGGCGGGAATGAGGACAACATGAACAATCGCGGACGGGGATGCGCAACACGATCGGTTCCTCACGGCTGACATGAAACTCAGCACCACGCTCGACCAGATCGCCAACTGGGCGCGCCAGGGCTCGCTGTGGCCCATGACCTTCGGTCTCGCATGCTGCGCCGTCGAGATGATGCACCTGTCGACGCCGCGCTACGACCAGGACCGTCTCGGTATCATTTTCCGTGCCTCGCCCCGTCAGTCGGACGTCATGATCGTCGCCGGCACCCTCACCAACAAGATGGCGCCCGCCCTGCGCCAGGTCTACGACCAGATGCCCGACCCGCGCTGGGTCATCTCCATGGGCAGCTGCGCCAACGGCGGCGGCTACTACCACTACAGCTACAGCGTCACCCGCGGCTGCGACCGCATCGTGCCCGTCGACATTTACGTTCCTGGCTGCCCGCCCACCTCCGAGGCGCTGATGTACGGCATCTTCCAGCTGCAGAAGAAGATGAGGCACACCAAGGTACGTCAATTTATTTTGCCACTGCTTGCCAATATCCTGGTTTCATGCTAACGTATATGCCAGATTACCCGCATGTGGTACAGGAAGTAAATTTGTGGCAACGGTTAGCGGGTTGCTGGGTAGGCACGCGGTGTGGCATGGATACACAACAGCAAAGGGTTTTGCAAGGCGTAGTAGATCTCTTGACCATTATTTTTTTCTTTCCTGCGCAAGTGGCCGCGTATTTGGGCCCACGAATGCATGTACAAATTGGGATCCCCCATGATACACCACCAAAAGAAGGCTTTTCCTTTGTCGTCCTATTGGCTCTATCATTCTCTCCGCATCCCTGAGAATGTACTGTCTTCTGCTGATATCAACATGCCGGACTTAAACGTTCAGTCACTTGGAAGCCGAGGGTGATTTGGAATGTATACAAGGGTTATGCAATGAAGATACCTTGTCCGCCACTGGACGAGAGTCACTCATAGGACAAAGTATTTGGATCCCGCTTAATGGAAACCTTGCAAGATTAGCAGATTAGTCAGAGTCCGACAATATCCAGATTCATCAACACAAGTCAAGCTTTGCATCTTAATTTCCTTCCGTGCCTTCAGAAATGGAAAATCGAGACAGGATATGTAATATTCAATGATTTCCCATCGACATACCAAGCACCCCGACGATCAGTCTCAAAGAAAGAAGAAGAAAAGACGGCCTCAGTACTCGACAGCGCGTGGACACCCCGCCCCCTAAATTGCAATCCTTGTTGCGAGCTTGAGTCATTGTACGGGACGGGGTGACCGGCGTGCTGTATTGTTGGAGAACTTTTCATCATCGGCCATGTAGACTTTTATGGTTTCCTTTGCACACCCTCTCGGCTGCTGGTCCTTTGATTCGTTCTCTTGACCTCAGCGACCCTGAAAGCACTCTTCCCCTTCGCCAGCCACCGTGGGCCACGGTTTCGACGAATGAAGAATCAGGCTTTTTCCCAGCGGGTGCGGTTTTGGCATCATCGGTCTGGTTCATGGGGTCATCCAGCACTCGCAAAACGTCGAAAGGACCAACCGACGTTTTGCGACGTACCTCCTCAAGGGCGTGACCTCAGTCTTTTTTCGCAATTCCCCTCAAGTGACTGGTGCATAGGTCAGAGTGTTCACGTGTTGATTGAACATGGATGACTCCCCCCCGTGTTTCTTTGAGCCCCCGGGTCCCCTCAGTGCGTGCGTTCCCTCTGGTTTTTGCAATGGCGCAAAAAAAGGACGGACAGAACGCCCGCGTTGGATTCCGTGTTCCTGGAGAGAGGCAGGGGGTGCCTCTCCATCCAGAAACTCCGGGTGGTTTTGAGAAGACTGGAGTGTTCGCTACTAGCGGTAGTAGGGCTCGCGGCTGCGCGGTTGCGGGGTTCCAGACGTGGAAGTGGCGCCGACGTGCGCTGGACAGGATGCCCGAATCGCGGGGCGAAGGGCGGAAGTAGGGAGTCGAGGGAGCGGTGCTCGCTGCTGGGCGGCGCTCGCTGCTGGACCGTGGTGCACTCGCTGCAGCTGGTCGCGGTAGGAACTACACAAAATCACGTTAATAGCGGACTTGCTTGGACGCGACTGTGAATATCGGTCAGCAAAGGGGTCTTCAGGACAGACTGGGTGGGTAGGCTGTAGGCTAACCAATTCAAGCATCCATACGTATCCGTTCGAGCTTCGCCGTCGGCGGCGGCGGCTGGTGCCGCTGGCTCTGCTGCTGCTGCACGACGGACATCGTAAAACCAGACGATCCTCCCTTGCCAGCTTGGAAGTCGATTCGACCGACGCGTCTGGATAGCCGTGGCCAACCGGCTTCCGACATCTCGCATCGCTGTCGAAGACTCGGAGCGGCTGTGCGTGACACGACGACAACTGCCGGTACGAAAACAGATTCGAAGTTCGCAAGAGAGGATCGTGGTCATAGATGCCCATAGTGAGAACAGGTTGGTGTTTTTTTCGACACTCAGAGCTGGTAGAGAACTTTTTATGCTGAAAAGATTTTTTCTTAAGGGCCCCCGCCTGGAAGAGTACCGTGGCTAGCCCTGGGTACTTCTGACTCCTCAAGCTTCCAGTGTTCCAGGGTCTCCCCGTCATCGACCCAAACTTCTTTTCCGCGATCCCACCTCCGCCTTGCCCTCTCCCACCGACCCATCCACCGCAACCTCCACAACCACCCCCTCCTCCCCCTTCCCAGCCCCAACCCTCGCTCTTCCCTCCTCCTCACTCCCGCTACGTTCGACCCGCTCCTCCTCCTCCACCACCTCCTCCTCCTTCCTCCTCCCCCCAACATACCACCTCAACGCCAACACAAACGCCCCGCTCGCGACCGCGAACGCCGTCGCCAGCGGGAAGCCGAGCGGGTAGCGCGGGGCGTCGGCGGCGCGCCACGCGCGCAGCGGGATGGCGGCGTGGCCGGCGTAGACGAGCGTGACGGCGACGCCGACGGCGACGCCGCGCGCCTCGGGCTCGCGGCGGAGCAGCTCGGCCAGCCAGGCGACGAGCGAGTAGCCCCAGGCCGCGGTGGTGAAGGTGAGGAAGTAGAAGGCGAGGATGGTCGGCCTAGAAGAAGGCCAGGCCGAGAGGACGGCGCAGGAGAGGGTTTGGATGGCCTGGATGCGATGGTGAGTCGGGTCGTTGATTGCGTGGTTTGGGTTGCCCCGGCTGCGTGCTTGGGAGGTGGGGGATGGGGATGGGGAGAGGGAAGATGGGGAAATGACGTACGACGGCGAAGATGGAGACTTGCCAGCGCCAGCCCTTCCAGTCGCTGATGGCGTTGAGCCCGATGGTGCTGACGACGGAGAGGCCGTAGCCGCCGAGCGGGATGAGGTTGACTTTGTAGGTGCTGAAGAGCGGCGTGTGGCCGTCGGCGCGGGTGAGGCCCTTGAGGTAGAGCAGGAAGTAGGAGTTGGCGCGCTGGCTCCAGGCGTAGGGGAGGTAGGCTGTGCGTTACGTGTTTTTATGGTTAGCTCGAATGGGGGTTCTACTGAGGTTGAATTGTGAAGCTACGTCTTGTAAGACATACCCAGAATGAACAGCCAGCACACGGGATTGATGGCCATCTTGCGCAGCTTGACGACTAGCTTCTTGCGGTCAATCATCTTGGCCGTCTCTGTCCCGTGGTCTGCCATGCGCGTGCGGGATAACTCGCGTTCCGCCCGGGTGAGCCACAGTGCGCGGGTGATGGCCGGAGAGTCGGGAATGGTGAAGAGACCCAGGAATCCCCAAAACATGGTTATTGCGCCCCTATATGGATTCATAAGGTTAGTTGTGTCTTAGCGGAGAGTGTTTGCCGCACTTTGGGAGATGCTCCGCAGCGTGACAGTGAACTCACGAGACGATGAAGAGCCATTGCCATCCCTCAAGCCCATTCACGCCATTGAGGTTCTTATACAAGGCCGCCTGAAGGACTCCAAGGAACATGTTGCCAACCACGCCACTGACGCCGAAGATGGCGAGGCGAGTCGCAAGCTCTTTCGGCGTGTACCAGTTGAAGATCAAGGCTACGAGACCAGGCCATGACGTCTACAATTCCGGGAGTCAGCACTGGACACCTTTTTGGCTGATGATACGGGGCACTGACCGACTCGAATATTCCCAGAAAGAAGCGGATAGCATAGACAGTCTGTGCATTTTTCGACCTGTAAGTGCTGCGAACAAGTCAGTCGCTTGTCTCGTAGAAGATTTCAATGTAAAGTTTACATACACCAAGGTGAGAGTGCCCCAAATTATCTCGCAGACCGGCAGGAATATCGAGGGCCGCCACTGCAGAAATCAACGTCCGAATGTTAGCAAGCAAGGCTGCGGTAAAAGAACAAGTGACTCCATACCATTGTCTGTATGATCTGCGCGGGCACAATGCCAAGCGCATAGCCAATCGAGAAGTAGGTAGTGAACTCCACAAGCTCATTGCCGTTGAGACTGAGAGCCTCCTTCATTCCCGAGACGTAAGCCTGGGTCGTAGCTGATTGGTCCATGTCCTATTCAATAAGCGTCAGGATGGCTTGCCTGCATTGCCACCTTCCATATCTGCTGACCTTGGTCAATCCTGCGACGAACGCCCAAGCCAGCAGGAAGATGTCTATCTTGAGCAGCAGACGGCGCTCAGGATTCGCAAAGGGCTTGGCAAGCGCGCTCCACCATCGTGGGTTTTGGCCCTCTGTAGTCATTGTGGTGGTGGTGATGTCCCGCTGTCACTTGCACGTGTTGAAGAAAAGGAACCGGTAGGTGGTGTTTGGAGGGTGGACTTCTTCATCGCTGATATTGAACATCTATCTCAAAAATGCCTGCAGCACGCTGCAAAGTTGCCTTACGAATCTGAGTCCAATCTTGCGTGCTCGGCAATGTCTTGGTAGCGGCAGTAGCTCTCAGAGTAGGGCAACAGTCAGCTTCTACCGTTGAGTCTGGTCAGGCTTGAGTCGATGCCAGCAAGGGATTGTTCTGTTCGTGCATTGGGTGAGGCGCAGTTCACTTCACCATTTCACCTTTACATGTCGACACAAACCCGAAGCGGCTAAGGAAGTGGAAGTTGGACGTCAACCTATCGGCGATTGAACAATGCCATCGGCTAATGCTGTTGTTTCCTTAGTCATGCTCCTGCATACACGGTGCAGGCCCATCCGTCATGCGGAGCAAGCCGTGCAGGTGAGTCTGGACCGGTATCGAGAGCGGTTCCGGGCGAAGTTCCGTCGGTGGACAGAGGCAGGACCCTCGCCGGGCCGGACCGTGTAAAGCTGGCTGCAAGTTTTCGGGGTTGCAAGGCATTCATGCAAGTGACAGGGAGCGGCAAATCAGTACGTGCATGAGTGAGGACTGAAGCAAGCAGCCACAGCGTCCAGGCCAGCCTGATCACCTGTGCAACCCCCACACCACTGCCGCCACTACATTAACAAAAATGTTGCCACTTAGGCAAGAGATACTACCTCGCTATCGGCCAGAGCCGGCATCGTGGATCCAATACTCCGCGGAGAAGCAGCCGTCGGAAGGGCCTTCCTCGTTCACTCATTTCGCCGGCATCGCCGCAATAGCAGGAAATTAAAGTTGAAGCACGTATTGTAGGATTGCGACATGGCCAGAGGGAGCAATTTTTTGCGGGTCCCTTCCCGATGTGCAAATATCAGCTCCTTCTTGCGAAATCGCCTTGGCGGCCAACACCAAGGCCGCCCCGCAAAGAAGCATCACGATGCCACTCCCAAAAAACGCATGATCGACATGGTTTTGAACTTATCGAGCAAAGCGCGCGGGAGCTAAGCACAACGCGTAGGCAGGGTTGACAGCCGATGGTAGCACAAATGGACGGTTGCCGCTTCAGCCTCCGCCACTCGTTTCGTTGCTTCCTTTCCCACCCACCCGTGCCACGCGTCTGTCTCTGAAGAAAACGAATCCCAAGCGAAGCCTTCGCCTCCGCCTTGGTTTCATTCTTGCTTCAACCGCGTTTACCCGCGTAGTGATCGACACGTACGCCCGCCCAACATGGTCACCACCACCACCAACCCATCCTCCGCCTCCTCCCGACCCGAGCCCCTCTACCCGCACTACCTGCCCGTCCGGCCCGAAGGCTTCACGCCCACGCTCGCAGTGCCCCCCTTCGACGCCGCCGAGCCCGGCCTTCGCGCCGACCCGGCCAAGCCAGAAGTCCTGGGCGCGAAGGGCGCGAGCGTGCAGAACATCACGCCCCGCATCGGGACCGAGATCCGGGGTGTGCAGCTGAGCGCTCTGTCCGCGGCCGGGCTGGACCAGGTGGCGCTGCTGGCCGCCGAGAGAGGCGTTCTGGTGTTTGTAAGAACATACCTACAATTCATCGATGACGTTTTGCCGTGCATTTCATATCGCTCTCCTCTATACTGGTTTTTTTTTTGACGCATGTGCATGTGCGTGAGTAGAGAGACCAAGACTTCGCGGACATCGGCTTCGACCGGCAGCGCGAGATCGCAGAGCACTATGGCCCGCTGCACAAGCACCCCACGATGGGGCACCCGGCAGCCACCGGGCCCGAGTTCCACGTCGTGTACGCGGACGAGAAAGTGTGAGTAACTCGTAGGAGTAGACGAGCACAGTAGCAGCAGCAGCCCCAACCACGACCACTAAACAAAAAAAACACACACAGAGGCACCCTCCGCACCCTCCTCGGCCCCCGCACCACCTACGACCTCTGGCACATCGACCAAACCTTCACGCCCAACACGCCCTCGACGACTTTCTTCTTCGCGCTCGAGACGCCCACCGGCGGCTGCGGCGGCGACACGGCCTTCACCTCGCTCACGGCGGCCCACGCCGCGCTCTCGCCCGCCTTCCGCGCGACGCTGCGGCCGCTCTCCCTCGTGCACACGAGCGCGTCCGTCGGCGAGGTGGCGCGGGTCGGCGCCGAGCGCGCACTCAAGGAAGCCGTGTCGGCGGTGCATCCGCTTGTCATCGCGCACCCCGTGACGCGCGCGCCCGCGCTGTTCGTCAACCCGCCCGTCGCGCGCGAGGTGGCCGGCTGCCTGCCCGAGGAGAGCGCGCACGTGTTGGCGTTCCTGCACGCGCACGTGCGGAGCTTGGATTTCTCGTGCCGCGTGCGCTGGGAGCCCCGGACGGTGGTGGTTTGGGATCAGGTGAGTTTTTGTTTTTTTTTTCTCTTTCCCTTCTTCCTCTTTATTTTTGGCTGTTTGTTGTTGTTGTTGGGGCATCGTATCTTCATTTCGTGATGGATAGTGGCCTTTGCCTTGCTTTGCCTTCTCTTTTGGTATGTGGTTCTTGCTAATTCGTGGCTGGTGTCTTCGTAATAGAGAAGCGCGGCGCATACGGCGATTCCGGATTTCGAGGACGGGGAGAGGAGGCATATGGTTAGGCTGCTGCCCTACGGGAGCATACCGAAGGCATATGTACCAGAGGAGGGCGATGAGAAGTGAATGCGTACATTTGGCATGAAATAGATACGTTTGGCGATAAGTTGACTAGGAAGGAGCGTTTGGGGGCGGATAGGGGTCCGGGGCACAGACGGTTCGCTTTGTCGTCGCCTGGGTCGCACACAACAGTCAACGCAGAAAGCTTGAAAATTATATGTTCTGGAGTCCGAGCGCCAGTTTCTTCGAATAGTCAACTGTGTCACTGGAAAAGTAGGGAATGATGTGTCTGAAGGAAGCGGAATTTTCCAGGAGCTGTGAGAGTTTGCTGGGTCCTTGACTTTGCGCTCTATCGGCGATGAAGTAGAGTATCTCATCCCTGAGTACTGTGATAGTTGTTAATTGCCATGAATGTTGGATCTGAAGCTGCAGGATGCGTTGTAAGCTCTGCTTGTTGCGAAGGTCCCTTGTCAGTGGATCGATTCGGCAGCCCCTGAAGCGAAGCTGTAGAGCGGACAAGCCGACAGCAGAAAATGCGAAACTTGTCGCTGAAGAAGCGTCATCGCAGCCGTGACAAGATCTTGACGCACCTGTGAAGCTTGTGTATGGTGTTTCAGGCTCAGGTTACACGCCCGAGGCGGGAAGCATTTGTGCCAACGCACGCTTGCATGCGAAAGGCAGAGCCTCAACGGCAACACCCACGAAGGTAGCCTGTGAATCAGACAAGGCGCTCCTTACAATGTTTGTCCGTTCGACCGGCGTCGGTGGGACGGCTTCCTTGCGCATGCATCCTGGCATTCCCGGCATCCCTTGCCCAAGGCTGGCTCCAACTCGCCCGGAGAGATAACACATCAATATCCTCCGACCCGCGCAGCGAGCATATCGTCTACAGGCACAGCGAGGGCGAGAGACTTGTCGGAGCCGATCGGAGCGCAGGTCTGGGATGTCTGTGTCAGCAGGGCTAGGAAGCTAGGAAGCCGTGAGAACAAGGAGGAAAACATCGTCACACCCTCACTACTTCCAAGGCCTGATGATCACTTAGCTCGCGACGAAGACAACAACACGGTCGACGATCGACAGTAGTCAAGAAGGGGATGAAGGCTCGAGCTGCGAGCGGGAGCTAGGCAGTAAGTCGCTCAAGTGATGACGCCATGCATGATGACACTTCCCAGCAAAAGGGCGGTGTTCAGGTGTGGAAAAGTCGTTGCCGCCAGCCTCGCTCTTCAACGCACGCTTCCCTCTCCATAAACACGCCGTTATACCGTTCCGCCAGTACCCGTGTGCCGTGACGAAGCTGATGTTCATTGCGTCCTTTGGGTGTGGGATGCCCCGCCGTCAGTTGCCTGTTATGCAACGGCAAATGGACAAGCTAGGTAAAGCCAAAAGCACGCCATTCGAATCCAACCAAGGAAAAGCACGGCTTACGGCTCCCACGCCAGTGCCGCCCACGTCGGCCCTTTGCATTGATTCATGCAATTTACTACCCGACTCTCCTCGTGTTCTCGCCCAGCTATCAGCCTGGCACACGGGGCGAGGAGCAGGACGGCGAGTGTTTCGTAGACAGAACGCAAACAGTAAATCATTTGGGTATAAACATCAAGGCGAAGGGCGGATAAGGCATCCACAGCCGGTGAAATCATGAATGAAAGTGAAGAGCTGTTTAATCGCCCTTTGTTGCTATACAACCTCCGCATTACTTCGTGGATGGCTAGCCGTGTGCAGATAACCGAGACCGTGCCCATAGTTGACGACGAGAAGCCCAGCTAGATGCTCAAGGCATCACCGTGATAGGCATGTGGAATCGCGTTGTTGGCGGGCCCATCCACGGTTGTGCTGTTTGCTCTCGTCGCCTCCAACCCCGCCCGTGCCCTCGCGCCTCCGCAGGAAAGACGAGAAACGAAGAACAAACAAACTCCGGGAACAAGAATGCCGCGAATGTATTGCATTTAGGCCTCGCTCTTGGTGCCGACGCCGTCCTTGTTCTCCCCCTTACTTCTCTCCTCCTTGCTGATGTCGTTGCCGATAAACTTGCGGTAGAGCTCGGCGAACTCGCTGGTGTTCTTGCCGTCGTTCTTTTCGGTGATGAGGCCCTTGAGCCACTTGTTCTCCATTTCGAGCTGGGCGACGCGGCTCTCGAGGGACGAGACCTTGTCCGTCATCTCCTTGGCCGTCTTCTCGAGCTGCTGCTCGCGCTGCTTCTTCTTGATGCGGAAGCGGGCCGAGGCGGCGGTGTTGCGGCGGCGCTTGTCCTCCTCGGCGGCGAAGCGGGAGACATCCTCGATGGAGATGTTTTGGGCGCCTTGTGGGGTCAGGCCATCGAGCTTGCGCTTGCCACCGGCGGCGGTCGGCGAGGTGGCGGAGATGGGCGACGAGGTGCTGGTGCCGCTCTGGTGCTGGACGGGATACGGGTTCGGCTGGTGCTGGAAGCTGGGGTCCGACAGCCCGCCAACGGGGAAGGAAAAGTCCAGCGATTGGAACTCGCCTTGATAGTACGACATTAGCACGGTATACTGGATAGGGTAGTAGTGTATACAAAGACTTGAAATATGGTCGGTGGTTGACGATGGCTCGGGCTACCCGCTGGGATCACGGGTGATGGCGTGCTCCGGAGCCCACTAGACTAGATACGCAGGCTGGGATCTCGCATCCCGCACAACTGCGAGCAGCCTAATAGGTGCATCGCGCGGCAAGCTTAGGCCCAACAAGGTGATAGGGGCCAGAGCAGCGGAATTTTGGGATGATGCAATTTCGCGGCCAAATGGCACCGTTGGTGCAGGGCGAGGACCCTGCCAATCGCCGAGGCGAAGGGCGCAGGGCCGCATGTGCGATGCAGAAAACGCGAGACGGAAATTAAAACTCACCAGTGAAGTTGAAGTCCATGTTCTGCTTTGGCTGCTGCTGCTGCTGCTGCGCGGGCGCCGCCCCGTACGACGATGCAATCGAGGCGTTGCGGCGCTGCGCACGCTCCTCGGCGTGCGGATCAAACTTGTCGAGCGGCGCCGCCTGCGACACGTCCGGGAGCGACGTGCCCAGGTCGAAGTCGAAAAATTCGGTGTTGGTGAACAGCGAAAGATCGTCGTCGAGAGGGAAGTTGTCCTTGGGCTGCGCCAGCTCCTGCGGCGTGGGCACGGTGTTGAGGTCCTGGATGTACTGCGACACGTTCGGTGCCTTGCGGCCGGCGTACCCAGACATTCTGGACGTCACTGGAGGGGTTGGCAATGGCAGTGTTCGCGCAGTCGAAAGGGAGTGTCGTCGTCGATGGTGGTGATGGGGCGCCTATGTCGGAGGGAGGGCGCGCTGAGTAATCGGGTCTGGGCGATCGCCCTGGTGGTCCACGCGGTCGCACCAAGGCACTTGGGGCTCGTTGCTGACGTCCTCGGCTGGGTGCGGATGTGCTGAGGGACTGTGTCGAAGCGGTCGCTGAGTCCTGGTTGTGGATCGGGAGAGGGTGGGCGCTCGGGGCGATGGGGTAGGCTTTTCGAGGTAGCAGTAGGTGGCGCGCCGCGATCGCCGCGCGGGTCGTCAGGCCGGCGGGTCTCTCGTGAGCCAATTCCGCGTCTTTGTCCGGAGTTGCAAGAGCGCCTGCAAATCTGCCAATCACTGCGGGCAAGGACGGCCTCGCTGCAGTGCTGAAAGAACGGATGCGCCCACCTCAGCGCCCACGCGGTGCTCTCTTTCTTCACCCCGCTCTCGTCAGGCATGCATCCCACCACGCCATCCCACCCACGTGCGCGGGCTTTTGCCGCTGAAGACGCCGGCTGGCTTATCAATCGGACGCCGACACGGCCGATGCTGCCGGTATTCGCCGGCAGGAACGGCAGCAGCGTCTGGGCCTGACTTCCCAATGCGGTGCGTCAAAGCGCCCCCACGCCGGGTGAAGCGCTAGGGTATTGCAGCTGCCCGCCGCGTTAGTCAACACCAAACGCGTCTCCGCCGAGCTACCGCGACGCTGCGTGCTGAGCATCACACGCCCCAGCACGCCATGTCGCGCAAGACCCTTACCGTGCCCACCAATGCGGCCCTGCCGCACATCCAGCGCCTGCCCGCCGACAGCCCCGACGTCGCCAAAACCCTGTCCCGCCTCAGCCGCCAGTCGCTTCTTGAGCTCGTTCTGGAATGGCTCGACAAGAAGAATCGCGCCTTCTGCAAGCCCTATCTGATGCGTGCGTCCGACGATGATGAGGACGAAGAGTCGCCTTACGCTCCCGCCACATCCGAGGAAGAGATCGTGGAGGCGTACAAGGAGCTCAAGGGACGCAAGGGCGGCAAGCGCGAGGTTGCCGATAGGATCGTCGAAGGCGACTGGAGGCATGGCATCACGCTGTACCAGCTGGCCATGGCCGAAACGCGCTACCTTCTGGACCATCCGAATTCCCTGCGCTGGAATGCGCTGCAGCTTTCCAAGGTCACCGGCTCTGGAGGTTCATCTGCCGAAGACAACATCGAGGTAATCGATGAGAGCACTGCAACTAGTCTGCCTCGCTTCAATGCGACAACTTTCGTCTTGAACCTGCAGAAAGAAGTGGCGCCTGTCACCAAAGCCCACTACTATATCACCCGCGTCAAAGCTTTTGGCATTTCCCTGCTGCGTGTGCATATCCATGATTCCCCCTACAATCAACCGCTTCCTGGCGCGGCCAGCACCGCTTCCGAGGGATCCAAATCCGTATTCCTGGTCTTTCCCGACGACTCGCCCTATGTGTATGTCTCGCTAGCTACGAATCTGGGCCAGACGGTGGGAATGGAAGGCCGCAGTCTTAGGAAAGTGGTTGTTGATGTCAGTTATCTCATCATTTACATTTGCAATACACTGATCCATGGTTAGGCTGTTCCCAAGGCGCTTTCGCGACCCCATAGTCGCTACGCACTGACTACGACGTCGCTGTCTTCGCGCTCTCTCTCGACCCTCCTCTCTTTGCGCGGTCCCGGTCGTAGCAACGCTGCCCCTGCAGGTTGGTCTATTTTCGCGGAGAACAGTTTTGGTCATGATGTGCTTGATTATGATGCTCGAGTTAATCGTAGGCAGTCCGATGGTAGAGTTGGTGCTGAACAAGAAGATTCTGCGGAAAGACTGCACAATAGCACCTCCGTTGGTGGCGGCAAAAGAGGCCGTGGACACAAGGATGATGCTGCAACAAAAAGAAGAAAGTCAGTGGCAGAAGCTCGGTTTGGCCCTTCTGCGAAAGAAAACGACGGAAAGGGCCTTGAACGCTTGGACATACGTATGGAGGACCCATTTCCTTCCACGGCCGATCAAGCCCAATCTGGCGAAGAATCGTGGACACCGGATGTCCACCTCAGTTTTCAAGGCTCACATGTCTTCGCCGGCGTGCGACAGCTAGTTGAGCAAGGCATAGTAGACGGAGAAAAAATGCCTGGTTGGATGGCAGGCGATGCAGGAGTCAGCGTTGGCGCAGTCAAGGAGGGACGAGTGCGAGAAAAGGCTTGAAATTTGGATCAAATCGGGAGCATGAGTGGACGGGACAGGCGCTGACTGCCCTTATGAACGGCCTTGGGTTACGGTTACATTCTCACGATACCCTGGTTTTTGGCAAAAAATCGGCGTTTTGGATCGGGTTCGATGGGACTTTTTTCGTTGATTGATCGTGACTTGCGTCACATATGACACACCACACAGCGGCAGACGCAGTCAAAATAAGCATTCTAGGAGCTCGGCTCATTCGGAGGAGAGCACTTGATGAAGTCTCCGAATGGCAAATCTCTGATTGGTCAAGACTGCCTAAATATGTGGTAGAGGTCCGAATAGGCAAGTGCCTACAGTGCACGTGCATTTGATTGCTATACATACGAAGTGGCGCGCGCCTACGCGTCCTCCCCGCGTCGCACGCGCCCCCGGACTTTATCCAGACCTCAGCTCGACATCAAAATTGCAACGACGGAGAATATCATTGATCGCAAGCTGATGAGCTGCGCTTGATGTTCCAAAGAGCATAAGTCGGTGGGTCATGTGTTTGGTCATCCTTCATTTCCGTCACCCCCGGCATCATCTCCGACCGAGTAGCATTTTTCGTCAATTTGTGGCCTCAATCCGCAAAGAACGCTCATCACATCACCCAGCCGCCCCGTGGCTTGATGAAGCACTAATCTCTGGCTTCGATACATTGCCCGAGAAACTTTCGACAAGTTCCTGTTGCTAAAGTGTTTTGACAAGAAACCCTTTGGTCCATCCTTGGCCACATCCACACTCTCAGCTTCACGACACCTGCCAGACCGAAAAAACCACAAGCCACTCCCATTATCCATCAAAGGCCAGCAAGTCTCAACGAAGCAAGAACAACATCCCTCGACCCAACCCAACCCAACCCAACTCGACCCAACCCACACCGAACCACCACCACCACCACCACCGCAATGCCGCCCAAACCCCCCACCGCCGCCACCAACCTCACCCCCCACCAAATCAGCAAACCCCACTTCCTCGCCGCCCTGCGCCGCTACCCGGCCCTCGTCGCGCCCGCCCTCAAGCCGCTCGACCAGCTGCGCTACCACGACATCCCGTCCGCCCTCTCCTCCCCCTCGCCCTCCCTCTCCCTCGCCCAGCTGGAGCGGCTGGTCGAGTGGAAGCTCAGGCACGGCACCTACCGCCCGACGCTCCTCGCGCTCGTGCGGTCGAACGCGGCGGCTGCCGTCGAGGCTGCGAGCGCGGAGGCGTTTGGGGTGCTGCTGCGGCGCGAGACGGCGGCGGCGGCGGCGGCGGCGGCGAGTGATGGGGAGGGGGATGGTGGAGAGGGGAAGGGGAAGGGGAAGGGGAAGGAGAAGGGAAAAGAGATCGAGGCGCTGAGGGTGCTGACGAAGGCGCTCAAGGGCGTGGGACCCGCGACGGCGTCGTTGGTGTTGGCATGTAGGGAGCCGGCGTCGACGCCGTTTTTCTCGGATGAGGTGTTTAGGTGGGCGGTGTGGGAGGAGGATGGGAAAGGGAAGGGGAAAGGGTGGGGGAGGAAGATTGGGTATACGGAGAAGGAGTATGCGGTGTTGGTGGGGAAGGTGAGGGACGTGGTAGGGAGGGTGAGGGGGTGGGGATTAGGTGAGGGGGAGTTAGGCGAGATGGGGGAGGCGGTGGCGGTGGAGAAGGTGGCGTGGGTTTTGGGGAAGGAGGGGGTTGATTGCGATAGGGTTGTTGTTGAGGGGGAGGATATATTTGATGAGCAGGTGGAAGGGAAAGGGAAAAAGAGGGAGGCGGAAGCGGAAGGGGAGGGAGGAGAAGTGGAAAAGGTGGGGGAAGGAACGAAAACACAGGAGACCGCGAACAAATCAAAGAAGAGGAAAGTCCAGAAAGCTGTACCTGTGGACCCTCCTCGCAGACAGACGCGGTCTTCAGCACGGAAAACGTAGTTGTCAAGGGTGATTCTGAGTCTGTCCCAATTTGCTTCTTCAATTATGCTTTGCTTGTCCCAATTTTCTCCTGCCTGCTTCGAAGCTTCTATCTTCATAATTACTTCGATTGTTAATCATGCACTATCCCATCAGGTCCGCCCGTCTTCTCGCTTTCCATGCCGCAAGGCGGCATTCTGCTTTAAGGTTGAGCTCGCGTGTCACATCCGTTGAGCGGGCGGCCCTGGATACATTCAATTACGTTCCGTTTATCCCCTGGTGGAGGCAGCATTGCACCCTCAAGGTTCGGTATACCCCTCGGTAGGCGCATAGGCTCCAAAGGTGAAGCTTTGGCCTAAGCTTGTCTGGTGGTATGCTTAAGTCGAGGCTCCCTTTCGGCGGAATAAGGCAAGGTGGTTGTCCACCCCAAGTGGTGGTTTTCTTCAGGTCGGTGGGAGGATGGTTGTACTCTCAGTCTCGGTGACCGCATAGACACCCTCATTCTGCGGGGTTGCCGGAGCTGGCCTGCTGAAGCAGTGGCGCCGCATGTTGAGTCGGAATGCGGACGAGAGTCTGCGGGAGAGGGACTTCTTCCGGGGTGTCCTCCGCGCCCTCTTCCTCTTCGGTTTGTTTGGGCTTGGGGATTTTCACTATGTGTTGTTAGAGAATCGCGCAGACAAGACAAGCCTTGGGGATATTACTCGAGGCCATGTTGATGGCGCGCAGAACATTGTGCCAGTTAGATAGGACGGCGGCGACAGCTGTGAGAAGTATCAGCCTTCAAGTACCCTCTTCAATCGCAGTGTACCATGATATGCACCTTCCGTGCCGTCTGACAGCGTGGACAGCTTCTTTTCCAGCATTTCCATCTGGTCAGCAAGACCCCCGCTTAGGGCCTGCAGCTCTTTGAGATTGGCGAGCTCTTGCTTTTTCTCGTTTATGCGTGCGAGCAGCACAGGCGATGCGCCGCCGGAAGATGCGCCCATGGACTGGCCGCGAAGGTGGGACGCGAGTGGGCGCGAGAGCGTTTGGCGTTTGTTCTCCATGTCTACAGGAGTCGAAGCGGTCGGAGTGCGCAGCAGAACCTTATGACGGACGAGCTTCAAGAGTCGCAAACAATGGGCGGCGCGGGGCGAGTCGAAGACGGCGTGGTGTTGTTGGTTTGGGCGGGCCAGCGGGCTGCGCAGGGCTGCGCTAGTTTGGCGGGCGGGCGTTCGCGCGAGTCAGATGCGGCCTTTGTTTACACCCGAACTTTCGTGAGCTTCCCATCTCCACCTTCGACATCATTCCCCATCCCACATCCCACCTCGCGACCGCCACCACGCGGCCCGCCGCTATCGCTTTACTCCGCTCCAGCATCAGTTTTGGCTGCATTGCATCCTGCGCCCATGGCGCGACTCAACGAGGCCCCGCCGCCACAGGAATCCGTCGATCAGCGCATGTTTACCTTCCCCGCTCGCCCAAGCAACCGCCGCTGACAATACCTGCAGTCAAGCGCCGCTTCATCAGACAAAATCGCGAGCTCGCAAAGTGCGTCCTCAGCACCACCGTGTCCGTCTACGTGGCGCTAACGCCGGCTATCGCAGGAACAACTCGGCCCAATCCGTCCGCATCCGCGCCCTTGAGAACGAGCAAGCCCGCATCCTCGCCGAGAACCTCGCCCTGCGAGAGCAGGTAATCCAATTGCAGACCGAGCTTGAGCAAAATCGAGGCCCAAATGCTGTCCACCAAATCAGCTCTGTCAAGGATAAGCTGGAGTCCAAGCTCCTTGAGATAGGCAGCTTGGTTGCTGAGCTGAGTTCGATCAACAAGCCGTCGCACAAGGCTCGACAGTCGGATGCCGGCCCGTCAAGGGCGGTGGAACACTTTGAATGGAGGCGCGCAATGAAAGAGCAAGTTGGTGAGCAGGATGACGAAGAGGTCCTGCCCACCATCAGGGAGGATAAATTCTATCCTCGTCGCACCCTGGAGTATGTCGCAAATGCTTCCACTGGCGGAAGATGAGTACTGACAAGCGACAGCGCTGATGAGCTTCACGCGGTACTGACGACCGCGACCGACGATTCCCCAGACCTGGGCCCACCACCAGTCGCCCATTTCACCGATGAGGATCCCATCAAGTTCGATCCCAAGCCAGCAAACGAAGACGGCAACGACGACATGGACGTGGACCAGAAGGACGAAGAAGTGCTCCCAGCCACCATATCAATCAACCTGGAGACGAGGAGGAAACGGAGGGACAGCTCCAAGCTCGACCTCAGGAAGATGTCCGTTTTCCAGTCGCCTGAGGAGGTCAACAAGGAGGCCAGCAATGACCAAGAGCCGTCGAAAGCGGGAAGAAAGCGGAAACTTAGTGCCACTGCTGAGGAGACCAATGGAGACGCCGGCGACAAGGATTATCGCGACGATTTTAGGTTCAGCCGCAGAGGTGGTGATAGGGAGAACCGCCAACCTCTGGAGCCTACCTCCAAGCAGAACGCGAGACTCGACATGCTCATTACTACTGAGCGTAAGGCTCTGGGAGACAGTAAGTTATCCACATCTCAAGCCTTATCTGCCATATCGCTGACCGAAGTTACAGAAACCAACACCTCTCCGAAAAAGGTACAGAGGTCGGAATCTAAATCGGACGCCAAGAAGCTTGAGATCCCAAAAGAAGCTGCTCGCAACCGTGTAAAAGAGCGAAAGTCAAGAGCTGCAATGGTCAACGTAGCCCCGACGGAGACAACCGAGGTGGTTGAAACGGCAGAAATTCAGGTCGAGGACCCACAAGAGCAAGAGCAGCCAGAGCTTCCGCCTAAGACCCCGGCCGGCCTTGATCTCGCATCCCCGACGTCAACAGAGCCTTCCGCGGCTCGTCAAGAATCAAAGGACACCCCTCCCCCGGGTGAGCTCGGCGCTACGAACTCAGAAACGTCTGCAGCCGGGCGCCCGTCGAGGCGTGCTCGTCCCCAAGTCAACTACGCCGAGCCGAGCTTGGTAAGCAAAATGCGTCGGCCCAACAAGAACCTCGTCGATGCAGTAGTGGATGGTCGGCGCTCGTCTGATGTGCAATCCGAGCAGAGCCAATCCGCGTCTAGCTCAGCAAACCCGTTGCGGACCGTCGTAATCAAGCGAGAACGGCAGGAAGATGCAGGTTCGGCCTGGAAAGCGCACCCAGCTTCATCGGAGCCAGCCGAACCCCACAGCCCACTAAGCAGTAAGACTGCTGCAGCTCAACTCGCTTCCGAATCGCAAATGAAGGAGCCCGACGACCAAGACCTGGCGCAGGCAGATGACAAGCCGATGACGTCCACGAATGCAGGCAAGGAGCTTATATCCAGGTCTACCTCCGCATCATCATCCCGCAGAAAGACAGCTACGGCCAAAAGCTCATCGACCGACTCGGTTGGTAAGGACCGCCCAGACCTCGCCATCTTCGACTTCAACAACACCGATGGATCATCACCGCCTGACGACAAGGACGGTGCTCGCGACCAAAATGTAGAGCAAATCATGAAGAGCAGCAGAGCTCTTGCAGCGAAGACGGCCTCCTTCTCGACCAGTCGACGCCATTCCTCTGTGATGTCCACATCAACCAAGGAGAAGGGGAGCGGTGAAAAGGCACCATCGTCATCCAAGGCCGTGAGCTTCAGCGATGAGGCCAGCCGCGCTAAAGCTGCGCGCCAGTCCAAATCCTCGTCCACAGCAGCCGAAGGAAAGCCGGAAAGAAGCTCGTCACGGAGGAAGAGCATGATGGTCTGAGTGAGACAAGAGTTTCATTTGCTTGTCGATTATTACGTGTACGAAACGAGAGAACGAAACAAGAACTGGGACTCGGTCAGGCTTGGGTTTGGTTGATCTGTAAAATTGGGGGAACATGGACAGCCGCGGCGCGGCGCTTGACACTGGTCAGATTGGATGTGATGGCGAGGATGAACCTCTTTTTCTCATATCCTCCCTCACTTGGGCTTGGCTTCTTCTTTGATTTCTTTTTTGGGTTGTTAGATACCAATGCCGTTCATTGCTGATAATTAATTTTCTTGATCAAGATGGAAGTTGCGTTGAAAGTGTGTATGTTGTGGGATCGAGCAACTGTATTCTACGAGAAGTATATTGCCGAACACACCTCCATCTTCCCAATTAGCTTGCGAAGTATTCATGACTCGCCCTGAACTGCGTGGTGAGTTATATTGAGGGGCTGGAGAGAAGCAGGCGGAAGGTTGGAATGTGGAAAAGAACGTGGCTGCTTTCCGATGCGGCAACTATTCACAGAGGCATATTACGAGACATAACACTGCATGATATCAATGATGCCTCTCACTTTAAACATAGGGAACTTCAAGTTGGTGGAAAAATCCAATTTTCGCAATTCTTTTTATGAGAATTTCGTTCGGTGAACAATCCTTTCAAGACATCTCAGACTATCGCAAGGCAGAATCAATCACCTTCTACGTCAGCACAGTGTCAGCGGATCTCGGCTTACCATCTACAAGTCATCCCACCCACACAGACCGCCATGCCAGGGCAGTGTCCACATTGGGCGTTAGGGCACTCCTTGAAATTGCCAGAGATAGTCAGATTACACTGTCAGCAGATCCAATCGCCGAGGTGGAAGTCCCAATCGCAAGGGCACTCCACGCTGGGGTGGTGCGCGCATCCCGCGATGGGGCACTCCTCGACATCAGCAGAGTTGGCCTTGCCACACTGGCAGCAGACCCAAGTGATTATCGGGTGGAAGTCCCACTCGCAGCAACCCTCCATGCCGGGGCAGTGGCCACACTTAGCGGTAGGGCACTCCTCGTAGTCGCCAGAGTTGGTCTTGCCGCACTGGCAGCAAGTCCACGTCATAGGCCTCTCGTCCTTCTCATCAATGTCGTCCTTGGTGGCGGACTTGGAGTTCGACATGACTGGTCGGTGAAAGAAGCTGGGCAAGGTAGTGGAAACTTTTTGGAAAAGAGATCTGTCAGCTGGGAGGTGCTCGGAACTGAAGGTTCGAGTTGTTGGTTGTGAGGAATTGGAGCAAGTTACGTCTTTATATTCTTTCGAGTGCGGAGTTGTTGATGGACAACCAAGAAACTCGGAGAAGATTGTAGGAGAACAATGCACCCACGCCCTTCTTAGCCATTCACGGATCTCACCTACTAGATAATCAGAACAATAGAGTAGCCACCTAAATTAATGATAGCGAAGCTCTACGTATTCGATACGAGTCTTTTTAGATTGTTGTTCTTTGCTTATTAGTTTCTCTCATTGCGCATCTTGTATCACCATATCCAGAACAAGACAAAGATCCCCAGTACACATGACTAGACCTCGACGGCACCAAAGACAATAAAAAGACGACACCGCCAGAATCGCCGGGATCGCCGGAAATCACTGGGATGGACGTGGATGAGTGGTTCACAGCCATGATTCCGAGCTGGCATAGAAGAGGGGTGCTTCCTCCCGCCGGAGGAGTGACTTGCATGTCTTCGTGATGATTAGCCACGTGCTAGCTGGAAGAAGGAAGGAAGAAAGGCAAAGATTCCATGTGGGAAATGTGTGCGAGTGCAGGCCAAGACCTCGGCGTCGACAGCGGATGCAGCACGCACGAAGCAAAACGAGAGAAGAAGAGCAAATACCAGAAATGTAGAGGATCAATACATACCGCCGTTAATACCCACTGATGCGCGTCATGTCAAGAAAGAGCGCAGGGGTTTACCGCGTACTGGGCGGGGCTCCGGCGACCTCACTTTCACCTCCAACCCCCCCCAAAAAAAAGGACACCCGCAGATTCCCACAACACCATCGCGGCCGCCCATCCGGTTCGAATCCCACCGGGAGATCAATGCCAAAAACCACGCAAGCGACGGAACAAAAAAAGAAAATGGCAAAAACTATAGTTATCCTTACGGACCAGCGCTTGCTTTGCCCTTATGCTATGAGGGAGCGGCGGACTTGGCTATAGAAAACCCCAGACACTGTCGCCGAGGGTTTTTTTGTTCGCGTCTCTTGCACATTTTGCTATTATCGAACTCAAGGTTAGCCTGTTCTGCGCAAGTTCAAATCTTAGAACTTGCCACTGCGCCACGAGGGCGAGTAAATCTGTCGGATGCCCTTGGGCGAGAAAAGCAGTTGCCGGCAAAACTTATAAACCCACCCTCCAGAGAATTACTACCGCCTATGCCTGCCGTGCGCCCGCAATGCTGCCGTGCGCCTGCGACGGCCCACCTCGTCGCCCCCGCGGCCGGACGTCGACGCTGCCAACCTCACCTCGACACCCAACGACGGCGTCATGGCCCACCACCTACGCCCACCTTTTTCTGCCAGCACGCCAACCTTCGCCACCCATTACTCCCCTCCGCGTCCCCGTCAACATCGAACTCAGCATGTCGCTCATAATGCTTTCGTAGAGCCATATATCCGTTCAAAGGCTCATCGCCGGCTACCATTCTCTGCCCGCGCCTTCCCAACCGTCCAACCTCACCAACCCAGCGAAGCCCCGGCAGTGGCCTTTAACCCACGGGTTTCATTATCTAGGTTCGCCTTCGCCGGTCGCTAGGCGCGAGCGCGCGGTCGATCAGCCATAACACAACGACCGCTCACTGTTGCTCACTACCTCCACAGTCTCCAGATACCGGATCTCATTGAATATATCTACACGAGCCACAACTTTGCCCGACAAACTCTGACGATCAATCACCCTAGCCATACGCATCGTCCCCGTACGCTCCGCTCTCCATCTGCGTCGAGCACCACTCCTCGCTCGCCAAGCCCCTCTCCTTCCTCTTCCACAGCGCGATCGGATCCTTGCACCAATCGCACGCCCAGTCGCACGACACCGCCTCCCCGCTCTCTCCAAAGTACGCGGCGATCAACCTGTGCCTGCACCTGTTCGTCTCCTCGCAGTAGTCGACCAGCTTCTTCAGGCTCTCCGCCCTGCTCCGATGCTTCTCCAACGCCGCCCTGTTGTGCGCGGCGTCCTTGGGCATGTCCCTCGCCATCATCACCACCGCGCGGTCGCGATCCTCGCGCGCGTAGTACAGGATGCACGCCGCCGCCTTGCCGTCGCGCCCCGCGCGCCCCGCCTCCTGGTAGAAGCCCTCGAAGCTCTTGGGCAGCTGCCAGTGCGCCACGAAGCGCACGTCTTCCTTGTCGATGCCCATGCCGAACGCCGTCGTCGCCACGATGACGTCGAAGCCCGGCGTGTTGGCCACCCATCCCGCCAGCGCCGCGTCTTTCTCGGCGTTCGACAGGCCGGCGTGGTACGGTCGTGCGCCGATGCCGCTCTCGCGCAGCCGCTGAGCCAATGTCTCGCAGTCCCGACGGAATAGCGTGTAGATGATGCCGGAAATTGCTTCGGGTCGTTTGCCTGCGGCCTTGAGGGCGGCGACGCGGACTGGGTCGGCGGTTCGTCGGGCCTGCGCGGCGCGGAGCCAGCCGACGAGGTTGTCATAGTGGTCTTCCTCGTCGCTCTTGAACCTGACCTCGTAGTGGAGGTTGGGCCTGTTTGTAGTCATGGTGAATAGCTTGAGCTTCTCAGGATCCAGCTCCAGGGTTCTTATGATGTCATTCCGGACTTGAGCGGTGGCTGTCGCGGTCAGACAGATGATTGGGACGTCTGGGAATTCGTGCTTGAAAAACGACAGATTCTTGAAGGATGGCCGGAAATCATGACCCCACTCGCTGATGCAGTGTGCTTCGTCAACAGCTATGCGGGCAAGCTCGCGGTGCGAGTGGATGATGCGGAGAATGCGGCGGAAGGAGTCCAGTTGGCAGTACTCGGGAGTGATGTAGAGGAGACGGGTGCGTGGATGGCCACATTGCAGATCCTCCATGATGACAGTCTTTTGCGAGTATGGAACTGTGCTGTTTATGGTAGCAACCCTGATGTCAGCAGCTCTGAGAGCCGCCACTTGGTTGTTCTGGAACGGAAGTTAGTAAATGCATAGCAGTGCCAGACGGGTGCGGCGGAGTACCATCAGTGCGAGAAGAGGGGAAACGACGATTGTGACTAGTCCCGTTAGTGGGCTGGTATATTTAGGTTCCGACGGTGTACGTACGGCCGTGGTCTATCACCGCTGGCAGCTGGTAGCAAAGACTTTTGCCGAATGACGTTGCCGCTTGCACGAAAACATCATGTCCTTCTAGAGCAGTGTTGATTATTTCACGCTGCAGCGGTCTATTGGGTAAGAATTAGCAAAGCGCCCCCAGGCAGAGAACTCAAGCGCCCAACACATACCTGAAGGTTTTCTTGCCAAAGATTCTCTTGAGCGTGAAGTCGATGTCGATCACAGGCACAGAATTCCTCCTCTCGGCCGGCATGCTGAATTTGCAAATAAGGCGGAATCTGCCAGAGGCAGAGAGAGAAGATGCGTCAAGGTCAAAGAGTGGCGATGCTGATAGGGTTGGAAGCAGCGACGGAGACAGATTATTGGGAACGAGTCGTGTCCGAGATTGTACGCATGAGGCAGTAGTGCGACCACGCAATCGGCCTCATCATCGTCCGCTGCACGCGTTCACGCCGGCATATGCGCCTTGAGGATGGTTGATCGAGGCCCTATGCGGGTGGCTGCGGATGCCTGTCCAGTACGACGCGTGGTTGGCGGTCGATGCAGAGGGCGACGCGGTAACGCGAAGTCAGGCCGTCGCTTACATGCCACTACTTAGGCAACGACTTTACCGCCGGGCTTTCCCCAAATGGCAGTTTCAACATCATTCCCAGACAGCGACTTCTTCATGCGACATCATCATACACTGCTTAGGTAGATACAATCGCCACAGATCTTTTCGGACACGCCAACCGTTGCCTTTTTCTATCCAGTCGCTCTATTTGGAATTTTACAGTCCCCAGAAATGACGCCAAAAATATAGCCTGCGATTCGTTCACGCTGGTGGTACATACGTTAGCGGGTACTTGACATTACCCAAAAGTTTGAGCGTACTTTCCAGATCCTCTCCGGACGGATTCCATCTCCGCTTGATCTCCTCCCAAACCTGCAACGTCTTTTCCTCACTAGTACACTTGGAAAATGCCATGATGATGGCCTTGGTAATGCTGCGATCCAAGACGACGTCCACATTCTCGTTGTCGAGAGACATCAAAAAAGCGCGCCACGTGCCCTCCAATTTCGCCTTCGTCCACTGAGAGTAGCGCACACCGCCGTGGGCATGGAAGCCCCAGAACAGCGCGTAGTAGATATCCCCCCGGACCGGGATATTGTAGACGCGGTTCATTTCGTCCAGCAGCTGCGTGACCCGGTCGATGTCGGCGGATCTGTTTACGTGGTACCTGATGAGGATCTTGAACGTACCGTGGTCGGGCCCCACCGGCGAATGATCCTGCATGACCCTGTGGGCCTCGGAATCGTCTCGCGTCCGATGGGCCGCCTTGTTCAACAAGTAACCAAGCTCGCGTCGTTGCCGCCAGTCCGAAGGCGCTTTCTTCGTCGTCTCCAGTACGCCCGCCATGTTCTTCATCCGCAAGAACACCTGTTCTGCTGCCGAAGGCTCCCCTGCATTAAACAGCGCTGTGAGGACGCAGTTCATCACGGCCGAGTCCACAATCTCCCCGGCCTCCACCAAGTCTTTGTATGCCCTCCTGACGCCCTCTCCGTCCCGCGACAGCCCACGCCACATTATCGTGCTCGTGCGGAAATATCGGTCCAGCTTCAAGTCTCGGGCCTTCATCTCGTTCCTGATCATCTCCGCGAGCTTGTACTTCCCTGCCTTGACGGCGATATCGAAGAGGATATTGAAAGTAATGTGATTTCCCTTGGTCTCGGCATCTTGCTCCATTTCTCGCCACAGCCACAACGCGGACTCGACCTCGTCGTTCGTGATCTTGCGGAAGCACTTTCCCACGAATTGAATCGCCATGTTCCAATCCGCCACCGCGATTGGAATATCCGCCGCCTTCATGTCGTCGATGACGGCTAGGTACCTCAACATCGACGCCTCCTTGGAATGCTTCACGACGCCCAAGCAGTTCAGCAGGTTGCGGAGGGTGTCATAGGACAGATACGCGGCGCGGGGCCACGACAGAGACGAGTAGATCTCGTACGCGATCTCCGGCGACAGTCCCCTCTGCTCCAGCAGCTCCTCCAGCTCGCCGATCGACTCGTTCTCCACCTCGTCCTTGTTCGGCCACGGCTTGTGCCGTCGGTGGAACGGGATGTATGCTTGTTTGATCTCGTCCGTCTCGCCCTCGACCTCGTCGCCATCCGAAAGCGTCGGGCCACTTGCTTCCGCCTCTTCCTCCGCTTCCCTGGCCTCCCTCTCTTCCTGCTCCTTCCACGTCTCCAGGCGCGCGGCGGGCCCGTAGAAGTCGACCAGGCGCTTCAATTCGGCCAGTGCAGGCTCAGCACCTCCTTGTTCTTGCTGCTGCTGCTGCTGCCGCTGATCTTCCTCATATTCAGCGATCCGCTCCTCCATTTGCTCGATCGCCCGCCGACGATGCAATTTGGTGGAATGGCTAAATTGGCGGCGCGTCGCATTGCCCTCGCCCTCTGCCGCCACACCGACGCCATCGTCCGCCCTCTTCCGCCGCGGACGGTCATAGTTGTGCATCCGCGCGGCATTGGCACATGATGTCTGCCACACGCGGTGCTTCCGACACGACCCAGCCTGCACAAGGGCGTTGACGAAAAAATTATCCATCTGCTGCGGTGAAATCGGGACGAGCGGTCTGCTACCGGCGCGAGTGGTGTGCTGGTGAAAAGCGCGACGCTGCGCAGGCGAGTGGTGGCGATTGCGGTGCGGCGGCGCGAGCGCGGTTGGGCAGAGCAGGGCAAGAAGCGGCCTGGACGCCGTCATGCAGACAGCCGCCGGGGACGAGGGCTTGGTTGAGAGGAACATGAGACGCGGACATGGTGCTAAGCAGCCGGGCTGAGGTCCATTGGCGGGGCGAATGTAGCGCGGAATCGTTCGTTGCGGGTTCCGAACCAGGCGGCGTGCTGGCTGGAGCAGATGCTCCAGGCTTGAGCGATGGTGGTTGCGGTGGTGGTGGTGGGAGAAAGTGGGCTGGCAAAATAATTGAACGCAGATCGAGCGCGGTGTTTGCAGCGCGGCGGAAAGCTTCCTTGCCAGCCCGGCGATCTTTCACGCTACGTACTTTTCCAACACCACCCGCCGACGACAACAACCATCCCGATCCCGCCGCCGTCGCTGCTTTCCCCGCCCAGCGCGACATTCCCCCCGCGCCGCTGCAGCCTCGCCCTGTGAGCCTCTCAGCCCGACAGCCCCGGGCCTCGCGCGACAATGGGCCGCTACAACTTCGCGGCCTCGCGTGTGCACCGCGCCGCGACCCAGCTTCTCGAGACGAAACGCTTAAGGGCGCCGCCGCCATGGTACGACGTGGTCGCCAACGTGCCGCCGTCGCAGCAGCTCGTCCGCCCGGTGCAGCGCACATACAAGGCTCGGGAGGCGGGGAAGAACCGCAAGCCGTCCCGCATGTTCCAGCCCTCCAACCTCTACTATCCCGAGGACAACCTGCGTCGAGAGTTCTTCAAGGACCACCCGTGGGAATTGGCCCGGCCGAGGTTGATAATCGAGAACGACGGCAAGGACGGCAAGAAGTGGGATTGGAGCAAGATCGCGCAGCCGGGCAAGAAGCTGGACGGCGAGAGGTGAGCATGCTCTATGGACCTTCCCCCCAAAAGCCGGGAGGAAACTCAATGGTCGAGCGTTTCAATTGATTCCTGTCTGCAGCGTCGTCCAACGCCAGCGCTGGCTCATGCAGCATGCGAAACTGGACAAAGCCGAGGCTTATGACCAAGCCCGTAAAGAATTCTACGACTACCGGCACAAGGAGGCGATCGAGCAGCGCATCGCCAAGGAGGAGGCGCAGGCCGTGGGCGCATACTTCGGCCTGAGCCCGCTGCAGGTGGGCATGGGCCTAGAGAACGAGGCCTTCGAGGACTGGAAGGTCTGGGCGCTCAACGAGATCGATGTCCAGCGCCAGACTCAAGCTGCCATGTACACCGGCACCGACTCGACGGCCGCTCTGGAGAACGACGACCCCGCCACTCTGGCGGCCACCGAAGAGCTCGAGGAGAGCATACCGGCAACAAAGTCCGGCCAGACGGCTCGCGGAGGTGCGATGCTCCACCCGTAAGTTCTCAGGCAGAGGGCTGTTGTGCGAGGAGTGTCTTGTACAATATGTATTGTGGATATACCAAGTGCTGGGAAATAAAGCAAATCAACGAATATTCCATCGTACAGTCTACTTAAGCTTCATTTGGACGAGTGTAGCATGTACGCAGTCGCCCACCCTTTAAGGAATACCACGAAGGCTTGTGATTTTGTCAAGCCTGACACTTCACTCTCTTCGTAGTAGACCGTCACTGGATGTCGAAGGTACTGAGTGTCTAACGTCTCTCTTTCTTCTCTACTCTATGTATCGTCTCATCGAGCATCGAGCAACCCTACATGTCCGTCACTTCACTCGACCTTCTCCCCCAACCCAAACATCCTGACCGAGTTGTTCCAAGCCCTATCGACAGAATTAGCACCGACGGCACAGAGGAAGATAGAACGCGAGCAAGCGGCCCAGCAGAACTTACGCCTCGCAAACCTCCTCCACCGGGATCCCCTTGATCCGCGCAATAACGTGCGCCACGAGCGGGATGGTCGCGGGCTCGTTCCTGCCCTTGACCATGCACCCCTTCGCCCACCTCTCCTTCTTGACCGCCTTGGGCACCTCTGGCGGCGCCGCCTCCTTCAGGAACCTCGCGCTCGCGTGGCTCGGCCGCATCTCGCACCACGGGCCGTCCGTCTCGATCTGCAGCCGCTCCAGCGGGATCTGGCGCACGACGTCGACGTTCTCCTCCGTCTTCAGGCTGCACCCGTTGACGCCGACGTCCAGCCCCAGCGCGACGACGCGCCGCATCTCCTCAACCGTGCCGGTGAACGAGTGCACCAGCCCGGCGCGCGGCGGCAGCCGCGGCAGCCGCTCGCCCAGCAGCCGCTCGAAGTCGTCGGCCGCGGCGCGGCTGTGCAGGAACAGCGGCAGCTGCAGCTCGACCGCGGCGTCGAGCTGCGCCGCGAAGTACTTGAGCTGCTGCTCCTTGGGCGCCAGGAAGAGCCGGTCGTAGTCGAGCCCGATCTCGCCGAAGGCCACGGCGTGGCCCGCCGCCGCCGCGTCGCGCGCGAGCGCCTTGAGCGCCGCGAGCAGCGCGTCCGGCCCGCCCGGGTGCTCGTCGAATTGTTTGGCGGAGCAGGGGTGGACGCCGACGGTGGCGTAGCAGAGGCCGGCTGCGGGACGAGAGTCAGAAAGTGATTTTGTTGATGAGAGTGGGATTGGGGTAGAGGGAGAGCGATGAATGATGGTGAGTAAGAAAGAGAGTAAGGTAGAGATGATTTAAGTGAGAAAAGAGAATGAAGCCTTACGATGCTCCCTCGCGATCTGGACCGCGTGCTCCGACTCCTTCAAGTCCGAGCCCGTTACCATCATCTTCTCGCAGCCGGCGGCCAGCGCGCGCTCCATGACGCCCTCGAAATCATCCTCGTGCGCCTGCTTGCCGTGGTAAACACCACGGAAGATGGGGTCGCCCAGGTTGATGCCAATCTGCCAGGAGCGGACCAAAAAATTAGTCAAATCACGTGCGTAAACCCTTCTGTCGACGTGCATGTGTAGAGTGCATGATTTGGTGGCGAAAAGCGATTACTGTGTATGCATCGGTTGCGTGGACGGACATCGATATATCTCAGCCTCTTCGTCTGCTCCTGCGTGCCGTTCTGGGCGGCAGCGTTATCGCTGCTGGGAGCGGTGGTCGACATGGTCGCGTAAGGTCGAGGCCTCGGACCCCTAAATGCTGCCGGGATACGAAAGTTCTGGGTCTGCCTTGGGATAGCAGTGGCGTGAGCAGGATATCCGCGTGTGACTTGTGTCAAAAGATTACCCGCGCGGCGTGGGAGCATAGAGAGAAGCAAAATGTGTTGATGCGGATGAAGCGTGTCTGGTCGCCGCACTTTTTGAGACGTCTCGATCCGCCTCCGAGCTTAACCCGAAAAGGAAACCCGCTCGGTGACTCTTTCACCGCAGAGAATAAGCACGTTCGAGCAGGCATCACTCTGGTCAACCGGTGTCTTCTGTTGGCAAGCAGACCGGGTACTGTCATATCCCGGTTGAAACTCCCATAAGCACGATGAACAAGCCTGACGTGAGGAGAAAGTCATTCTGTCATTCGCAACTACCAACGTCTAGTAGAAACGTCCACATGCCAGCGCAATCTCCCTAAGCCATGTACACATATTGCGGACCGAGAAAGCCAGAATTCCCACCCGTTCCAATCCGTGCCCTCTATAACAATCAAACCATTGCGTGGCCTGTGTGCTCCGATTATACCTTGGAAACTGTTCCGTGAGCAGACCGAAAAACATAAAGAAAACCATTAAAACGGAACCGTCGCTGAACCCAGGAATGCCCTTATTCGCATGCAATGCAAAAATGGAAACTCAAACAACTAGACAAAAGACAATTAACCAGTAACTGTGGGTACTCGTGATGCTGCTGTCCAGGGGATGTCTCATGCAGATAATGAAAACGACTTAATCACTCCGAGTCCGCCAGACGCTATGCGTAGAAGTAGCCTGAGGATAAATCGAGACCGAACCACAACACCAAATGGTTATTAGTATGAGACGAGAAACATGAAAGAAACGTGCGCCAAGCTACCGGGTGCTCGGTCAGTTGCGTCGCCGTTGCTGTGCACGCAATGTCGGAGATCGTTCGCGTCGTCGTTTCCAACAGGGAAATATGTGTCTAAGTATGAAAAGCGGAAGATTGTCGGCACGGTTCCTGAGAGGGAAGTTTTCCCCTTTCCCTGAACATCAAGGTGTAGAGAAGACACACCCGCTCCAGATATACGTGATATTAGGGTTGATAGAGACGATACCGTGAGGTAGAAAGATGGTGGATAGGTTGATAGCCATACGAATGCTGGGCCTGTGCTTGCTGTTGATGCTGCTGCTGCTGCTGCTGCTGCTGCTGTTGTTGCTGCTGTGAGGACTGGCCGGACAAATGCAGCGCCTGCTGGTGTTGCTGGTGTTGCTGATGTTGAAGATGGGATTGTATCGGACGGGTGTGTGGATTGAGTTGTTGAGGGTGCATAGGTGTGAAGGGCTGGTGCGAGTGCTGGTGCGCGTGCTGTTGAGGCGGTCGATGAGACTGATGCTGGTGCGGGTTTTGGTGCTGATGTTGATTTTGATGTTGTTGCTGTTGTTGTGGCTGTTGCTGATGCTGCTGGAGGCTGAAGGGTTGAGGAATGGATGGTCGGAGGTGCTGTGCAGACATCGGATCTTGCGCGGGATGTTGTTGACGCCACTGAGCCATCGTGACTTTTAGTGGACGACTATTGAACCTTTGCTGTTGGTTTGCGACGGTTGCCAGAATGTCCATACCGACCAACTCCCTCTTTGGCGGTTCCTTCGAGTCGGGGAATAACGTATGGAAAGCCCTGTTGGCCTCCTTAGAAGCCTCGCTCAACGCCCGAGTGACATCTTCGTCGCTAGGGAGCGTAAACATGTCCTTCGGCCAGGTCTGGACGTTCGATTGGTGATGTGTGCCGAAATGTCGAATTAGCTCAGCCCGGGAGCTAGGCATCCTGGCATAGTTCTTGCCACCACGTGTCTTGCCATCTGTGGCCTTCCGGCAAACACCACAACACATTTTGTCCAAGATGTCGTGGTTATTGCTGCTCATCAGGAATGCATCCACCTCGAAACGCAGAGTATGCCAGTCAGGTGAAGCGTCCTTGCCCTCTGCCTTTTTGCATTGGCGGTCGGCGAATTCGATGACGATTTTGCTACGAATAGCTGCGCTCAACCCTGTACCCTCGAGAATACGTAGAGCATCTCGAACGTTACCGACGAAGTCCGCTGGTCCTGTAGACGTCGCATTTGGAAGCGACTCGGGAGCGCAAACATCTTTTCGCGCGAATGCAGACTGCAGGATATCTTGAGGCTGCTCTGCAGATGTGTCGACCGTGCCGTATTCTGGCTCGGAGTCCTTGTCCCAGGTACCGGTAGACTTCTGCTTGTCCGTGAGAGCCGGCAGGTTCATGGGCCAGGGAACTGCGCAGAAGTAGGGCTCGGTTCTGAATCCCGCAAGTCGGAAGACCTGGAAATCGCCAATTGTCGTAGCATGGTCCTCACGGATGTGATTCATCAACTGCCGGAAAGTGCGTTGCTTACTAACGTCATTCCGTTTGCATCCCGGGCACTTGAACTTCTGGACGTTGCGGGTCGGTTGACGGAATTCGGGATAAAGTCCCTCGAGGTTGGGGACGACTTTCCGTTCGTATATCCTGCATGCATGCTCAATCGTAAGGACATATCGGCCATCTCGAGGATAGCAGTCAATGAAAGGTGACCGATCCGGAATCTGCGAGTGGGCAGCAATAGGTTGCAAGGGCCAGGACCGGCGGACCATGTTCAGAACACGAAGTGCGAACTCTTGGTGAGGAATTTGCGCCTTGCTGTGAGCACCCATATTGTGGACCCGTTTCAACGAAGCGTCTACCAGCCCCATGAGCTGGTGGTAAGCACCGGGGGCACAAGTGCTCATTTGATTGGTTTGGTTCTGTAAGCCGGGTAAGAGATCCCAGTAACCGACCTCGTTGGCACTAGTCTCCATCGCGTACAGCCTCTCTGCCGTGGGACGAGCTTCCTCCAGCTTGGGCATCAGGACCTTCCAGAATTTCTCCGTCTTGAATTCCTTGTTGATCTTGATGTTTTCCTGGAATGCCGGGATGAGCTTGAGCACCTCCTCACACATCGGGGGGTCGAGATTTTTGGCCCTGCGGATGATGAATTCCCTGCGCATATTCTTCAGATCCACACTCTTCTGAGCCCTGGCAGCGATCCATTTCTTTTCGAATTTGTCGATTTCCAGGCGTTCGTCCATGACCTCCTTGGCTTTTTCCCTGCGCTCCTTTATCCACTCGGTCCGTTTCTCCTCCTTTTCTTCGGCGGATGAGTCCCCTTCTTCCAAGGTCCCCATGAACTCCTCGTAGGCGAGAGCAACTGCGCTCACATCATCCTTCAAAAAGACCGGTTGGTTTCCCGAAGCAGTCGAGCGACCGTTTTCGTCTCCCCACCCGGCGTACGAGTAATGGTTCCACGAATCCACAGTTGCGCAAGGAATACACTCAAGAATACCAGGAAATTTGCGATTGATGGCGAAGCAGTCCTCTTGCTGCGTGGCTGTTAGCTAGCTCCGTGTAACCGAACCGGCGTGGCTGCCGGAAAAATACGACGAACCTTAATTACTTTTTCGCTGAAACACTTGGTGCACCAGCGACGGAGAAAGGCCCAATAAGTCTTGCGTGCCTTTGGCTCTTTACATGACATGCAGCCTTGGCCGGATAGTAGATCTGCATACTGACGATCCTGAAGATCCTTGGGGGTTTCTGGAAGGCCGTCTCCAAAGTGGTCGACCATGCTGTTCTTCCAGATATGGCTGTAGGTGGCAAGGGCTCCGCGAAAGGCCTTGTTGACTCTCTCGTATGTGAACAGCATAGCGGGATCGCTGAGCTCGAATATTCTCTTCCAAACGTCGTCGTAGACTGGCGTTTGAACACGGCGGTCTTTCCGTATCCTGGTGGGGCCGGCATGTTTCGCTATGGCTCGTGTCTTCTTCGGGGGCGGAGGGGGTGTGCTAAGTTCGCTGCTCAGAGCGCGCTTGCCCAGAACGGCCTCGGGAGCGGGGAGAGTTGGCCGGGCAAGCTGGGGCTGGACCTTGAAGGCCAGGGTGCCGTGATCCTCACGCACGGTATACAGGTACTGGGCATGGTCGATCTGCGAGAGCCAGACATCGGAGCGTTCATCATGGTAGGTGGAGTCGTTGAAGAACGACTGGGGCGGTATCACCTGTGGCGATATCTCGATGTAGCCGCGGATGGGGTCCCGGAGGAAGAGGTGTCCGTTGTGCCACTGGGCGCTCCAGCGAGCAATGGCGGCCAGACGGGCATCGTTCCTCGAGGCGGCAGGCGGGCGATAGGCGAGCGGCAGCGAGGAAGCAGCAGCGGTGGCTTCGCTCTGCGGTCTCGAGTAGGCGGGTGCCGTGCAGTGAAAAGGCTGCATGGCAGGCAGACGGGTTGCGGCGCCGAGGGCCGGTGTCAGGGCGGCGGCATGGGCTGGCGAGGACTGGCACAGCCGGGGGGTCGGAGGTCGGAGCCGGCGCAGGCAGCGGGGCGGTGGTGAGAGGGCGGGTGGTGGGAGGAGGCTCAAGGCTCGGGCGGGCGAGGGCGAGGGCAGGTGAAGGTCAGCGAGGGTGCCCTGAGGTGGTCGTTGGATCGGCAGCCGGCCTACAGTCCGCGCCAAAACCGCCGGGCAGGCCCCGGCGTCGCCGCATGGCCTGGAGCCCGTCCAGCGTGAGCCCTGCGCTTGGCCGGCGCCTCTCGCCAAGCGGGCCGCGCGCTGACGCAGAGCGGGCCTGGCCGCCACTCTGGAGATTGCGCTGGCACCGGACCGCGGCTGTAGGGCTCGGTCAGTCGGTGCCAGCATTGCCCCGGAAGACGTGGCCGGCGGTGACGGGAGATCTGAGCCCTCTGGGCCCGCCGAGGTTGGTGCGCGCCTCCTGCACGGGCAGTTGGAGCCAAGATCCGGACGCAAATGTGGGCGTCGAGTGCGCGCACCCACCTCCGGACACTGGATTCCACTGCCCATCGGGAGCCGGTGTGATATCTCTACGCGGCCGATGCGCGTGGGCTCAATTCTTCTGTCACCCGCTGTGGGGGCAATGCGGATGCACAGCGTTAGCCGCATGCGCCCTAGTGCGATCTGCCTCTCTCCACACGCCGCCTCTCCCGTAACCAATAAAATACACGGCAATCCGTTTGAGGCAGCATTACCGCCCCGAGAACGCGGGGAAGCGTCGTGCCTCAGACCAATGTGGGCTGGCGCTGCGATACCGGCGTTAAGACTCATTGCCCTCGCGCGCTTGCTCACCGAGCTGTCACCCATGGCCGTACGCTTATAAGGGATCGTCCGCCGCCGGCTGACAGCTGCCAGTCGCTCCCCTCCCTTTCCCTGCGTCTTTGCTTGCCTGTGGAAAGCGACGGCTCCTCGACATGTTTTCGAGATCAGAAAGTGAGGTTTGGCTGATTCCTGGCCTCACCGCCGCCGCGTGCTAACACTTCGCGCAGAGGTCGTCGTCGCTCCGCGCAGCTCGAGCGACGACGGCGGCTATGCCCAGGACCCGGCTGCCGTCGAGTACGACTCCGACCTCCACGTCGAGTGCCCGCCGCACACGACCGACCGTCGCCTTGTCAATCGCATCGATTTCCGCGTGATCCCTTACCTGTGCATTCTGTACCTGTTGGCCTTTCTCGACAGAGTCAACATCGCCAACGCCAATGTCTTCGGCCTGAGTGAGGATTTGGGTCTTGCGTCGAAAGACAGCATGAAATACAATATTGCGCTGGTTATCTTCTTCGTTCCATACGTTCTGTTCGAGGTTCCATCGAACGTGTTGTTAAAGAAGGTCTCGCCGAGAGTGTGGTGTTCGTATACCCCAGTACCCCAACTCTCCCTGAAAAGCACACCCACTGACTTCTAGGCCAGTGTCTGGATGCATGTTCTTCTTTGGATTTACTACTGCTATGCAAGGATTGGTCCAGAACTATTCTGGACTGCTGGCAACAAGTAAGCGCTAACCCCCAATGATGCGGCTGACAAAACTCCGCGCACCCTAATTGAGCTAGCCTACCACAACAGCCATTGGTACAGTAGTGGAAAGGGGCCCGTCGCGAAGGCCTCTTCAGCTCTGTTATATTCATATGCGTTGTTGCGGGCTCTGAGATGGGCTGCTGCGGTGCGGGGAGATTTGTTGGCTGCGTGCCTTCAATCCATTTCTAATTCAGCAACAGGATTCTTCCTTGGTCTATTCGAGAGTGGGATGTTTCCCGGTTGCTTCTACTTGATAGGAATGTGGTATCGACGCAGCGAAGCTCAGCGCCGCTACAGTTTCTTCTTCAGCAGCACAACCCTTGCAGGAGCCTTTGGTGGCCTCCTCGCATCCGCAATCGGAAAGATGGATGGAATCCGTGGATACCGAGGATGGAGATGGTGGGTTTGCACAGTATACCTTGCGTAAGATGGCAAAGGCTTACGATTGACGCAGGATCTTCATTCTCGAAGGCCTTCTCACAGTTGTGGTCTCTGTGATATTTTTCTTCCTTTTGCCCAACTTCCCCGAGGAGGCGAATTGGCTCAGTGAAGATGAGAAGAGATACGTCAAGGCCCGCCTGCAGGCTGACCAAGGCCGTTCGGCTGCCGAACGCCAAATCACCATCCGGGATATCGGCCGTGTTTTCAAGGATCCCAAAATTTGGGTTGGAGGATTCATGTACTTCGGTCTGATCGTCCCTGCCTACGGTTACGCATACTTCTCTCCGGCTATCCTCAAGACCTATGGTTACTCGGCGATCCAGACACAGCTGCACAGCGTACCACCTTGGGCAGCCGCTTTCGGGCTCGCCATGACAGTTGCTTGGCTATCAGACAAAACTCGACACCGCTTCCTCTTCACGCTGATCCCGATCGCCATTGCCATCGCCGGATTTGGCATTCTAATATCTGTACACGACAACGTGGACGTGCAGTATGCTGGCCTGTTCCTTGTCGCAATGGGTTGTTACTCAGCAATGCCCGTCATCGTTTGCTGGTTCAATTTGAACACTGGCGGACATCACCGCAGGTCAGTTGCTAGTGCGTGGCAGGTTGGATTCGGGAACATAGGCGGTATTATATCCGTCTTTGCCTTCCTTAGCAAAGATGCCCCCGACTACATTCCCGGACACAGCATCTGCATAGCGTTCATTTGCCTTAGCGCGCTAAGCTGCACCCTTTACTGGGTCCTCTGCTCTTGGTCGAACAGGAAGAGAGACAAGACACCCACCAATCTCGGACTGACCGAGTGGGAAAAGACGGAGATGGGTGACTTGAGTCCTGACTATAGGTATCAGCTGTAGTAAGAGTCCGGGCTTCGGAGGTGTAGACTCTGAGAGAGTCTGAAGCGCAAGGCTCAGGATCGAAGTGCGTGTATAGTGTAAGTACTGATGGGGAAGGGAAGAGCATTAAGAGGGGTGAAAGAGTCAAGGTCTGAACATCAAGGCATCAGCGCACGGACTAACACCGCTACACGAAATGACGAGCAATGTATGAGAGTATGAGATATTAGCGAAGAGATTCATGTATGATGTTAAATAGAGGAGGAATAAATCAGTAATTGAATGTGCGGAGCATATGAGCGGTGTCTTGCTGTTGAGGGAGTGTTGTTCATCTAATAAAGGCTTGGCGTGCCAGACCAGGTCATCATTCTCGATGGTTACGGTCCTTTTCTCCCCAAATGTGAAATCGCTGTGGCAATTGACACCATTTTGAACCGTGAAGTAGTTGGTACCAAGGTTCCACAATGATCCCAGACACACACTGAGTCCTTGTGGTAAAGTAAGACAGAAAAGCTACAAAGTAGAGTTGGTACTACAATTGGATAAACAAGGTTACGCTAAAGAGCACAAGAATGATTACAAGACCAGAATACAGACACGTGTTACGGTGCCTTGTATTGCAGTGCGGCGCACACTAGGTGTTGATGCAGGGATTAAAGTTGCATTGGCGCTTACACCAAACGCCCTTCGGCCAGCATTTATCAATCATGCACCAGCTCGTACGAGCGCCTCGTGCTGGGTCTGCTGATACAGCCAACAATGCGTATCGAACAACAGACGCACACGTTTGCTCTTGGCGTCCTCATTCCTACAACCGCACAGCCGGGACAAAAGAAATTGGCCTGCCTGAATCATATCCATGTACGCAGTTGAATCCAGTCTGCAGACGTAAATGCGAGTGTTTGAGTATTTGTCCAGACAATGGATTCAACTGCCCATGTAGGAAGAGTGTATCATCCTCGGTGAGCTCAAAGGACTCAAATATTCTGCCACCTGCTGTGACGGCGCTTCCCTGCATGCCGCTGACGTCACCAAGTCCGAATACATCGGCTGCGCCCCCCACGGCGCTTTCCAATCCTCGCGTTTCGGACTGACCCCGCACTCCGCCGACCCCGACACCGACGGCGCCCTCATTAATATAGCTGAATTCCACGCTACTCTACGACCACCACCCTTTCCCAAATAAGCTACAACTTCCACGTGCATACCACCCAAACCCTCCGTCCAACCTCTCAACCAAAAAATCCCAATCCATACCACACAGAGCCAGCGGAACACGCCGTCTAACCCACCGTCCCGTCCAACAGCAAAAAGAACACCATCAACCCCTCCTCCCTTGCAGCAACAGAAACCCCCTCAACCGAAAAAGAAAAAAAAAATGGTGATCATCAACGTCGCCTTCACCTCGCCCATCAACCCGGCCGGCGCCACGCCCGCGCTCTCCGTCGCCCAAGTGTGGGCCGGGCTGGAGCGCAAGATCCGGTTCGCGCAGGAGTTCGTGCCCGTGATCGTCGGGACGGAGGTGCTGGAGGAGACGAGCGAGGGGAGCGGCTCCGAGGCCGTGCCGGTCGTCGTGCGCGAGGCGACGTTCAAAGAGGGCTTCAGGCAGGGCAGCCCCAAGGTGAAGGAGGTGTGCAAGTGCTATGCGCCGTCGAGGGTATGCTTTTTTTTTTCTTCCTTCCTTCTCTCTCTCTCTCTGTCCCTCTCTCGTCTTGAGTTGGACTTGTTGTTGTTTTGAGGAATGAGAAAGAAGAGAGGGGAAGAGGACTATATTCACGATTCCCACCGATAGCATGTGAGGAGTTCAGTCCGTTTGCTAACGAGCATCGTCAGGTCGACTTCCACCAGCCCGACGGCACCACCGTCAGCAACATCATCAGCTTCGACAAGGACGACGCGCTGAACATGACGTACAGCTTCGCGTGGCGGTACCCGGAGGTCGACGCGAGCGATGCGGCGGCCGTCGCCGAGCTGCGCAAAAAGCACCGCGCCGGCGCGCAGATGGCCGTCGAGTCGAGCATCCAGGCCATCAGGGAGATGGTCAAGGATGGGCGGATCAAGGAGGCTTAGGGCGAGAGAGAGGTCTGTACGGTTGCCTGCCACGCTGGAGGCAATGGCCGGTTCAGGGTTAGATAAGGGATCTATATGGAAAGTAATTGAAGAGCTTCAAGATGTATAAGTGAATAATTACTGAAAGATTCGAAATGATGAAATGGTTTGAGTCGTACTCGAAGAATTCTCAGTGCCGGTGCGAACGCTGGCTGTCACCCTGCTACATTTCAGTCGTTGATTCCAACAAAAGGTCACAGCGCTCTAAAGAATACTTGAGCTCTGTGATCCTCGCTGAGGACAGTACGCGTGTAGTTGAATCTAAAATAAGGATACATCTGTTAGCATTGAAGACTGATGAGTGCGAAGGATGATCGATTAGGTGGTACTGCAGGCGGTGGGTTATATCACCGCCTGCCAGCAAACTAAGCTAAGCCTAATCGAGCAAGATGCAAACAACCCGCTTGTGGCCTCATGAATAAGGCATGCCTGCTAGGGCTGCCGCTCAAAGACATACACCCACGTCCGGACAATGAAATCAACTACACACGTAAATAGGGTGCAACATCTCACTGAGATAGACATGAGTGGGATCAATTCTTGTCGCCTGCTATGAAGCTCATCTCGCGATCATATTAACAGTAAACATTTTTGATTCGCAATATCTCTTAAGTTGGCAGTATCATATCGAATCTCGAACGGAAAAGATCAAAAGAGATGTGGTATCCCGAAGACCCCAGACGTGAAAAATACAGCAAACATCCTGAGCGCCTTGCGTCGATAACGTGAGTCTGTTGAAGAAAACAAGCCAACCAGCCATGTAAATGCCAATCTCCACCCTTGTGTCGTGCCATCCATGTATGTCAATTAAAGAAAGTCGAGAAAATGACACGGAAGAAGAAGAAGAAGAAGTAAAGGAAGTCTTTGGGGGTGTGAGGCCGTCCGAGAATGTTTCATCGTGGCTGCACTGATAGCTCAGAAGTACATATCCTCCGCCTTTCTCCTGGGTCCGCCACGACCCTGGATCTTCTCTCCGAATAGCTCCTTCCCAGCATTTGATCCAGCGCCGGTCTTCATGGGGAACAGCTCTTTCACGTCTGCAGCTCCGCGGATGGAAAATCCGGACGCGTCTGCCGAACCCCTGACGTTGAATCCTTGGTCATCTCCATTGAGGCGGCCATTGCTGTTGGGTCCTCCAGTAATACGCTCCTCAAGACTACGTCCATTCGTGAAAGCTACATCAGATAGGTCTCTTGAGTCATAGGCATCCTGCCGGCGGTGGTTACTGTGAGCTGTCTTGTGCGGGAACAGCTCGCGAGATCGCTTGCCAGGCGTGTGTCCGCCTTTGCCGGGGAACAGCTCCTTTGCGTTGCTTGTTGAGGGGTTGGGGCTGGAGGCGGTCGACGAAAGAAGGGTAGACTTGGAGGTTGAGGCTGGGAAGAGCTCCTTGGTCGCACCGCCACGGCCCGGGAAAAGCTCTTTACCGCCGGAAGGACCACGGTTCGACGGAGGGGAGTAACTCCTTCTGCGGACACGGCGATGCGCGGCACTGTCGTCGTCGCCGAAACCGTAGCGACCATCGCCATCGCGGAGCGGGGATGCACTGCGGTCGCGCAGACGTCCGTCAGCCTTGGACGGAAGTAGGTCGTCCAGGTTCTTGCTCCGCGCCTCCCTCCTCCTGCTCCTCCTACGGCCATCTATCGAGTCATCTGACAGCGAACGACGTCTGCCGCGCCTGCTGTCATCCCGAGCTCTAGAGGGACCTTCTTCGTCGTACATGTCCATGTCGTACTCGGTATTGTCCTTTCTCCGTCGCTGCTCGCGTTCGTCGTAGCGCCTCCTGTTGTATCCATCGCCGCCTCCATTGCGACGGTCACCTTGTTGCTTCCTCCTCCTCTCACGAGGATCTTTGTCGGGGTTCATGAGGTAGAAGCGGCTGGCTTCGTGCGCGCGCGCAGCCTTGACGTCAGTGGTGACGGCCAGCCTGATCTTCAGCTGAACTTCCGGGTTGTCAAAGAAGGGTCTCGCGTCGCGCTGCTCCAGGGCGTGTTCCAGCGTGTCGGCAGCTGTGGCAGGATCGCGCTTGTTGGGATCGGTGAGGCCGATAAGGGCCTCGAGAGCGGCGTTTCCGGTCTCGTAGACAATATTCGCGTGGGAGTCGTCAATCCACTCGAGGCGGACATACTGGTCGGTAGGGAAGTGGTCAAGGGCGTATGCCTTGACTTGGGCAGTGGTGAGGTTGTCGACGCCCTCGACGTTGACCTTCTCCAGCTGAGGCTCGATTGAGGGAGCATTTGGCTGGCCAGCTCCAGTGTTCGGGGCGTTGGTATCATCCTGCGTCGGGGGTCAGCGAGAGGGGCACGCCGCGGCGGATCGAGAAGGCGCACAAGCGTAATGCCCTCGGTGTCGAAGGCTTCAATGTCGTCGGCGGTGGTGAGGTCAATGTCCATATCGATGTCCATGTCGGCGGCATAGCCGCCCGCAGGGTGGACGTTGCTGGCATCCATGGTGCTGAGGGTGCTGGCAGGAGGCAGCTCGCGGGAGGAACGGGCGAGGGCGGCGTTTAAGAGGACGGCGCGTTTGGATAGGTAGAAGCGCAACGGCAGCATTCGACTGGGCTTGGCACGGGTCCGCGCACGGACGGAGCAGCTAGCGGGGGTGCGCCATCAGCCGCGCCTGCCTCCGATTCGCCGACCTCACTCCCCGACGCCACCGGTCACCCCGCCTCGCAACACTCGTCTGTGATGTGCATTCCCTTCAATCATTTCTGCCTTATGCGCGCGTCCACCTGCTGTATCTGCGCAGATCTGCCAACCTTACCCACAGCTCCACGCGAAACGAAGCAAGTCGTGCCAGCGTCTCCAACACCTCGAGTGCCAGATTCCTCTCCGTGTTTTCCTATGGCTTGATCGGCCCTTGGATTGGCACCAAAAACATGCGATCCGCTTTGGCCGCCCGGCGTTCTGGAACACCGCTTTCTGCACGCTGCGGCAGCCGTAGCCGCGCTTGCCAGCCCAACGGCAGGTCATGGCGAACTGAAGAATTGCCGTTCGGCTGATTGCTCCTGATCCTCAAACCGAAGTATGCCTTGCATGCAGCCTTTGTGGGGACTGAATTGTTCCGTCTGTGACCCTCATCCCTCTCCCAATTTCCGCATCTTTGTCTTCCTGCCCCCAAATGCAACTGTCAAACTCGGCTCGTCTGAGTGAACTATATCTAATACAATGGCGAGCTCGCTTCTCAACAACGGCTGAGTGATCTATTGTTTGACGACGCTGTTGAGTGTCGACGTGTCGAAAGGGCTTACGCAGATTGCCCCATCAGTAAGGCCTTGTTCGGTAATACGAACGCAAGCAACTCAGAACAAGTACGAAACAGGATCACGTAGGGCCAAACACGATAGTGGAAACAATCCTGCCTCTGCTTCCGTGACGAAGAAGCAGAGCCAGCAGACGACGTTGATACTACACTAGAGTTTGGCACCGCGCTGCCAGCAGTCGGGCTCCCAAAAGCAAACAAAAAGCAAATCTGAGGGGCCCGAAGCCCAGAGCGGAAAACTAAGAGGGAGAAAAAACAGGACAAAACCCAAACCGGAACACCACCACCGCCAAAACCAGACCCACCACACCGCCACCACCGCCATCACCGCCATCACCACCACCGCCTAACCGCGACGAGCGCGGCGCGAACGGCTACTGGCGGTCTCCTCCTTCTGGAGGCGACGCGCCATAGCCTCGTCCGCGGCCACCTGGGCGGCCTGGGTATCGGGCTCCGCCGAAGCAGAACCCTCACCAGCCGCGCCCGCCACGGCCGGCTCCTCCTCTTTCTCGTCGCCGGGCTTCGGCGAGTCGGAGGAACGAGGAGCGAAGCGCACCCTCTTAATGCGACGAGGGGCCTTCTCGACCTCCTCGTCCTCCTCGTCAACCTCCACCCGGCGACGCTTCCCCTTCCCCTTCCCCTCCTCTTCCTCCCCCTTCCTCCTCCTCTTCGCCTCCCTCTCCTCCTTCCTCGCCTCCTTCTCCTCCTCCCTCTTCCTCTTCTTCTCCTCCTTCATCGCCTTGTCGGCGGCCTTGCCCGCCTTTGCCGCAGCGGCTGCAGCCTTCCAGACGGGAGCAGAACGCTTCCCGGTCTTCTGCACCGAGGTCTGCAGCCGGTGCGGCTTGGGCGTCTTCCGCTCGTCGACGCCAGTCTCACGGCGGACTCGGCGGTTGTACGCCGAGCGGACGGCCCTCCAGGACCGGCGGATCCCCGACTCCCGCTCCATGCGCGCAGCGCACTGCTCGTAGCGGTCGTCGACGGTCCATGTGCCGGGGTCGACCGCCAACACCCACTGCATGGCCCTGCCGGCCGCCTGGATATCCCGCTTGATCCACGGCAAGTTCTCCCTGTCTTCGACAGGCGGCGGGGCAGGGCTGCTGGTGGTGGTGGTGTTGGTGTTGGCGGCCGGCACCGCCGGTCCCTGGCTGGCGGGCAAGGCCGCATCATCCTCCTCTTCCTCATCCTCTCTCTCCGACGCCTCCGCCTCTCCGCCCTCCTCTGCAACACCCGCGGGCTCCTGCCCGTCCTCAAGCTCCGGCTCCGACAAGGAGGGCGCCAGCGCCTCCATTGCCGGACCTTCGATGTCGACCAGCGACACGAAGGGGGCGGGCGGCTGCCCGCCGGAGCCGAGAACCGCAACAGGAGGTTGCGATCCCGGGGTGTGCAGGGAGGGGGGGACGGAGGCGTCCTCCTCCTCATCCTCATCTCCCTGGCCCTCTGCCCTGACCCAGGCCTCCCCCTCCTCGGCAGGCTGGAGCTGTTGCTGCTGCTGCTGGTGCCCCCGCAGGCGGCGAGCGGCGAACTCCTCAAACTGCCTACCGGGGTAGGCCTGGGCCAGGAAGCCCACGAACTGGTCGAAGGCGCTGTCGATCGACAGCCCCTGCCGGTGGACCGACCCGAACAGCTGGTGGACTGGCAGGAACTCGCTGTCATCGAGGGGGACGAGGTCCTCGACGACGCCCTGCTGTCCGGGCCGGCCGCTGGGGCAGGGGCTGGGGCGCGGGCTTGGGCTTGGGCTGGGGCTGGGGCTGGGGCTGGGACTGCGGTAGACCAGGCCCAGGGAGATGAGGATGCCGAGGTTCTCCCTCTCCTCGTCCGTCATGGCCTCGACGTCCTTGGGCGGGCGCGCCGCCGCCCGCCTGGAGGACTCGGCGTGCGGGATCTCGCCTTCGTCCTCCAGGGCCGGAGCCGCCGCGGTGACGAGCGACTCGGCGACGGCGCGCCGGAACATCTCCTCCTCGGAAATGGCCTCGGCCGGGACGATGCCCTGCTCGACGAGCCAGTCGTGCGGGGCGGAGGAGAAGACGTCCTGGACGGGGGAGGCGGGGTTGCTGGGGGAGCGGAGACCACGGTTCATGATGGCGGTTGGGAAGTGTTGGACGGGATGTGACTGAGGGGAGAGCTTGGGGGATTCGAGCTGCTGATGGGAGCTCGGAGGGCGTGAGGCTTCGATGGAGCTTGGTCCTGAGGCAGGTGATGGGTGATACGATCGTACCGGACGAAGGTATCGGGCCTGTGGCTGGAGGAGGGAGCTGCTGATGGAGCTTGGTGACGAGAGCCTCTGGTGGAGTCTGAGAATGCGAGCTCAAGGTGGAATGGTCCAATCGTTACCAGACGATGGTACCGGATGCGAGCTGCTGATGGAGCTGCTGATGGAACTTCGTGACGAGAGCCTCTGGTGGAGTCTGAGAATGCGAGCTGAAGGTGGAATGGTCCAATCGTTACCAGACGATGGTACCGGATGAGAGCTGCTGATGGAGTTGGCGGCTGAAGGAAAGGGCACACTCGTACCAGACGAAGTGCGGGTGGGTGGGTGAGGGTGCGAGCTGCTCTGCAGATGGAGGGTGACGATGAATTTCAACGATACGATCGTTACCAGACGATGGTACCGGATGCGAGCTACTGATGGAGCTGGCGGCTGAAGGAAAGGGCACAGTCGTACCAGACGAAGTGCCGGGTGGGTGGTTGAGGGTGCGAGCTGCGCTGCCGATGGAGGGTGACGACGAACTTCGACGATACGATCGTGACCAGACGACGGTATCAGATGGGAGCTAGGAACCGTGGATGGAGCTTGAGGCTGAAGGTGGGATGGTCCAACGTAACCAGACGGAGGTACCGGGTGTGAGCTGCTGACGGAGAGCTGGCGGCTGAAGGAAAAGGGCACAGTCGTACCAGACGAAGTGCTAGGTGAGTGGATGAGGTTGCGAGCTGCTCTGCTGAGGGAGGTTGAAGATGATCGTCACGTCGACAATACGATCGTACCAGACGAAGGTATCAGATGGGTGCTGAGAGCTGAAGATGGAGCTTGAAGCCGAGGGTGGGATGGTCCAATCGTAACCAGACGACGGTACCGGATGAAGTGCTCACGAAGCTTGGAGGTGCGGGGAGGCTGTGAAACGAAAAGGTCGGTGGAGCTTGTCAAAAGTCGCTGACGATCGCAGAGGGTCAAGAGAAGTTCGAAGACGGTGGGGCTGAAGAGGAAAGAAAGGAAGAGGTCCAAGGCGAGGATCGAAGAGAAGGCGTAGGTCATCTGGACAATAGGAGCGGAAGGCTCCTGCCTGCTCAATGACATCCTCATTGAAACAATAGGAATCGGTATGTTCTGAAACGTTTGGGTTGGCTGGCAGGGGTAGGCTAAACCGCAAGTGGTCTTTTGGACGAAGGTGAGGCCGTGGACGGGTACTGTGAGCAGTCAGTTTCTGTGGCGCGGCATGTGAACGAAGAACTTACAATAGGAACTCTGAAACGCATGAAACGCGAACCAGGAAAAAGAGCCGGGCGAGGGTGCGACCGGCGCGCATCAAAACTTTGGGCTGAACACGTAGGATGGTGGTGTACGGAGAACAGCTGCAGTGAGGAGCGTGGACAAGCTTGGCAGAGCCGCACCAACACCACGCCCAAGTCGGACGAAGAAACAACAGCAGCATGCTCGAGGCTTCGAAGAGATACTGAACTATCTTGAAGGTGCTATATGGCTTCCATCCGTTGGCGAGGAGATTGTTTGGTGGAGAAGATTCGGAGTGCGGGAGCACACAAGCAGTGCTTAATACCTGGAACGAACATCACAAACAGTTCGGGCCCGTGCAGAGTATGCAGGTTCCCCAAATTACGCTCGGTGTTTAACCAAATCAGGAAGTTTTCAGGCCCAGAGCTAGCTGCGCGACTGCAGGGACCGGCCGTGCTTGACGAAAGATCTGAGCCTCTCCCTACATGGGAAGTTCGATTCAATATCCTGACATGAAGGCGAGTTCGAAGCGCGTGCAATCAGTCTGGAATCGAATTCATCGAGTATGGTGCAATAGCTCTGTGAGGTAGGTGCGGGTGGGGCTCGACTGTTTTTGGTTACCCGCGACGGTGCACAACACTTTAAGACGACGTTGGATATTCAAATGCAACGCCGGAACGAATATCACTCTACTATAGTAGGAACGATGCTATATCAATGCAAGAATGAACGCGAAAATATCTTCCCTTACTGGTCGTGGAGAAGGTTTGCTCTGGGATGACGCCCACCGCGCCCCGGATCATTGATTCAGCTTGAGGCCGTCCACAGCAACCACATCAAGACGAAAGCGCCAAGTCATCAGTTTGAAGTGTAATCACAAGCGCTACTTTGGAACACTTGAACGCTCCTGCGATGGTTGCGGCGATCCCCACATATGCCCAAAACGGAACCAGATCATTCGCGTAGACCACACAGCGACGCATGTGCATTCTGAAGGCGCTGGAGGTGCTTGATGAGATAACCACGCCATCACAGTGAATTGCAGAAAATTTGAGTTCACCTGTATAGACAGTAGAAGCAGATGTCCGGACGTAGATGTAGGTTTTCTTGGCCCTCCTACGTGGACAGTTGGAGCAAATATCCGGACGAAAATGGAACCTTAGGGACTGTACATATGTATACAGATATATGATTTCACTACCCCCGTAGGCACGGTTCATGGTCTAGGTGGACTCGATTATTTCACAACCCACATTGCCATTTTACAATTGCCTAAGCCACGCGCAGGCCAGCTCAATCGGGGCCCAAGGTAATGTCGTGGACGAAACATGGATATGGACATGGATATGGAAGCCCAGATGCTACGAGCATGCAAGAGAGCCTCAAACAGCATCACCCATCCATGGGCGTGGAACGCTTAACCAATCATTGGCAACTGACAACCGTGGATACAGCGATAGTGCGCCGGACCGTTGCAGCAGTATTCACAAATGGAATTATGTCCAGCGCTGCCATCTCCACAACCCCGGTCCGAGTATTCGCGCTGCGTTAGCGCACCACGATTGAAGCCAGGTGTGCAATTGGAGCGGTGATTTCACGACATGTAACCTCTGCTGATTCCTAACATCTCCTACAAGTCGAAACGACTCATCGAAGTCAGGCGCCCAGCCATGGGTATCGGTCTCCGCGCGGCGCGAAAACAGCATCCCCACTGAAGGGGGAAGCTGTCGATAGTAATGTGATTTGTTGCCGGCGTAGTTGATGAGGAGAGGAAAAAGGATTTTCGACGGCGGTTTTGTAGCCTCCCCCGGTCGCGGAGCCACGGCGACCCACCGCGCCGATTGGCCGGCTAGGCCGCTTCGGGATCACCGCCTACAACCTCAATGTGGCCGCTTCCACCCATTGCACATCTGTCCACCCGCCCGCCTGCCCTTGCAGTCGCACCCTCAAAAGCGACGGCCCACTCTCCCAGAGCTCCGCCGCCGCGCGCTCGAGCACCCGTCAACCCGACCTACACCTACTCTCAGCGCCCGCAACGCGACCGCCTACGACGCACCCCGCCAACCCTGTCCAGCTGCCACCATGGACTACGAGGCGCTAAAGGAGCAATGGAGCGACATCGAGGACCAGGACGGCGTTAGGCTCAGCTGGAACACCTTCCCCAGCTCGCGCATGGTGCGTTTCCTCCAATCATCAGCCCCGCGCTTTACTGACTTTGTTGCAGGAAGCTTCGCGGCTCGTTGGTAAGTCGGCGGCTCTCGCTGCCCGACCCCATTGCTGACCTTCGACAGTGCCTATCGGAGCTCTCTACACCCCACTGAAAGAGAAGCCCGACACCCCGCTGCTCCAATATGAGCCCGTTTCCTGCAAGGCTCCGTGCCGTGCTGTCCTCAACCCTTTCTGGTGCGTATTAACTGGCCGCATCTGGGGGCCCGTCCGCTGACGCCGCCACAGCCAGGTCGACATGCGCGCCAGGATATGGATATGCCCCTTCTGTCTCCAGCGCAATGGTCTCCCTCCTCACTACAAGGACATCTCCGACCAGGCGATCCCGCCCGAGCTCCACCCCCAGAACACTACCATCGAATACCGCCTCGCCCGCCCTGCGCCGTCGCCGCCCATCTTCGTTTTCGTCGTCGATACTTGCCAGGAGGAGGACAGCCTGAAGGCATTGAAGGATTCGATCATCATGAGCTTGAGCTTGCTTCCGCCGTGGGCTCTTGTTGGTTTGATCACCTACGGTACCACCACTCAGGTCCATGAGCTTGGCTACACTGAGTGCGCCAAGTCGTACGTCTTCCGCGGTAGCAAGGACTATACCGCAAAGCAGGTCCAGGAGATGCTTGGCCTGATGGCTGCTGGTCTGAGGCCGGGAATGCAGCCCCAGCCCGGCCGCGCTCCTCCGCCAATGGGTCCCGCTGCTCGCTTCCTGCTCCCGGTCCAGCAGTGCGAGTTCCAGTTGACGAACGCCCTTGAGCAGCTTCAGAAGGATCCTTGGCCTGTTGCGAACGACAAGCGTGCGCTGCGCTGCACTGGTGTTGCTCTGAGTGTTGCCACTGGCCTTCTGGAGACTTCTTTCCAGAACTCCGGCGGTAGAATCATGCTCTTCACCGGCGGCGCTTGCACTGAGGGTCCCGGAATGGTTGTTGGTCCTGAGCTGAGGGAGCCTATCCGTTCCCACCACGACATTGACCGTGACAACATCAAGTACTACAAGAAGGCGCTGAAGGTAAGACATGGTACTGAATTTCTCGCAAAGTGCCGCCAGCTAATTTTCTACAGTTCTACGATGCGCTTGCCAAGAGGACTGCCCACAATGGCCACATTATCGATATCTTCGCTGGCTGTCTGGATCAAGTTGGTCTACTTGAGATGAAGGGCCTGGCGAACTCCACTGGTGGCCACATGATTTTGACCGATAGCTTTACTGCCTCGATGTTCAAGCAGTCGTTCGCGCGCGTTTTCGACAAGGACGGCGACGACAACCTCCTGATGGGCTTCAATGCCTCCCTTGAGGTACTCACCACCAAGGAACTCAAGGTCACCGGCCTGATTGGTCACGCGGTGTCCTTGAACAAGAAGTCTGCTTCCGTGGGCGAGACCGAGTGTGGTATCGGCAACACGTGCTCGTGGAAGATGTGTGGTATCGATCCTGGCTCGAGTTACGGTATTTACTTCGAGATTGCTAGCCAGGGCGGCCCTAGTCAGATGCAGCAAGGTCCGCAGAAGGGCATGATGCAATTCTTGACTTACTACCAGCACTCGTCTGGTCAGTACCACCTCAGAGTTACCACGGTTGCCCGCAATTTGAGCGGGCCTTCTGGTGACCCCGCGATTGCCCAGTCTTTCGACCAGGAAGCTGCTGCTGTTCTTATGTCCAGGATAGCCGTCTTCAAGGCTGAGGTCGATGACGGCCCGGATGTCCTTCGCTGGGTTGACCGCATGCTCATCAGGCTCTGCTCCCGCTTTGCTGAATACCGGAAGGACGACCCCTCTTCCTTCAGACTTGAGAAGAACTTCACCTTATACCCCCAGTTCATGTTCCACCTTCGCCGCAGTCAGTTCCTGCAGGTCTTCAACAACTCTCCTGATGAAACCGCTTTCTACCGTCACGTCCTGAACCACGAGGATGTCAGCAACTCGCTCATTATGATTCAGCCTACGCTCGACTCGTACGGTTTCGATCACGAGGGCGGCCAGCCGGTCCTCCTCGATTCCGCATCTATTCAGCCCGAGACGATCCTGCTCCTCGACACCTTCTTCCACATTCTCATCTTCCACGGAGAGACCATGGCTGAGTGGAGAAAGGCCGGTTACCAGGACCAGGAGGGCTATGAGAACTTCCGTGTCCTGCTGGAGGCACCCAAGGAGGACGCCAAGGAGCTTATTCAAGACCGTTTCCCGCTGCCTCGTTTCATCGTCTGCGATGCTGGCGGTTCGCAAGCTCGTTTCCTACTTTCCAAGCTCAACCCCAGCACAACCCATACCACTGGTTCGTACGGCGGCGTTGCACAGACGGCGCAGACCATCTTCACGGACGATGTCTCGCTGCAGACGTTCATGGACCACTTGATGAAGTAAGTTTCGCTTGCTCTGATCATCTTTGAGAATGGACTAACATGATGTTCTAGGCTGGCTGTTTCCGGTACTGGTTAGGTGAATTCAAGATGATGTAGAGTCGAAAGGTCGTGATGCCCAATACAGGGGATTACGACCTGAAACGAGAGGTCATGATGCAGTTGGTAGATGCAAGATTCCCCGAGGAGATGAAATAGTGCACTTGGGAGGCTTCTCGGATCAGTGTTGTCTACGCTAGAGGAGTCCTGAGAGACGGATCGGATTATGGTGTGGAAAGGCGTGTGTTGAGGACGTAACCATTACTCATGTGTCATTAGCGAAAAAGAGTGCTTTAATTTTTTGATACTGTTCGCTGACGGCTCGTATTGATGAGTGCATCACTTGATTATCGGGATGGTTCAGTTGCTACCGTCACAGCAGGGCACGAAACAATTGGGTCTACCCGCATCTTCCTCTCAAATATATTGCACCACATTTATAGGTAGTTGAATCCAAGATCCGGACGCATTTGTGCGTATTTAGGACTCGAATCTACATCCGGATTTTGGATTCAACTACCTGTGTATGAGGGGTGGTAACGTCATCGGTGGAGCTTAGAGGGCCCAATTCTTCTGTTACCTGCTGTGATGAGACACTGCAGCCAAGGTCACTGCCGCAAAGCTGTAAATGAACAGAAAGCGCGGCAAAACCGCCGGGAGTCGGAATTGATCTGTTGTTAATACATGTACACATACCCCCCTCTCTTTCCGTTGACAAGCGCTCCCACCCAGACAATTCCGTAATTTTTCACTCTTCCACACCATTCCCACCCAATCCGCAACATGGTCCTCAAACTTAAAACCTGTACAGCGAACCCTTCTTGCCCTTGCTCGGATTCAACGGGTCCGGGTAGACGGACTTCTGGTGGATCTTCTTGACCTCCTTGCCCTCGGCCGTCAGCCCGTCGAAGCGGGAGATCATCTCCTCCATCTCGCCCTTGCCCTTGGAGCCGCGGAACTGCAGCACCTTCTTCAGGTTGGCGCGGGTGATGGGCGTCTCGGGCAGGTTCTCGGCGCGCTGGCGGGCGACGACCTTGGCCATCATGGCGAAGCGGATGTCCTTGGGCGAGTCGACGAGCTCGAGGATGGCCGACGGCGCCTGGTCCTCCTTGAGCGGCTCGATGCGCAGCACGCGCGTGTAGCCGCCGGGCCGCTCGGCGTAGCGCTCGCGCAGGGGGCCGAACAGCTTGGGGATGAGCTCGACGGGGCGCTGTTGTGGGGGGGAAATCGTCAGCTCGTTGGTGTCTTGCCTGCCAATGTGGGACAGGCGCCGTGGCCCGTGATGTGTGTGCCCGATTCCACCGTATATGCGGATCTGGCAAGATGTATGTATGCATGCGCGGCGCGCGGGTTCAACGTACGTAGAAGACCTCTGTTGCTTTTCTCCGGCTGTTCTCGGTGTTCTTCTTGCCCAGGGTGATGAGCTTATCCGCCAGTCTTTGCGCCTCCTTCGCCTTGTGCCATGTCGTCGAGATGCTCTCGTGCTCGAATAACGAGGTCACCAGGTTGCGCAGCAGGGCTTGCCTGTGCGAGCTCTTCCGAGACAGGTGTCTGTACTTCGCGGCTCCGCCTGCCATTGTGACGGCGTGAAAGTCGGGGGGTGTGCGGGAGTATCGAGAACGCGGGCGCGCCGCGGAGGTGGTTCAATTGAGGTTTTCGTGTCGAGACGCGCTTCGAGGGATTCGCTCCGGACCGGTGGGGTGTCTTCGACGGGACGGCGAGCAGCAGCCCGGCTTCCGGGCGCAATTGGGCAGGCGGAGGTGGAAGAAGCGCAATGGCAGGGCGGGATACAGATGATCTACCGTCGTCGGAGGTGCAGGTGGTGGTTCATTCGGCCGGAGAAATTCATGCCAAGACGGCGACGATGGAAGCTCGTGCTTCCCGCTCCGCTGATAATCTCTCTATCGCCGCCGTGCTCGGAGCTCCCAAATCAATCCCGCAGCATCTTCCTCGCACTCGCCCTCGCTGCACTACTTGCTCCGCGAACGACATCATTATTTACGGTGGCTCACTCGGGAGCTCGACACGAATCGCTCGCTTCTTCCTCCGCGCAGACACGCAACCGGCCAGCACGCAAACCAACGCCGCACAGCTCGCCTCATCCCTGCGACGCGAACAAGAGCTCCCAGCTTCCGCCGCTCAACTCCAAACGAAATACAACCCTCTTAACGACCGCTCATCATGGGCTTCACAGCCGGCTTCGTACGTTCCCCTATCCCCTTTCTCCCCCTTCCATCTCCTCCAAGCTCCCGTACCCAGCCAGCCCCCCTCTCCCGGCGGTCTCCCCACCACACCACACCCCTCCCCCCACCGCCAACCAACTTCCCTCCCAGCTAACCGCTCTCCTCTCCTTCCCCCACAGATCGGCGGCCTCACCCTCACCTCCTCGGCGCTCTACCTCTCGGCCCTCGTCCACCAGCGCAACCGGCTGCAGCAATCGCTCTCGCTCCGGCAGTCGGCGCACCTGCTCAAGCAGATCTACGACCCGGACCGCCTCTACACGCCGCCGTCGATGCGCGAGCGCACCGCCGGCGTCGAGGACCTCGCCAAGGACCGGTGGAACCGCGAGGTGGCGCGGGCGGTGCGGCGCGTGCAGGAGACGGACTGGCGCGAGGTGGGGCGGGGGGTCGAGGAGGCGGCTTGGGGGGCGTGGGAGAGGGTTAGGAAAAGCAGCGGTGGTGGTGGTGGTGGAGATAAATAAAGAGCGGGGAGGGTGTTGGATGGTGTTGGGAGTGGGGATGGTCAAGAGGTGCTTTTCCAGGTTTGAGGGGCTAGGTTGAGATGGAGAAGGGGGGAAGAGCGAGGCTGGTTGGTGTTGATGATACCCTTGTTCTTCGCCGGAGGAGTGCATGATTTCCTACGGGGATTGATGTCATTTGCGTACAGACGACCGAGTACATGAGATTATGTCCCTTTTTTCTTGCCCATAGACTTTGCACATATTGGAATTTGTATTAATGTTCTATACTGCCTCGGTCGTTCATTCTCGTACGCTTTTCATAAACGCCATTGACGTCTACCGCCGATTACAACCCACCGCCTGTCACCTATAGTATTCCCGGAATCGCCGCCTTCCTATTCCCCACCTTGTCCGCCCCAAACTTCTCGATATACCACCTCTTCCCCTGCACCGCCCGCGGCAACATGGTCGCAATCTCATTCAGCACGAAGCTCCTCGCCGGCGTGCAGCCCCAGCCGCCGACCATCCAAAACCCGCACCACTCGACCCACTCGCACAAGTAATGCGCGTACAGCACCCACCGAAACAAGCCATTCTTGGGCAACATGTACACCTTGTCCACGCCCACCGCCTTCCCTCCCTCCCCCGCCTCGCGCGCCTGCCGGCGCGCCGCGGCCCGCCGTATCTCGCGCAGGTCGTCGTCGTGGTACACGTTGGCCAGCAGGCCCCAGCCCCACACGACCAGCCCGACCTCGGCGACGTACAGGCGGCCGGCCCAGTCGAGCGGCGTGCGCGGGCCGTGGCCCGCGAGCCAGCCGCCGAGCGAGACGGCGTTGCAGAGCTGCCACGCGCCGGCGCACGCCCAGACGAAGGCGTGGATGGGCGACATGCTGGGGTTGAGGACGAGCGGGGCGAGGACGGCGCGGTAGGCGTAGTGGATGGTCTGGGGATCGATTAGCCATACATTACATACCCATGCTAGTTTTGGGGGGAGGGAGAGGCAGGGAGGGGGAAGTGGACGGACGCACAAACATGCCCGCCATGGTCCAGTTGCCCCAGGGCAGCGGCTCGGCCAGGTTCAGCTCCTTGGGCAGGCTGTACATGATGTACAGCAGCGTGATGGCGCCGGGTATCTCCATGGTGAACCACGCCCACTTGCCCGGCAGGTTCCAGCGCGAGTCCGTCGACGTCTTGCCCTGCGGGTACCAGTCGACGAACCATTGGACCGCGGCGAACTGTGGGAGGGAATCATCATCACGTCAGCTGGGAGTGCTTCTTCCTTTTTTTTTTTTCTCTCTCCTGCGAGGACGCGTAATATTGCGTTGGAGGGGAGGGAAAACAACATGGTGGGAATGCGTAGGTGGAATGGAGCAGAGAATGAAGGGCACGAGTCATTATTGCGGAATGCCACGGGACTGCGCGGTGAGATTGGAGGTTTTGCGGTAGGTACGCACCAGAGGAAAGAGCTGCCACACGGACTGGATGAGTTCCCAGTTCTCCCGCGAGGGCGGGAGCCAATTCTGTATGATCGCCATGGCTGTTTGTCCGGGAAAGCGTCGCAGCTGGCGGTGTGGAGGAAGAAGAGCGTGGAGAATTGGAGAGAAGAGAAGGGGACGAAGCTCCATGGACCAGCTCGTACGCGTTAAGCTTCATGTCGTCACCATACGCGCGATCCCCGGCCGGTTGGCTGACCAGCCCACCGCTCCCTGCCGACAGCTCCCGGATCGGCACGGTCCCGCACACAGAGCTAGGTACCCTACTGTACCAGACCTTGTCACAGCTCAGAGATATACCATTTTACAGGGGTATTTGAATCCAACGTCCCGCCGTGGATGTTAATCTTGAATGCGGAAAATCGCGTCCAGACATTGGATGCAGCTACCCATGTAGGAGTCTTGAAAGTGCGCAAATACATCCAGATAATCGATTCAGCTACCCACGTAGCGTGGTCGTGGTAAGATCCCCCAGGTACAAGCCAAGCGCTTACATACCGTCAAGTATTGACGTTCACAGGGATTCTCATGAGCAAAAGCTTGATATTATTATTATTACGTATGGTCGCGCGCTTGTCTCACCTATCAACCCCCATGCCCTGTAAATCCCGACCCCGCTTGAGCTTCCTTGAACTCGACGTATGCCGCCTCCTTCAGCGACCCTGCTGCCCGACTGGACTTATGCGCTATTTGCATCTCGTCCCTCCGATGCTTGAAATCCACGAAGCAAAAACAGACAAAGTGGTATATGATGCAGTAAAAACACGAACAAAACACAACCGAAACCCATCGACCCAACCTCCTCCGCTTTTCCGTCTGCACATCTGCAGCGGAAGGTATCATGTGCTTTTCAACCCGCTCTCCTTGTGTCCGAAAGTATCCAAAAGAAAAAGGCGTTAGATGCATCCAATGCTGTTGTGCCCTGATCATGCGGTCATGTCTTGCTGATGATGATGATGGTGATGATGATGATGATGATGCCGACCCCCATCCCGTGTTGTTTGTCCTCCTGCTTTCTCTCGAGCCACGAAAATAGAAACGCCCTCCGCTGTGCGAATAGGAAATTGGGCGCTTGCAGCACCCGGGTATACACCGCTGTCTCACACTTACATCAGCCCGCCGAGAACGACCTTGCCGACGCCCGCCACCTCCTGTTTCACGCCGGAGCGGCTTGCGTCCTCGAACTCGCGGACCACGCCGGCGACGATGATCTTGCGCACACGTGCGTCCGCCTTCGCGAACAGCTCCCCCACGCCGGGCCCGCACGTCTCGGGGCCGTTGACCAGGCTCATGATCTTCGTGTAGCAGTCGATCAGCACGTCGCACAGGGTCGAGAAGGTCTCGAAGAAGTCGGGCTCGAAGGGCAGGTGCGGCGTCATGAGGTGCGTGTACTCCTCGCCGGGCAGCAGGTGGTCGCTGTGCTCGCCGCTGGGCAGCATGGGCGCCGAGCTGACGTCGCTGACCTCCATCAACCCGATCTCCGTGGCCGAGCTCTGCCGCCGGCCCTTCGCCGCGCCCGACGCGGCGTGCGTCGCCCGCTTGAACATGCCTGCCACGCGCCCGCGGCCCAGGCTGCTCGGCATGCTTCCGTCGGGCGGGTGGATCGACTGGTATGTCTCAAACTCTATGAGCAACGCGTTCAGTGCGCGGAGGTAGTCGGACGCGCTGTTAGAGTTGAGATCCAGAATCGTGGGTAGCGAGAAACCGAGGAGCAGGTAGTTGGTCGCCCGCTTCGACAGCGTCTTTTGTGAGAAGTAAGGGAGCTTGTTGAGGTCGGTTTTGTTGAATAGAAGAGTGTTGAACCAGTATACCCTGCCGTCGTGCCTGTGCATAGCTGTCAGCATCTGTCGCCCGGGCGTGCAAGTGCGGCCAAGACTCACGCTTTCCGGAGGTAGTCCAGAGTGGATATGCGCTTTGACGACATGTCGTGGATGTGCTGGAAGATTGCGTGCGGGTTGTGCCCGCCGGCAGCAGAAGGGACGGGAGGGATGTTGGCGGGGGCGCCCAGTGGGTTGCTGCTCTGGCCAAAGGCCAGGTTCGAGTGCGCCGTGCCCGACGGGCGCGACGCCCACATGTGGGCAGCGCCGACGGTGTTGGCCATTCCGGGTGTTTTGGGCTCGTCAGGCTTGTGGCCTACTGCTGCAGCGGCAGTAGCGTCGTAGGATTTCTGGCGACCGCGGGTGAAGGTGGCGAGGAGCTTGTTCGACGAGGCATTGGCAGCAAAGGTGGGCTTGTCGGGCGAGAGGGTGGCCTGGGCCAGGGACGACGACGGCAGCGGTTGCTCCTTGGCGGAATTGGAGGACGAGGAGCGCAGGGAGGCAGAGCGACGCAGGTTGGAGCCGAAGTCTGCGACGGACGAGGCGAAGCTGTGCCGCGAGGAATGCTTCCCGCGATGCGGCGGCGAGGTGCTCGAGACGGCCTCTGACTCGTCGATAGGCGGGACGGGCGTCACCGATCGGGGTTGGGGCGTGCTGCTGCGGGGAGGCAGGTCGGCGCCGTTGCCGTCTTTGTTGCGCGATCTGTCGCGGCGGAAAAGCGAGGGCTTGCGCGGCAGGAACGAGTGCGATGTTGCGCCCGAGGTCGAGGTGGGCGCGGTGGAGGAGGCGACCATGATACCCAGGCCCAGGGGCCGGTCAGGGACGGGAGAGGCTGTGGTAAGGAACGCCTAAGCCCAATCGTGAGGCGCCGACAGTCGCGCTGCAAGCCGCGAATCGTTGTCCGTCACTGGAAGCGCGGCGTCCAGGGCAGGCGAGCGGAGTCAGAGTCGCAAGAGGACATGTCTAGCAGCGAGCGCCTCCGCTGATGAACGATGCGCACGAAATTGCACTGCTGAGCGCGCACGAATTGATCGTCGAGGCATTGAAAGCACGTCCAGCTGGCCGGAGGCCCGCGCCCGCCGAGTCATGCGTGGCGTCGGTCGAGTCGCAACGGGCGCGCGTTAAGGCAAGCTGAATGCCGGTGGCGCGCTTGTCCCTGGATTGCTGGTCCCTGAGCGGCGAGAGAGCCCCGCGTTGCTGCCCCTCGCGCCATGCACATGCACCCGGCCACGAACAGCATCTCTGCACCTGTCTCGAACACCGCCATGAGTGTGCGCCACGATGCCCTGTCGCTGCCGCCCCGCGCTGACCTCGCCCAGGCCGACTCCGCCGAATACGTGCCCGCGCGAGGCCAATGGCCCGTCGACCCGCAGCACGACGTGCCCATAGCCGACGACCGCATTTGGATTGACGGCTGCTTCGACTTTGCCCACCACGGTACGCCTCTCCGTTCCTGCTATTTTGAGTAATGGCCAATCCCCGCAGGCCATGCCGGCGCCATCTTGCAGGCCCGCCAGCTGGGCTCCGAGCTGCTCGTCGGCGTCCACTCGGACGAAGCTATCCTCGAGAATAAGGGGCCCACGGTCATGACTCTGAAAGAACGGTCAGTCCACCCCCGCCTCCCCCGACCGCGTCCGCGTCCGCTGACGCCCGCTCCAGCGTTGCTGCCGTGGACGCCTGCCGCTGGGCTACCAAATCAGTCCCCCACGCCCCGTACGTGACCTCGCTGCCCTGGATCTCCCATTACGGCTGCAAGTATGTCGTTCACGGCGACGACATCACGTCGGACGCCTCGGGTGAAGACTGCTATCGCTTCGTGAAGGCTGCCGGTCGCTTCAAGATTGTGAAGCGCACACCCGGCATTTCAACGACCGACCTGGTTGGGCGCATGCTTCTGTGTACCAAGGGACACTTTATCAAGAGCCTGGAGAATGTTCTGGCGGGCGACGAGGGCAGTGGCAGCGAGGAGGAGAGGAAGAGAACTGGTGCGGAGCTGAAGGAAAGAATCAAAGTCTACGCCTCGGACGAGACCGGTCTGGCGCCAGGCAGTGAGGTCTGGGTGTGGCATGGTGAGCAGGACAAAGCCGCAGAACCCAGCGCGGCGGGTGGGACTGGAAAATGCTCCAAGATGGTCCCGGGAACTGCACCCCGCAAGGGCCAACGCGTGGTCTATGTCGATGGCGGGTTCGACCTGTTCTCTTCCGGTCATATCGAGTTTCTGCGACAGGTCGCCCTGCTTGAGGAAGAGGAAGGCAAGAAACGCGACTGGTACTCCGCCGAGGCCACCCAGCAGCGCATCGCCGAGACCGGTTCCGACTACAGCCCGTACTATGTGGTTGCTGGTATCCACGACGATGAGGTCATCAACCACTGGAAGGGCATCAACTACCCTATCATGAACGTATTCGAACGCGGCTTATGCGTTCTTCAATGCAAGGTAGGCCCAGTATCCGCCTGCCAAGTTTGGCAATGTGCTCATAAACCTGTGTGACAGTACATCAATGCCGTGGTCTTCTCCGCTCCATTCACGCCCACTCCGGCGTTCCTAAACTCGCTTCCATATGGAACTCCCGACGTCGTTTACCATGGCCCTACCTCGTTCATGTCGTCTGTCGAAGACCCCTACAAGGATGCCAAGGAGCTCGGAATCTTCCATGAGGTTCCTGCGCACGACTTCCAACACGTCAACGCTGGTGAAATTGTCGAGCGCATCATGGCAAGCAGAGCCATGTACGAAGAGCGGCAGCGGAAGAAGGGCGTCAAAGGAGCTGGCGAGGATGCAATCAGGCGCCGAGAGGAGCTGGAAAGAGAGGCCAAGGCGATGGAAGCTGAGCGTGATGCTGAACGTGAAAGACGGTCGTAGGGCATGTTCACCTGCTACCTCGACCGCTTATGAATGAGAACGTACATGATGGAAGGAACAAGGCTTCAACACGCCCATGATCTGGATGCAGATGTCGGCTGTACAGAGGATAAAAGTTCAACATAATAGCAAGCAGATGCTTGTGGATATCACGAATCGAATGGATATAAATACCAACGCATTGACAACACGGACGAAGGCATATGTTTTGTGGAAGAACTGCAAGCAAGCCATGGCGGTCCAGGCCCAACCCTATTACAGAGAACTTAGAAATCCCGACATTGATGAGTCGACGTTGAGAGCTCTCGAGGTAAGGAAGGTCAGTCCGAGCGCTCAGATCGACATGGGGAATAGAATCCCGACCCCGACATCGGGTGCGTCGGCCGGTCATCTCGCCGATGGAGCCGAATGTCTCCCCGCAATTCGAGCAACCAGATGCCGGTCGCCGACGTCACCCGCCTCCGCCGCCCCGCGATCAACCGTTCCCCGACCGGCCTGACGATGCGCCAGGATTGAGCTTCGTGGTGTTGCTGCCATGACGGAATCGATTTTCCGGCAATTGGAGCTCGAGGGAGCTATGACAGGCTGCTTCTTAACCGTCCGGTTCCCAACGAGACTTTGGTGGTTTCCCAAAATAACTGACCATCTTCCCTTCCCTACTCCCCCTTGACGTTAGATACCACACTTTCACAATGGCCGACCCCAAGCAATTACCATATCGCATCGAAGATCTGGAGGCGCAGCTGAACACCAAGCCCTCACATCCACCGAACGCCAAGCAAGGATTCGTGAAGCCGCCGCCAACCGCTACGACGGAGCTGCAGGCTCATGAGAAGCCGCCGCTGGACACGCTACTGAACTCATACGACTTCGAGTCAGTGGCGTCGCGGACGCTGGCGCAGAAAACATGGGCCTTCTACTCATCGGCGGCGACGGACGAGATCACGCGCGACGCGAACAAGAGCAGCTTCGACCGGATATGGTGGCGGCCGCGCGTGCTGAAGGACGTGTCGCGGGTGGACACGCGCACGCGCATACTCGGGTGCGATGTCCAGGTGCCGTTGTTCGTCAGCCCTGCGGCCATGGCTCGGCTGGTGCATCCGGAGGGTGAGAAGGCGATGGCGGCGGCATGTGGAAGCAAGGGTGTCGCGCAGACGGTACGTTCTAACCCGGGGGCGGGACACCCCCACGTTCGGTGCGCTTTGCCACGAATCTCCCACCTGCCATTGAGGGGTGAAGGGCTTCGGGACAGCATCTCAGCGAAAAGGGTGGTGGCGACGCCAGAAGGCTGACGGCCGTCTTTTGCTCGACCCACAGATCTCAACCAATGCCTCGTACCCGGTCGATCAGATCCTGCCAAACGCACCGCCGGACCACCCCTTTTTCTTCCAGCTGTACGTCAACAGGGACCGAGCAGCATCCGAGCGGCTGCTGGCGTCGCTGCCGAAGGGCATCAAGGCCATCTTCGTGACGGTGGACGCGCCGGTGCCGGGCAAGCGCGAGGCGGACGAGCGGGTGCGCGCCGACGAGGGGCTGTCGGCGCCGATGACGGGCGCCAGGGCCGTCAACGACAAGAAGGGCGGCGGCCTCGGCCGCATCATGGGCTCGTACATCGACGCCAGCCTCACGTGGGACGACCTGCGCTGGCTGCGCACCGTCACCGACCTGCCCATCGTGCTGAAGGGCATCCAGGGCGCCTCCGACGCCCGCCTCGCCGCGCAGGCCGGCGTGCGGGGCATCGTGCTGAGCAACCATGGTGGCAGGAGCCTCGACACGGCGCCGCCTTCCGTCTTGATCCTCCTCGATCTGCAGAAGAACTCGCCCGAGGTGTTCGATCAGCTGGAGGTGTACGTCGATGGCGGCATCAGGCGTGGCACGGATATTTTGAAGTGCCTGTGCTTGGGTGCTACGGCGGTTGGCATGGGTAGGCACTTCCTCTATGCGTTGAACTACGGACAACCCGGCGTCGAGCATTTCATTGATGGTGAGTAACGCCCTTACTCTTTGATACAACTGGAACCTGTTTCCTGGACGGTTTGCTAACGGGAGCGACAACAGTGATGAAAGACGAGCTGGAGACGACGATGAAGTTGCTCGGCATCACGGACCTGAGCCAGGTGCATCCCGGCCTGGTGAACACGCTGGAAGTGGACCATCTGATACCCTCGACGATCGATCACCCCTACGCCAAATGGTCGCCGAAGTCTCGCGCTTTCCCTAAGGCGCGGTTGTAGCGCGCTCATTTGGGTTTGATCCTTTGGTTTAGTGGTATTGTTTAGAGGTACCGCGGGGTTTTGACTCTAAGAGTAAAATAATAATGGATTCTTCCTGAAGCTGGCGTGCAGAGACGCCGATCATGTTGACATCGATCTGAAGAAGCGGGCCGCGGAAAATTGCGGATTCGGCGTGTGCTGGGGAGCCGCAAGGGGAGCGATCTACTCGTGTTGAGACTTACGGTAAAAGCCACTACGAGGAGAGGAAGAGGGTTTGGCCGGCGGTGGTAGATCAAGGCAGTGCCTTAGCGTGTTCAGAAAATCTGGGATGATCATGTAGGGTAGACTTCCTCAATTTGTTGGACACTGAGGTCAAATTCCATCTCCGCACGAAGCAGTCGGCAGATTCTCCGAAACAAAGTCGCATAGCCAAAAGTCCAAGCATATTTACTTTTTGCTGAAACAGCAATGTGGCGGAGCCGTCTGCCTCCACACTGGGATCCGGCATCCCAAGCAACGTCACGTGAAAACAGATTTCCTACCTCCCGTCCGGCACAGCCTTACGAACTACGTGGCGCAAGCATAACCAGCAAACGGAACATCGTGAGAACATCTCAGGATCTGTCTCGGGCTCGCCGTCGACCTCGGTGATAACCGCTTCGAGGTCCCAGACTGCGACGACGACGACGCGGACGACCCGCTCGAGGCGGGAGTGCGCCTCAGTCCCCAGAGGTCCACCAGAGGGCCGTCCCTTAGGTAGTGCAGGCAGTCCGGCGCCGGAGCGTCGGCTCAACGACCATCGCGCCAGCGCGTCCGGGTTGCGCAGCAGCCCGGAGCTTCATCGCCGCAATGTCGACGGCGACAGCAACAGGGATGACGACGACAATGATACGCCCGAAGAGCGAGCCCGAGAGAAGGAGGAGGACGGATTGGAGAACCTGCGTGGCGCCGAAGAAGACCGCTTGGAGCGTGGGCGCGAGCGGGCGGGAGCAGAAGGGTCGACGTCCGCCCCACGACCACGATGACGGAGACGATGACGATGATGGAGACGACGATGATGACGATGACGACGACGACGCCAACGATGCCGACGAGAAGGATCGTTTGTGAGCGCGAACGGCGAAAGAGGATGGCAACATGAGAGGGGTGTGGTGCCGGCGGTTCTTACCACCGCGAAGGAACAGTAGGTCTTCTGCTTTCGGCCAAAGGCTTCTTGGAGACCCGCGCAGACGTAGGGTTTGGATGGGACGGATGAGGCGGCGGCGGGTGCGGCCCGCCGGGGGAGGCGTGCGGGCGGCTGGCGGGCAGTTTGATAAGTGGATGGTTCGTTTGGTTGATGACTTCGATGGCTTTTGACGACTTCCGCTTTGGTGTCTTTGAGAAACCCCAATCGAGGAAGTTGTTGACCATGGGAGTTCTTGGGCGGTGATGGCGGTGTATCGCCCGTGGGTGGGAACTTGGGGTCGGGTGCTGGGTAGGAGGCACCAGTTTCAGGCAGTCTTGCGCTTTTGATTCCTCCTCATGACAGCGTACAATCTGATCTCACTTTCATATTGTCAGTGTTTTTTTCTTTCCTTGCCGGGTTGCCCTGTTGCTAAGATATAACCCATCTCACACAGTTCGTTCCGACCTTCAGGAGATATCGTTCAGGCTTGAGAACGTATCGCCGAATAGTCACTGGAACTTTGTGGAGGGATATCAGAGCTAGAGGTCGACTCATTTGGGCTTTACTCCTCGTCTCAGCGATGGTAGTCGGTCTTCGAACGAGTCGAAGGATTGCAAATCCAGTGGAGCAACATCATGACCCTGGATTCCCACTGACCTTTGCCAAGACAATGCCGCCTTCGATTTGTGTATGGACAACATCTGCTGCTCCTCTTTAGCTGTTGCTCTCGAAAATGTTCTCCCCATCGAAGGCCCCATTACTAACAGCAAACCCGACTTGGTTACTGTGAACCGAAAGGCGAACGCTCGCTTCGCCGAAAGCGGCCACGGCAACGAAGTAGGCGCGGAAACTTCCCCTGGCCCGCACATGGATGACGTGCCGAAGCAAGGGTGCGAGGCAGTAGTAGTTGTTGCTTGGCAAGAATTTCCCTGGAGATTGCTTCGAATGCCAAGAAAGGGGAATTGGGTGAAGGTGATCTCTTTGTACTTTTGTCGGGGAGGAACAATGACTGCGTCTGTTTGACAACTCAAATCGTATCCTTGTAGTCTTGCGCAGACTGATGATTCCCAATCGGCTCTCCTGCATTGAAGCGTACTGTGGTCGGAGCTCGGAGGTATATCTTTTTTGCGCATCAGCACGGACAAGGCGGGAAAGTGGCTGTGCGAAGGGCAAACATCCAATAGGACATTGTGAACATCCTGGGAACGATAACTTGGGTCGAAATAGCGTAAAATGAGATACCGCTTTGACAGTAGTATTTCCAAGAATAGGGGTCAAAAGTTCTAGAAGAAGCCGGTGCAGCTCTAGAAAGGCCTTGGCCAGATTCTCCGCTTCGGCAACTATGCTTCCCCTGATACCGAGTAGTAGCAGTATCCAGAGCAATGGTTACGCCCAAGGCAGCGCTACCCTGGGCCACTAACCTGGGCTTTATTGAGTGTAGCAAGGGTCCTTCCACACTTCAGATCGCTGTTTGCAGCGACGGCCGCTGTAGTCTAGGTTCGCCTACCTTTGCAGTTCGGGTAGCTGGGAATAGTTTTGCCTCAATAGGGAACGTAGGGGCATCTCTTAACCTGATGCGGAAGTGCCTTTCTGATATCCGCCAATCGGAAAGAACCGTGATGTTGACTATCGCTTCTCCAAGTGGGCCTGTAGAACCAGCGCCGAGGATTGTTCTCTCGGCGAGCACGAGGCAAGCGGGCCAGATGTGTGGGAATACTTGGTGCGAGTAAGAGTGCCTGGGGCAAACAAGCTGTACGTGTATCTCCGGACCATCATCTGTCGAGAATGAGTGTATAAAGATGGACGAACGCACCTCTTTCTCTCAACCAGAACACCACAGCTCCCCATCCCTCTACTTCTTAACAACTCCAAACTCCTCTCAGAAAGCAGAAAGAGCCCACCAAACCGGCTCACCAACATTTCCAATCAAACCTCCACTCCTCTCAGGACACCCCCCACCACCAACCACCGCCAAGATGCGCGCCGGCTACATCCTCCCTACCCTCCTCACCCTCAGCACGGCTATCTACGCCCTGCCCGCCCCCACGACTACAGCCGACGCCACCCTCAACATCTCCGCCGCTGTCGAAATAGCCGCAGCCCTCAAGGCCGCCGGCTTGGTCGAATCCAGCCAGGTGGACGCCGCCATCACAGCTATCGTCCAAGCCGCCGCCAAGGCCGACGTGAAGCTCGTCGCCCGCGACCCCACGATCGTCGCTGAGCCGGACACGAGGCTGACGGACCTCAAGGGCGTCGCCGTCTCCAGCAGCAAGGTGGGCACCGAGAAGGTCAAGGCGGCGCTGGGCACGAAGGCGCAGGCCGATAACGGGATTTTGAACCTGGACAAGATCGCCAGCACGGCTGTGCTGGACAGCCCCAAGAAGCGCACGACTGGGACGCTGAGTAAGGATGAGGCGAAGGGTCTTATCGCGCAGCTCGCGGTTCAGTTGGGTGTTCACGTCACTGTGGACTAGTCAGCTTAGACCTGCGCCTCGAGAGTCGATGATGCTCTCATTAACGAATTATGTTTGCTTTACGATCTGTCTTTTTTCTTTTGTTGGTTTTTTTTTTCTCTCTCTTCCACTCGCTTTTCGCGAACTGGTTTGAGGAGTAACGGTTGCAGAGATGACTGAGGTGGAAACTTCTTTCGGAATGCTGAGCGTGTATTGTATAAAAAACACATCAAATTTAAGGAACTATACTCAACTGAAACCATCTCTCGATGCTCGGTGCTTACCGTTGTCGTGGCATCTGACCAAGTTGCAAAGGTGAGCTATGCACTGGCCGATTGAGAGCCATACCTCGCCTTTCCGGTAGATACCGAAGGCCCAAAACAATGACACGGCCTAGATGGAGGCAGCGATCTCTAGGGATGTCTCGCTTCACCTTCCCACACCTGGTTCATCACTGATTTTGTTTCTTGATTTATCAGCTCGGCAAAAGGCCCGGTCCGATCCCGTTTGGAAGAAGAAATGAACTATGACCGATCAGGGCAGTGTGTACCTTCCTCTCGCAGCGAATGGGTTCACTCAAACGAACGACACCGCATGACTTGGCTGAACGCGTAGACGAAGAACCGTTTCAGAAAGCTTGACCGGCAGGCACCCGAACCTTGTTTCGACGCAGCTGAGTCGCTTAAGACATGAGATATTGAGCAACATCGAATTTAGCGGGGCGCAGCATGGCGGAGTCAAGATTAGGCGAAAGCGGAAGCGCAATCGCACTCGTCACAACGGATGACAGGCGTGCTTCGGAAGCTGGTCCGGATGTTGCCGGGAGCGATGGTGCTGAATGGGTTATAAGACGGTACGCCATAACGGTGGTCGTGAGTCGTGGCGGTGCGGTTTCCGAGCAGACAGACCCTTTCCAAGCTGAAAAGGGCTTGGCCGCCAGCATTAATTGGCCCGCTAAGCTATAGCAGCATAAACGTGTCTCATAGGCGACGCTTGCGAAAAAACCAAAAAAAAAAAAGATAACCTGATTTGGTCGGGCAACGGCTGGCACCGAGTGGTTTAGTTGCAGAGACGTCGACATTCGCGACGTCACGTCGCCGCGCAGAGCCGCGGTTGGGCTGCTTTCGCCCGGAAAATTTTGATGCTTAAAGTGCGTGCAATTTAAGTGACGTCTGCACCTCGTGGGTGGGCCAGGAATGCCTGGCAGCAGCAAATTGCTTGGCGGACACGTAGGGTGCAAAGAGCAACCGGCTGGTGCCGGAAGGTCGGCAGTCAGCCTTAGCTCTGGGTTGCTAGGGAGGCGAAGCGAGTACGGCGCGATTGCGCGGCGCATGAGCGCGCAGTGGAGTTGGGTCGCTGAAGGTGGGCAGCGCAGAGCGTTGAAGTTGGAATAGACCCTGCCCGACTGACTCGAGGCCGATCTGCCGGCTGGTCACAGGCGGATCAACAGCCCCGCGACGCGACGCGAACTCGCGCGAGCTGCAGCGCGTCTGCCTGCGCCGGCGCCCCAGCGAACGCCCGAGACCAACCATCCTGTAGAACGCCAAGCGTGCGAACGATCACTGCTGAATTGAGAAGCTATCTAAGCTGCTTATATAGTAGTAATCTAAGCTACTAAATAAGGGGCCGGTGGCGTTCCGTAATAGGCCATCTACCGTAAGAAGCGGTAAATAGGCTAACTAAGTAGATGCCGTGCCTACTTATCGATGAAGCCGTATAGAGGCACTAACACTTCTCTCTAAGAAGGTAGAGGCTATCGTAAGGCCTACTAGCCGTAGTATTAAGATTTTAACTAAGTAACGAGAGGTAAAGAAAATAAATATAACGCGTAATAAGCTATATAAAATAAGTATAAAACGCGCTAGTTACTTTCTTAAGCGGCCGAAGTTAATATTCTAAACTATTTATAACGTAGTAATATTCTTATTTAGATAAGTAAGCGTAAAGAGAAGAACCGTTACTTAAGACTAAAAACTCTACTTATTATCGCGAGTAATAATTATTACTCTTTCTCTCGCGGAAGACGATCGTAATGTTAAAGAAAAGAAGATAGTAGAGTATAAGAAAAGAGATTTATATACTTTCTAGACAATAGTAGCGAGAAAGAAGCGCGTGCCCCTACTAAACTCTAAATTAGATAGTAGAACTCTTATAGTATTAAATAAGAAAGATCGTCGTCGCGACGTAGCTTTCGTAGCTATCTAACGTCTAATAGAATAGATTCTTATAGTATTATTAGACCTACTCTATATCTAGTAAACGAATAAAGTTATTAAATAGAGTGTCTACTAGCAGCTTAATAAGACCGTTAGCTATTATAAGAGTTATAAAAATCTACTAAATACGAATAATACTCTTCGCTATCTTCTTACGTAAGAAGTAGTAGTAAACGTTAATATAACGTATCTTAGAGAAGATTATTATAAGATTATTAGTAAACTCTACGGTCTTAAGATTATCGCTATAAATCGTAGTAGATTCTTTCTAAAGTCTACTAAGCTTCTAAAGAAGGTTTCTTATATAGATATACTCTTACGAGACGTACGAGAGAATAACGTATTTAGCTTTAAACAACGAGAGAATTACTATATATTATAATCTAGTCTTCTATATAATAGAACTATCGGCGATTATAAATAGTATATCTATACTACTTCTTCTAGTGTTAAAGTCGTCGGTATATAAAGAATCTAACCACTCTAAGAGAGTAGATAAACGAGGCCTATAGTATAAGATAAGTATACGAGTATCTAAGAAATATCGTAGTACTATTTTTATCTACGCGTAGTTCTTATCTATTAGATTAGATGTTTAGCGCGTGCTAAATATTATAGCGAAGAAGATATTAGGCCTAGTAGCGACGTTTAGCTAGAGAAGATAACTAGTAAGTTTAGCGTATCGTTATATCGTTTTATCTAAGAACTAATAGTTATTAGTCTATATACTTCTACTCTACTATATAAGGTATCTTATCGTCTTATAGATGTTTATACTAAAGCGCTATAGTAGATATTTAATATAAGCGTCTTAAAGTAGCGATATACTATCGTCTTTATACTAGACGACTCTTATATCGTAGTAGTAAGAGAGAAGGCCGAGGTTCTTCGCGATAAACTTATTATAGATAGTAGTAGTAATCTTCTAACGCTTCTTTAGTATTACGACGATAATAAGTAGATTATCTATATATACTAATAACTAGTAGTTATCTCTCGTATATAGATAAGAATCCGCGGTAATCGCTTTAAACTCTATTAAAAGAAGAAATAAAGCGAGTCGTTTAAACTAGAGGCGCGAAGCTTCGCGAAGCCCGTATAACGTCTTATAAAGTAGATAGATCTTATAAGACCTATTAGAGTTCTTAAAGCTATAAGATTATTAAATATATACTATCTATAAATCTAGATTACCTTAAAGAAACGCTATACTAATATTATAGTAGATTATCTACTAGCCTAAAGAGGCGTAGAGAGCGATTATTATTCTAAAGATTATTATACGAGCCGTACTAGCGAAGGTATTATCTAAGAAGTCTTACTTCTAAAGATTACTATATATAATCTAGCGTATCTTATATTATTAGATATTATCGTGTTTATTCTTCTTTATACGAAAGATCTACTTACTAGAAATAATCTTAGCGTCGATAGGCTACGGCACGAGAGTCTAGAAATCTAGCTAGTTTAGTAAGATTAACTCGCGCTTATAAGTATCTTTTTAATTAGACTAGTTAGATAAGGCTATAGCGGCCTTTAGCCTACGAGGTTTAGTATTAATAGAGTCGATACTATCGCTATCTACTACGTACGCGATTATTATAATAATTATCTATATTATAAAAGCTCTTAAGCGCTTAGATTTAGGTTTAGAAACGTCTTTAATAAGATAGTTTAGAAGAAGACGTTTAGCGAAAATAACGAGTAAGAGATAAAGTTTATCTAGAGCGTATTTAATTATATATTAAGACGAGGGTTTAATATCGTCTATTTAGTCTAGTATCTAGTAAGTTCTATCTTCTAAGAGTAAAGAAGTAGCTTTTATAGATATAATAGCCGTACTAGTTCGTTTAATATTATAGTATTTTACTATTTAAAGTAAATTTATAAGATTCTACGGCCGGGTCTATTTCTTACTTAGAAGAACGTAGAGTTTAATAACGTTAGAAACTACTATAATAGATTTAGCGCTTATCTAGATAGATTTAGCGCTATCTACTTAGAATAAATAATAAGACGGCTCTTCGAATACGGGCCTAGATTCTATCGTCTTAGCGATCGAGTTCTCGTTACTAGTCTTAATACTAGATTTTACCCTTATTAAAGATAAGAATAATAGTTAAACTAGTAGTAACTACGATCGATTAAATAGTTCTATAGATTCGTTAGACGCGTTCGTTAGTACTAGCGAAAGCGTAGGGCTATATAGAGTTATATCGTATATCTCGTCGAATACTACTATAAGAGAAACGTCGAAAGCGAGATTATTTATTAAGAATAATTATTCTTCTAAGAGATCTATCGTTAAGATACGAGTACTACGCGTACGTTTAATACGTTTCTATTATAGTAGATATATACGCTAAATTATCTCTTCTTTATAGCTTATAAAGAGCTTTATCTAGACGCGTAGAGCTATCTTCTATAGACGCTCTAGCGAACGTATATTTATCGTACGCGTGTTTAGAGGTATATATATATAAGTAACTACTTTAAATAGATAAAGGTTATCTACGTAAGGCTTCTTCTTATAGAGAAGCTTATACGGCGTTCTTATATCTTTATTCGCGCGTGTTAGAGTTCTATTATAGACGTATACTTAATAGCGTATCGTCTCTAGCTATAGAAATCTCTACTACTCTAGCTTAAGCTCTAAACGCTTAATAAGCGTAAAGTAAACCTCGTAGAGAAGTATTCGCGCGTACTTTATAACTATACGTACTTTTCTTTTAGATATATCGTTCTACTAGAAGTAGTAAGAGATAGTCTATTTAATCTTAATACTCTACTAGATAAGCTCTTCGGCTAGCGGTATCTAAGAAGAATCGTTATTAATACGTATATACGTAATAGCGATCTTCTAGTACTCTCGCTATCGTTTAAGAAGCTAGGCGTTCTATACTAAAAGTATTATATAGCCCTTATTAATAAAGAGAATCTAACGATATCGTAAATAATCGTTAGTTATTAATAGAACGAACGATTCTTCGTTTAACTCGCGTAGTTCTACGCTAAAAAAGTCGAGAAATAATCGTTAAAACGAGTAAGAAGCTTACTCGTATCTATAAGATATAGATACCCGCGAGAAGTTACTTATAAGATATATATAGTATAAATTAAGCTTATATATTATTAAGATATACTCTTTTATAAGCTTAGAGAGCTTAAGAAGTATCTTCTTATTTATATAATCTATTAGACGATACTAGTCCTCTAGTAAGACTCGCTTTATCGAGTAGTAAGCGATAAGAGCCGCTACTATAGATCGTTCTAAGACCTACGATAAGGCCTACTACGGCGTAGCTATCGTAGTCGTTATAGATATTATAATATCTATAGATATTATAGAGTTATACTAACGAAGAACGTATAAGTCTTACTATATAGAAGTCTAGACGACCTCGCGATTATCTCGATTAAGTAGCTTACCGCTTATAGTATTTATCTAGGCGCCGTAGCGGCGTAGACGAGAGAGCGATATAAGGTTATATAATATTAAAGACACGTATAATATCTTATCTAATACTAGACGGGTTATCTAGTTCGTGCTTAACTAATACGATATCTTAATAGTACCGATCTTAGACGTCTTTATAAAGTCTATAAGACTCTATACGAATAGATTAATATTTCTAGTATCGTAGAGAAGTAAAAGATCGTATATTATATATATTATTACGCTAGAATCGAGGATTTAATTCTTAGTAATATTCTAGATAAGCATCGCCTAGTAAAGAGCTATCGAGACGACCTCTATTATTCTAGTAAAGTTAATATTCTTAATTATCTTAGATTTCTTCTTCTTCTTAAGCTATTTAAAACGTAAATTAGAGTATTTAGTCTAGTAGTTATTACTCTAATAATCTATCTTCTTATAGTATAGATAAGAAGTATCGAAAGACGACCTCTTAGAGATATTCTTAGCGATCTTATTTTACTTATTATCGTTACTAGATACGGGTACGATAGAATAGATCTAATACGAGGGGTCTTCTTATATATAAATAAATTACTATATAATCTCTTATATAAGGTCTATAGAATTCGAATAGATCTATAGTAACGTATACTACTACTAGTTATAAGTAGTAAGCTATCGCTAAGAAGCCTATTAAGTTCTATTTATAATATATAGAAGATATAAGAGAATAAAGCTCTTAGATATCTTAATACTCTAATTCTCTAGATAACGTAATTTATTTTAAAAGATAAGAATATAGTTCTTTATAGACGTATCTAGCTTAACGTTCTCTCTAAATAGATTAAACGCTTACTACTATAAATTAAGAGGCCTCTAGATATCTATAAATACTTTAATCTTTATAAAAATCGTATAGAGTAACTCGCCGTCTCTCGCGGTAAAGTTATAAATACTTAGTACGACGCTCTTATATAATAGCTATATTATCTTCTCTTAGAGTATTATCTAGTAGATTCGTTATCTTTCGTCGTAGATATTAGTAGAAAGAAGCTTATACTTAAGCTATATAATAAGGTCTTAGATACGCGTAATAGCGAGAAGCTTATTACGCTAGAAAAGATAGTTTTCTAGACTAGTAAGAATAGACGATATCTTTAGTAGCTATACTAAACCGTCTTAGATCTAGAAGACGTCGAGTTAATTAGCCGAGAGTATTATCGCTTAGATTATTATTAGCTAGGGCGAAGAGGTGCTTATAGACGTATTATCTATAGAAATATCTTTATACGACTCTATAATAATATCGTAAACTATCTAATTAGAACTAGCGCTACGGCTACTTCTCGAATAACGGCGTAAATCGTATAGATAAATAACGAAGAATAAAGAACGAAAGTTTAAAGAGAGCTTATAATCTATAAAACGCTAAGCGTGCGAATGATTACTACTAAATTAAGAAGCTATCTAAGCTACTTATATAGTAGTAATCTAAGCTACTAAATAAGAGGCCGGTGGCGTTTCGTAATAGGCCACCTGCCGCAAGGAGCGGTGAATAGGCTGACTAAGCAGATGCCGTGCCTGCTTGCCGGTGGGGCCGTGCAGGGGCACCAACACATCCATCCCCCACCCGCTGCCATCGCCCGGCCGCCGTCCCGTCCGCCGCGCATGATGCGCGCCGCCGTCGCGCAGCACAGGCCGCCGCGTCGCCCGAGTTCGATGGGGTGGGCGGGCTGCATGCTGTCAGGCGAGCCAGCCTGCCGCACCCAGCCACGCAACCCGCCGGGCGCTCGTTGCTAGGGCTACCTGCGGGAATGCCAGTAACGCCCACGCCAGGGTCGCTCCATGTCGCGCATCTGCGCCGGCTGCATTCCATTGGCCGCATCGAGCCAGCGCCGGCTGCACGTGGATCTAGACGCTGAAGAAAAAGCATGGCGGCCTGCTTGCGCAATGGGCCACCCGCGAGGCTGGTTGCATGTGTTTACAGCGGCCCATCCGCCGGCCGCGCCCCAGCTCCCAGCCTCTGACTTTCCATCTACCAAATCGTGACGCGCTCCACCGCATGCCCTCCACAAGATCGCCCACTCGCAAGACCGCTTTCGCCTGAGAGTTCGAGACCGCTGCACCGTCGCCCCGTGCATGATATCAGCCTGCGCACGGCCTGGCTGCTGCTTCAGTCCCGCTGCCAGTCCCGCTGCCATGTCCTGCTAGACGCATCGCAACCGCCCACTAGCCGCGACGCGCCTGCCCTCCACCGCGCAACCCAGGGCAATGGACAGCCCGCGACTGTTCGACCCTTCTTTCGGCCTGTTCCTCCTCCTGCTGGCCCAGTCCGTACACGCACAGCTGCCTTACCATCCCACGAGACTCTTCCGCTCCTCCAAGGAAGACGGCCTGGTCTACGTCTTTGGTCCTGCCCCGAGCGCCTCCAACCAGGCCCAGTTGCGCTCAATCGACGTTACTTCTTCGCTCGACCCGGCGAGCCTCAACTACACCACCCTCTACTCTACTCTCCCATGGTCCTCTGCCGCCGATGCGGTCCCATACATACCTGTCGTGGAAGCCGACGGCAATTTCACCGTTTACGCCGGCGCATGCGCGGACTCGGCGCAAGACGCAAAGACCTGGACCTTCGAGATAGGTGGTGATGGGAACGGCACCTGGTCGCAGGCAGACGTTGTGCTCGCTGATGTCGGCCAGAGTTCGCTACTTGCGCCAAGTTTCCTCGCCGGTGGTCTATCATTCTCGAGTTCAGAAGATGGATCAAACAGCAGCCTGTTCGTCTTTGGTGGCATGTGTCCTTACGCAGACGCGACCCAGGATGACTGGCAGGGCTCCGCTAATTACTCCAACACCATGCTTCAGCTGGGGCCCGACTCCACCACGCAGTTCTCTCTGAACGTCGCGCCAACTCGCGGCCCACCTGTTGCTGAGGCGGGCTTTGCATTGGTAGGTCTGCCCCCAACCTATTCCAACGGGGATGACGGCTCGAGGGACCAGCAACAAAACTTTGTCCTGATCGGGGGACATACGCAAACCGCCTACATCAATATGTCCCAGGTCGCTCTTTATTCGTTGCCGCAGGCCACCTGGACCTTCCTTGGTGTCGATCAACCCACGCAGGAGCACACGGATCTGGCCAAGCGAAGCCAAGTAACCGAAGTGGAACCTCGTTCAGGTCATACGGCGCTCTTGACTGCAGATGGCTCCAAGATTATTGTTTTCGGTGGTTGGGTTGGCGACGTCAACACCCCAGCCGACCCGCAGTTGGCGATTCTAAACGTTGGTGAAGGCTATGGTGGGGATGGATCCTGGGAGTGGACGATCCCCACAACAACAGGATCGGGTCTCGCGAACGGAGGCGGAATCTATGGTCACGGTGCTGTTATGCTTTCCGGAGATGTCATGATGGTTGCCGGCGGCTACTCTATCTCTTCGACCTCCTCTCGGCTGAAGTCCAGGGCCGATTTGGCGCAAAACACCCAGAGCTTTTTCTTCAACGTTACATCAAACACCTGGCTATCCGAGTATCAACCGAATTCAGACACATCGAGCGACTCCTCCGGTTCATCCCCATCCAAGGCCGGGCTGGGTGCTGGCTTGGGAATCGGCTTAGCTGCTGTTCTCGCCATGACGATTTTCTATTTCTGGTACAAACGATATCTCCGGAAGAAGCGGGAAGTCCGGGAAAAGCAGATCGAGAGGGACTTCTCTCGCGGTGGGTACGGCGTCCAAGGCAATGAGCCGTATGACAACGGAGGGAACTATTCCGAATATCTCAATGACCGTGAAGCGGCAGCGCTTGCTGTTGATCCATGGTTTTTGAACAATCGCCTAGGATGGAAGAATCAACAATCCCAGGAGGCAGAGAGAACAGGTTTGCTCGTCGAGATCCCGAGTCCCACTCGCGGCCTGCGCCGCAGTCTGAACGGCCGAGCATACCACCAAGCGCCGCGCTACGACGACAGCCGCATGAACCAGGGCTCAGGCAACATCCACCCCATTGACGAAGAGGATGAGGCCGAGTCCGTAACAAACGAGCGAACCGGTATGCCCGAAATGAGCGAGCGGCCTCGCACAGCAGAGAATCGATTCTCCACTCTTTCATCGGCTTCGTACACCCCTACCCCTGGCCAGGATCCTTTCCTCGACCCCGATCCGCTCAGGAGCCATCCTGTTCCCATGCCGCAAAACGTGGTTCACTTTCCAACAAGTCTCAAATCCAGTGGAAAACAGCCAGTCATTCAACCCGGACCGTCGTCAGTAGCGCAAGCGCGAATAGCAGATGTGCGATCTGTTTCGCCGAATTGGGAGCTGGTTGCCAACGGTGGATCAAGCTCCGGACGCTCTAACCCACAGTCTACTGACAACTCTGAGCGCACCGAGTCCAATCTCAGCGACCAGAGCGCAAGATCCGCTCTCTCTATGATTTCTGCGCGCTCAGGCGCAGCGAGTGTAGCCCGGACGCTTTCCAATGCATCGGCTGCTATCATGGCATCGTTCACAAATCCCTTCAACACGCCTAACGCTAGCCCAGTCAGGGAACGTCATCAATTATCCTTGCAGATTCCTCCTGGGCAGAGTTTGGCCACTCGGGGTTCGGGCGAGAGCATCGGGAACGGTCCACGCACGAACGCAGATAACGACTCCTTTAAAACTGCGAAATCATCCTTCGCAAAACTGCAAGCCGAAGGAGAAGCTCTTCTTGGTGGCCGACCACAGGACGTTGACGATCTTCCAGCCCCATCTAATTACCCCTCAAGCCCCGACTCTGATAAAGAATCCCCGAATCAGGTCCACACGCCAGTCGACTTCTACCCGGAAGGCTCATTCGAGCAGCCTAAAGAGCAAAACCAACCTGCGACTCCTCTGAACCAGAACCCGGAGGCACTCCGCAAACTCACGCACGCCGCTTCTTCTGACACGCTGGACCTGTCGACACCAGTCGACAGCTCCTTCGCTACACAGGATCGCAGCAAATCATGGATTAGAGGTTCAGTTCGACTCGCTCTTGCACGCCGACCTTCGTCTAGCCATCGCCACAGCAATTCCCATGATCGAACTCAATCACTCACCTCCAGCATTCATCGTCGTCGGCGCCACACGAACGAAGATGACGGATCAGGCTGGTTTGGTAATGGTGCAGGTAACCGCAGTAGTGGAACCAACAGTCCAACCAAACTGAGACGACACCGGAGGTCGGGATCCGGCGTTGGGATCGGAGAGTCGACCAGCGGCAGCCGCCCTTCTACGGGAGGCGACAATGTCAATCCGCCCCGCCGCGCAAATAGTGATGCGTCCTTTTGGAAATCAAAGCGCGGCTCCAAAGCTTGGTCGGAAGACCCGGCGTCGCCAATGTGGCCATCGGACAGGCGGGATGAAGGAGACTGGGCTGTCGCAACACCGGACCCTGGGAAGAGCAAGGAAAGTCTTGACGCATACCAGGAGGGTGAAGATTGGGATGTGGAAGCCGCCGCAGAAGGGCGTGTAGTCCAAGTCATGTTCACAGTTCCAAGACAACCGCTTCGGGTAGTCAACGTCGACTCCGAGTTAGGCAGTGGCGAGACGTCGGACGAGGCAAAAAGCTCGCGTGTTCCAAGCGGAAGCAAAGGGAAGCAGCGCGTTGAGCGTCTGGGGACCGACGACGAGTCCATCTCGAGCCCACCCGCCGCCATCGCCGCCGCTGATGATCTACTCTTGGACCTCGATAAAACACCCACAGCCAAAGGCAAGGCAAGGGCGACGCTGCAGCCACCTTTAGAACTCGCACCTCCGCCCAAACTTCGCCCCCGTCCAGCCGCAATAATCTCCTCATCTCCTCCGCCAGACATGCAACGCCCTGGTTCCCTCCCAGATCTTCAACCGCTCTACAAGCCTCCCCCGGCCTCCCCCGCTTTCCCGCCGCCCGACAGCGAGGATGAGGAACCCTTAGTTCCTCCGCCGTCGCTCTCTCAACTCACCAGGTCAAGCGGCGTAACGTCGAGTAACACGGCGGCTTCCCTGATCTCTCCTTACGGCACCAATCCCCCAGCGGACAGCAGCTCGACGCTCGGAACGACAATGACGGCGCCCGAAACGCCGACGTCAGCGCCGATGCGCGGCCGCCCGAGCGAGAAGAACTTGCGCGAGTTGCGCAGGGAGCGGGAGGACACAAGAAGTCGGAGTCGCGGGAGGGGCTTGCTGCTGACGACGCCGCCGGTGAACAGGCTGTCGTTAGAGAGGCCGGGGCTCGGGGAAAGAAGTAAGAGTAAGACATCGGTCCGGAGTGAGGGCGGTGGTAGCGTGAAGGATTTGATCAAGGAGATTGAGTTGAGGAACCGGGGCTAAAACGCGGGTCACAGCGGGTGACAAAAGAACTGTACCCACCCGCATCTGTCTCATGGAGGTATTGCACCCATGAGTATATGGGTAGCTGAAGACAAGATCCGGGAGCAAATGTGCGCTTTGAATGTGCACGTTTGCTTCCGGATCCTGTCTCCGATTTCCCATGTAGGAAAAGTGTATCGACCTCGGCGGGCTCGAATCTTCTTGTCACTTACCGCGGGGATCGTTGATGATTCTTCTTTTCTGCGTTCATGGGCATTGGTTTCCCAAGTATGGGAACCTTATATCTTTTCCATTTTTCCCCATCCCTTCTCCAGCGGTATAGATTGAGCGATGCGATCACGATGGACGATACACCAGATCCTGCTTGGAGTAGTCTATTTCTTCTCTTCTCTTCTCTTTTCTTCTTCTTCTTCTTCGTCTTTCTTGATTTGTTCTGCTTATCTTTGGGGGTCCGGGCAACAAGGCTGGGTTTAGCCTTTGGCAAGGGTACGGGTGTTTTTTTTGGGTGTTTTTGCTCCGGGTTTTGGCTACCTACGGTCGGGCGGCGGGTATTGTTGATTGTATCCTTTCGATGGCAGTTCGCATTGCCTCGTTTGACTCTTCCTTCGTTCTTGCTTGTAATATTTCCATTCGTTTTGGGTGGAGGCATATCCTAGATTCCTCTTGGCTTGGAGATTGAAATTAGGGGCGGGATGCAAGGACGTTGTAGATGATTTTGATGGTTATTGATGTGGAAGTAGCCATGGGGCTGCGGATGCCGAGATTAGGTAGTCAGCTAGGAATGGGGAGAAGAAGATTATTGATTCAAAAGTGGACCTGTGTCTCTCGTGGCCGGGAAAATGTTGGTGTTACTAGCGGCTGTCTATAAGCTCGGTCACCAACAGATCCCCACGTGCCTAAAGCCAAACACGCGAGCTTGTTTCGGAAGCGCACAGAGGGAGACTAGCGAGTAGCAAGATAGTCGTACAACGCTAGGGTTAGTAAGCGGTTTATTTTTGTGTCCATCTAACCAGATGTAGGATGGTGTTGTAGAGGGAGAGCGAGCAGGGATCACTATGCAGCGCGATCTACGTCATCGTCTTACAGGCAGCCAACCACCCCACCTTCCGCGCCCATCTCCCAACAGCCGACACTAACAAGGCTGCAATGCTTCCTCAATCGCCCCTCAGCCAATCGACAGCTTGCGAGGACCCACAGTGCTGCCGCTGATGCCTGCTTGCAGCACTTGATATATATGTTACCCCAGTTCCACCGACTCGACATAATCAGACGCGCTGGAAAATGTCGTGTCTTCCAGATCTCCCGCATCGTGAGCCGGACACCGCTCTGATTGTGTGCTTGTGCTTACCCACAGCCACGGATGGACGAGAGAAGCTGGATGAGGCGCTGGAAGGATGCCTGCATCCGAAGACGAGGAACACGTCTGACCCGAAGGTCGTGTCCGTCGTAGATTGCACTAGGCAGAGGAAACTTGAAAAGGAGAAAGCTGAAGGTTCACAATCCTGTCCATCTACGAGGCGGGGATAGCTGACACCTCTTAGGCTCGACATCCGAGCTCTTCCTCGCCGCGTGCAAGGCAAGAGAAAAGGGATGGACGAAAATCGCCGTTGTCGACAACCTGACCTACCGCCACCTCTGCGGCCAGAAGCGTCCCGGCGAGAAACCGGAGTGCTCCATGATCATCCTGCAAACCTCGCCGCCGCCAGCATCCAGCAAAACCGACCCCGGGGACGAACTGCTGCAACCCGAAGTCGCGGCGAAGCGCTTCCCCCTCGACCAAGCCGTCCGCATGATCCTCACGCAGCAAGGCGACGAGGAACCGATCACCGTCAACCGCACCGCCGCCGCCTTCGAGGAGGACCGAGGCCGAACCTTCTACCGCCCGGGCGGCCTGTACGGCGGCGTCGGCTTCGCGCTGCACGACTGGTCCCTGCCGCTCTTCAGCTCGGCCGCCGCCGTCCGCGCGCAGCGCGCCCGCGACCAGTCCGTCGCGCGGGCCCTGGCCGGCGCCGCGCCCGGCCGCGCCGGCCTCCCGCTCGAGCTCGCCGACGCCGTCAGGGAGGAGCTCGCGCGGCCGGAGCCGGTCGAGGCGCTCACGGCGGCGCCGACGTTCGTGCTGAACAACCCGGACGTGCTCGAGTTCCACGCGCTGGTGCCGCTGAGGGACGTCGAGGCGTCGACGGCGGCGCTGAACGAGAGGCTGAGAGCGGCCAACGACAAGGGCGTGAAGGACGACGAGCAGGACGTGGCGACGAAGGCGGTCATTTACCCCTGGAAGCGGGACGGGGTGCCGGCTTCGCGCCGCGAGTTTTGGCGCCTGTGGCAGCGCATCCTGCACCACAATGAGAGGCCGGGGCGGACGGTGGCCTTGTTCTTGGATGTCGACCCGGCCGCGGATCGGGACGGAGATGACGACGACGACGACGACGACGACATACCCGTCATCCTCGCCGAATGGCAGGACAGAGGCAACCCCACCCTCGTCAGCCGCGCCGGCCTGCGCGCCGAGGGAAACAACAACCTGATGCGCCTGTGGCCCGCCGTCCTCGGCTCCCGCACCCGCGGCTACCCGTACTGCTCGCGGGCGGAGCTGATCGAGAAGCGCAAAGAAAAAGGGCCCGCCAGCCCCGTCTTCCCGCCGACGGACCGCGTCGAATGCCTGCTCGGGCCCGACGCGCGCTTCTTCGTCGACCCGCCGCGGTGGAAGTTCGCGGACGAGGGCGCCCTGAACGATGCGCATCCGTGCTTTTTCCTGACCAAAGGGGAGGGGGACGGGGGGTTGAAGGGGATCGTGGAGTCGATGCATCGGGAGGTGTACGACGGCGCGGACGTCAGCGAGGATGACGGGCCGTACGCGTTCGTGGAGTGGGAGGGCGAGCGGGATGGGGACATGGACGACGCGTTGGGGTTGGCGGTGGAGTGCTTCGAGTGCGCGGGCTCGCTGACGAGAGGGCGGGAGGAGTATTGCATCTTTGTCGATCGGGAGGCGTTGAGGACGAGGGAGGTTATGTATTCGATGTGAGTTTTTTTCCCACTTCCCTCCTCCCACTTACCGTTTTCTCTTCCCTTTTTGCCTTGGGGCACTAGACTGACTCCTTAGTTCAGGTACTTGAGGCCGCTGGCGCAGGAAGATGAGATAAAGTCGAGGGAGATCGAGAAGGACGAGTCGCTCGATGAGGAGACGAAGCGTCAGAAGAGATTTGAGATGTACAGGGAAGGCATCGTGGTCGCTCGTGCGAAGATCGAAGAGGAGGAGCTTCATCTTGCATGGTAAGTCACCTGACACTATCAGTAAGAGGAACACGGGAGGAAGTGCTCAGGCACCAGCTGGTGGCCGCCTTCCCGGTCTCTGTGGAGGATATAGTGGGTGCGAACGGATTCACTGACGCTGAGCAGGTGCAATCTTACCGTGGGGAATGCGAGCTTCGAAGAGCTGTTCGATCTAAGTCAGGCTCAGACCATCGAGCGGACGTGGGAGTCGGAAGAGGAGAAGAGGCTGGCGTTTGAGAGATGGGACCGCTCAAACTGGCGCCGATATGTGTAGATCAGCCGCTGAGATATCCTCGTCCGAACGGCTCTTCCGCGTTTCATGGATGGATAACGGACGGGTGTGAAAGGGGAGGCTTCTGCTTGAGACGTCATAGTAACTATCAGGAGGCTTGTTCGCATGCTAAGCTCTGTCGCACCTTCCGTAAATGTCTACACAAGCATACGGCAGCCCTGCATTTTGGCAAAGAACCCAAGAGGATTGGAGCAGCGCTTCACCGGTCGGCGCAGCATCTGCACGTCCGCCCCGAAATGCTGCACGGTCGGGGCATCACAGCCCCTCACCTTGAGCTGAGCCACTTCCTCAGCGGAAGAACGATTGGCTCGGCCCTCTCGCTTTTCCTGTCAGCTTCGTGTTCTGCTGTTGCGTGGATCCATACCCCCCGCGTTTCGGCTTACTCCGTGCGGAGCAGCCAGTGAGCCACAAAGAAATGGCGTATCATCTCATACAATTGGCATCTGCGCACGACTGTTGTTGCTTTTAATTGTTCGCAGCTCATAGATGTTCTGGCACTCGGAAAACAACATCTATAGATACTTTGGTAGCAACTACTTAAACAAATACGAGCAACTCAAGCCTCCGTGATCACCGGCTTCGAACACAAATCCTCAATCCGGTCTTTCTACTGCAATTACCAACAATGAAACTCGATAACCTCAGTGCTGCTCAGCAATAGAGTGAGCTGCACTTTGTAAATCGAAGGACATTAGCAAATTAAAGCGCTGAGGCACTTCTATTTAAACAGAATTTGATCAAATTAATGGATGAAGGGATGATGAAGGACAGACGGAGATCTCGGTACAGAGCTGTATAGAGATGCAACATGAGGCTACAATGGAAAGCCCACTTCTACTTTGAACTAACGCAACGGCAATAGCTTTAGCTGCCTACAAATTTAACACCCCCATTCCCAATATTTAACACCCCCATTCCTAATTATTGACCACCCCCCCCCCCCCCCCCGCGCCCGCCCCCGGGAACGTCACCCTTTCTCCAATATTCACTGCCAAATCACCAAGCAAATCCGGAGAATTCACCATGATCTCACCGTCAAGGAACTCACTCACCTATTAGCGCTTAAGTCCTTATATATCACCACGGTCGCATTAGATAATAAGCAGCCACCTAACGTCTATCTACGGCCAGATTAAAAGCCTCCATTGGTGCTAGATAGCCTTTACCCATGCTAGATAGCTTCGGAGGCCTATTTTACCCTCCTCTAGCCCTCCTCGCTCTATGCCGTGCTAAATGCCTCTTGCTTGCGACCCTAAATACGACTCTACACCACTAGCCTTTATCTAAATGGTGTTAAAGGCCGCCGCGGGCTGCTACTACTGCCGGTTGCGCGGAGGGCGGTGGTAGGGTGGTAGGGTGATAGGATGGATGGGTGGGTGGCTATTGCGGGCGAGGGTCGGTGGTTAGGTATTTACAGGCGAAGGAGCGTACGGCGGGCTTAGAGTTACCGCGCCGGCCGGAATATTGAATAATCCGGTAACGCTAAGCCTATTCAAGCTGGTTTCAGCGTTCGGATTACCCGATATGGAGAGGGTGTCAAATTTTAGAAATGGGGGTGTCAAATTTGTAGGCACCAAGATATTATGTGATGGAAAAGGTGCGATCTCGGTCGAAAGAGCAAAGGCGGCTCCTTAAGCCAACGAGTAGTAGACCTACAACTTTCACGATGCCTCTCGAGCGCGTTACAGTGGCAGCCCTACATATGATGTAGACGCGGACCATTCCGATCGCATTTCGCTGGCGTGCTTGCCTGTGTATTAGCCTATGAGTGCAAGGCAAACAGCCAGCAATAATGCGAACCGTCAGCAGGCAACCACGAGGTGCATCCGGTTCCAGCCCCCACCAGGTGCATCCGGTTCCAGCCCCGCACCGGCAGACGCTCTGTCGTTAATGACTAAAGGCTGCCTGGCTCCGATCACTTTGTATATAGGCACACAGATCGTGGGCGCAAGCAGTTGTCTCGGCACAAGCAACGCATTTCAAAATTCCCTTCACCTATCCCAACATCGAGGTGCACCTTTTTCACAACCGTGTGAACATTGCATTGTTTAATTCTTCTGAAACTATATTTGCATGCAACATTTTTGCTATTGCTTGATTCTTCTCGGTGCAGGGGCGCCAATCGCTACCAGCTCACCTCTCTGGCCCCCAAACGTCAGAAAATCTACGCCGGAAGAGGGTCCAATCATAATCCCCCATGATGCAAACCCATCCCACTCAGCCTACCAACAACTGTGAGTAATTCTCGCAAAGACTTCCTGATCCAGTTATGCTCAACACACGTGCTCGTAGATACCATTCCCGCCCTCGAGCGCCAGGGATACCAGTCGAAATGGTCAACCGAGGCCATTGTCACCCTTGTTGGACTTCTCGTCACTATTATTCCAGTGTTGATGTTTCTTTGGAAGAAGAGCGAGCCTTACCGGGCTGCCCTAGGTAGTCGCTTGCGACAGAGAAGACTTTTACAGTCAAGTATGTGATCCTTGACAGATGGTAACAAGCCTGCAATGTGCTGAAATGTTTACAGGCCGCGAGAGCGCCGCGGAGCTGGGCGAAATTCGAACGTTACATTAACCTCCCACTCTGAACCGTGCCATGACGCTTTGAAGGGATTTCCTTGATTTCGCGGGGATCTTATCGGTTCGCATGCAAGATAATCTTGATGGTGGCTGGAGGCGCTGGGATGCTTCGCTTTGCCACGTTGTTAGCCACAAAACCTCCATGGTGCACAAGAATGCCTCTATTAATTGGTTAAATCTCATGCAGGAATTACTCTCAAACAGCTTGAAGGGGTCACATGATATCGTCGTCATAAAATTGATCAGTGAAGTTTTTGTAAACATGTAGTCCTCGCACAGCGTCGTTTTCGCCTTAAGGCCTCACCGGTAGAGATTGGGCGGCGGTGGTGGCTCGCGCGTGTGAGTGAGGCTTGCGCGGTTTGGGGATCGTCGTGGAGAATTGGCGAGTGGGGGCCGTTTCTATTTCCTGCGAGTCCGCGGGCCAGTCAGCGGCCTGCCTTGGCTTGAATTTTATACGCACGTCAAGGCCATGCGGCTGAAAGTTTTCGTGCGTCGCGCATGCCAGAGTCCGCGGGCCAATCAGCGGCCTGCCTTGGCTTGAATTTTATACGCACGTCAAGGCCATGCGGCTGAACGTTTTGCAAGAGCTGCAGGCAGAAAGCAAAACTGCGAACCGTCAGCAGGCAACCACAGGTAAACCAATCATGAGCCGATGCAATTCGTAAGACTTCTGGGCAAACCCTTCGTCATTAGTTCTATCTGCACCTGGCTTCTAATCTGTGCGACTTTCTCGAAGGCATGCGTATGCCCGGCTGGTAAGGTCTTTCTGTATATAATGTATGTATGGATCCCATTTCCATGCGTCTGAATCTTCAAAGCCTTTTCATTAAGGTGAAGAATTGAAAACACTCCCTGGTCTGCCTTTTTCTTTATCTCCCTGGATATTTTTGCCTTCATAGATAACACTTATTCAGTCGTCAAAAGACAATCTCGTAACTCGTTGTATCTCACAACTTCAAACTCTTTGGCTTCTTACCATACTTGAGTCAAGATTAGAAGCCAATATGTCCGGTTCGTTCGGGCCAACAGATTGTAACTCGATTCGAGTTTCTCCAGAGGAGTCAAGCTGAACTAGTGGGCGGCGGCTGACTTCCCATCTTACCAGATAAAATGCCAGCTCTACAGACTGACGACCATCGAACCTGGTCAATTGAAGCAATAGTCGCTGTCATCGGGATTGTCGTTGGGCTCACGCCACTCGGAATCTTCATGTGGAAGAAAAGGGACCGCATTCGCGCCAACTTTGCGGCAAGGCGGGTCCGCGTACCATCTGGTAGGCTCGGAATTTCTCAAACCACACTTCTCCTTCACTTTTCTCAAGCTGTTGTTGCAATCCAATATACTGACTAGCGTACCGTACAGATTTGGCTGGGATGGTTGAGTTGGGTGATCTCACTCGAAGCCAGACACCTCGTACCCTGGAACGCGCGCAGACCTTGTGACTTCTTATCTTTTCCACCTTGGTGAGAGCTCTCGTGGGACAAAATTGCGCAAAGAGGCAGCATTACTCGGTGGCGTTGCGGCAGAAGCCCGTGCTGCACACTGGACGACGTGATGCCCAGGCTTTTCCTTTCTGGTTATCTCACGGCATAGCCGATAAAGAGGCGGAAATACTGGTAGTGGGCATTTCGGGGTAAATTTTTGCTTTGTTTTTCGAAAGTGTTGGCATGGCCGGTTGGTCAGGCTGTGGTACGGTGGAAAGTCAACCCACGGGTCAGAGGTCCCCAGTTTGCAAACTTACTTCATACACGATCTGAGGACACAACGCAATACCTTTTTAATGAACGTCTCGAACCGCCCTCCCGATAAGTCTCATGCAAAAATACTACACCACAACGCCCAAATGTCCGACCACGCCCACAAATGCATCTGCCATGATCACCGAGGTCGAGGTACCGAGGCAGACGATACCCTCCGACGCGCATATTGTGTGCCTGCTACTACGGAAGACTTGAAGCAATTCGGCACCACGTGCTGCGACATATGCCTGCGGGGTTTCGCCAAGTTCAGCGAAATCAAGGACTACGTAAACGGCAGCGATGAGGCCGTTTCCGGTGAGATCCCCTACAAACTCTGGTGTGGCCATGTATTCGGACACACATGTCTCATGATTGTTGCCACACGGAGCAAACTGGGCGGGAAGTTTCCGACATGCCCGATGTGCCGGGGGCCGTGGAAACTACAGAAAGACCCGCCTTACTGGCCCCGCCAATATCACCTGCCATGGTTCACGCCGGAATTCTTCCTTGAGGAGACTGTAGAAGGCTACTTGGAATTCTTCACACGGAAACACTTCCCCGAGACTGCAGAGGCCGACCTGGCCTACTACAGGAGGATACAAGCAGATCGCCTACTTTGAATCATCAGAAACTTCTGAGTGGTATCATTCCACGAAGCGAAGTCTGCTATCTGTCAGGAAGCAAAGCCAAAGCTGCTGAATTGGGGTCGATAAGAGAGAAGGTATTCGCTGGGGGCTTGCCAGCGCGGCGATTGTGGAGACTTGAGCAAATATACCCTTGGGAAAATTGAAAATGATAGGAAAATCATCACAAAGAGTATACACATAGATCGTGTATCAGCGCCGAATCAACGTGGTAAATTAACTGTTATGCACACGAAGATGGAACCAGTCTAAAGTCAAACCTGGTCGAGAGTCATACCCCCCCAGAGCACTTGAGACATACAAAATCGTAACAAGTGCAATCACACATCCGTTACAACCAAAGATATCTCAATATCCTCCTCGTCTTTGTGCAACCGACCTTTCTCCGACGCAGCTACCTCCGCTTTCAGTATAACAACCCACGAATTCTATTTTCGCTTCATGATACCGGCCACTGAGAAAGATATGCAAAAAAAAAAAAAAAAAAATTGGCACAGAACCCTGTCCTATCTGCTTGGAAAACGTCCGCAGCTCTGGAGATGACGCCAACAACTATCCAAAACCCAATAAACTCTCCTACAGCCACTTCAAGGAACGGCAGTGCCTCCTCACAGCACCGCATGAATTCTGGGTGCATTGACCGATTACACCTATCGGTATGGCAAAAGGCAAGGAACCTCGACCCCTCAGATGGTTCGAAGGACGTGAAGGTGGCAGCCCCGCATAGGATGTGGCTTATAGTGGTGGGGAGAAAGATGGTTGAGTTTGGCCTCGACGAGGAAATGCGGACGGATTTCGAGACGCTCGTGGCGGCTTGGGCTGCTACACTGAAGGATGATCAGCGAGTCGAGGAGCCAGCGGAGGAGCCAGATGAGGAGCCAGATGAGGAGCCAGATGAGACGTGGTGGTGGGACTGATTTGAAAGATTCTGTCGCCGTTACGAAGAGTCGGGACGACGTTGAAGGATACCACTACCGCTTAACGACTGCGACATTTGCAGAAATGCACAACTCCCCGACAAGAATGAAAGGCTGCTGCGGGACGAAGAAATTTTCTTTTAGGCGCTCTGATTCTTTCGCTCTACATCCAGCAACTCTTTCTTCGAATTTTTCCCACGCGGCTTTTAAGAGGTTTTAGCGAGACTGGCACTAGCCAGTTCATGGTAAACTGGGATTTCAGGCAGGGAGCCTGGAGGAGTTTGCTCTTTATGTTTAATTAGGTAGCATGCCTCAAGATGGACACAACGCTTGAAGGATATAGTGAGGCCTGCAGGTCTGTAGCATAGATCGACCAGTCAACCACTTACCTACTTGTCTTGGCCCCCGCCTACCGTTCTGGCGTTCTTCTAACAGGAAAAGGAGAAGGACGTATCATATACTGTGGTGCACTGCTATAACAAGTTGAAGATTTCAAAGGTCTCGAGACGCAGTAACGAGGGGTATAGAGTTGAAGTGTAAAAGAAGAAAGCGGTGAAACGCCATCACCAGCGCAAGAAAAACAAAACCAAAACATGTTCCCCCCTAACACCAGAATCTGAAAGAATTTGGCTGTGCAAGCAAAATGATTTTTGTCGAGAAGGGGGAGAAAAGAAAAACGAAATCCACTACGCCTGAATCCCAGAAATGCGCACCCTGCCCCATCCTAAAAAGATACTACTCCAAAAGCCGTCGAAGTGGACTACGTCCAGTCGGACTTCTGGGTCAAATCTCGAGAGGTTGTGAAGAGGACCTTCCCGGATGGTCCACATCCTTCGTCTTCGTATTGTCCGTCCGGTCGTCGGGAATGTGATCCGGATCGACCGATCTGATGGTGTCCAGGGACTGTCCTGTAGTCGCTATGGTTGTACGTGGTGATCCGTTCGCGTGGAGTAGCGCATGATATCTCGAGAAAAGCGTTCGTCGGTCTGTCTGTCTTCTTCTTCCACAGACCGGACCGGCATGTGTCCTGCATCATGCCGGAGCAGTTTCGGAGCCTAGAGGGAGAGAGAGGAGGCGGGGAAAAAGGAGGGCGTGCGTTCGATAGTTTCCTTTTTGTAGCCCCCAAAAAAAGAAAACACTGATCTTTGTCGTCTGTGTTCTGTCGCGCACCACCTCGTCAGCTGACATTGTCCATCAAATACTTAGCACCGACCAACCCCGGCACCCTCGCAAGCCCAAGCTCCCTCCACCCCCTCATGACTCCCCACCCCCCCGATGACGACGACCATCACGAGAGAGAGAGAGAGAGAGAGAGAGAGATAGAGGGAGAGCCACAAAAAACAAAGACCAACATACCTTTTCACTTGGAAAATCCCTCATCACCCCTCACACTCCACCCACAAACCCCACATACACACATCTCTCGCTCCCTCCATTTCCCCACTCACTCCGGCCCGCTCTCCGCGCCCCTCGTCCCGCTCCTACTCCTCGACCTTTCCGCCGCCTGGCCGCCGCCGCACCGCAGCTCCTGGCTCCAAATCTCCAGCGCGGCGTGCTTGTCGTGCAGCAGCTTGATGCTCTCGTCCAGCTCGCTGTTATAATGGGCACGCGGCGTGCGCGCCTCGCGCTCGTGCCGCGTCGTCGTGATCTCGCGGACCAGCTCGTCCAGCCGGGCCTTGGCCGACTTCTTGTACTGCGTGCGCCGGAACGACCGCGCGCGGTCCGACGAGTGCGCGCGCGCCGTCGCCCCCACGTGCTTGGGCACCTGCAGCGCGCCCGTCGCGAAGCCGGCGGAGGCCGCGGTGGTGGTGGTGCAGGTGGCGGTGGTCGTGGCCATCATGAGTGTGGTTTTTTGGTGGTGGTGGTGGTGGTGGTGGTACGTAGGCCGGTACGCGTGAGAAGGAAAGCTGGGTTCTTGTCCTCTCGGAAAGAAAAGAAAGGCTCAGACGCCTGGTGCTGAAGCTCTGTATCGTGGGCGTGAGCGACTGAAGAGGAAGAAGACAAAAAGTGTCTGAGGGACGGGCTGGATGAAAAGTGAAAAAAGTATCGGTGTACGTGCGAAGCCAGAGCGAAGTAATGATGGGCGGCATGAGGCGAAATAATAGCGGAGATTCTATAACTTTCTGGCCCTCATCCACGCCCCCATGTCTCGTCGGTAGCGAGATGGTGCTCCGGGCACGGGGCGCCTTCCAGCATGGCGATGGGGGGGAGGCGCAAACGGTGGAGCGTGGGTACGTGTGTGCGGCCTCGCATAAGCCGCAGATCCCCGTAATTAGACCCGTGCGTCCTCTGCTTGAAATCAAACTCCCAATTTCGTGCGAACGTCGTTCCGTCCACGCGGCGAGACCGAGACCAGACCGCACCCCCCCTTCTGCGGATCATCGCCGTCAATTTGGCGAGTCCGATCAGACGTGATGGAGGGACGACGCAATAAAACCATCGTCCGGAGCTAAAATGCAGGCTTGCGTTGTCAATGATTCACTTCTCGACTGCTCATTTCACTAACGGCACCATCAACGGCCACGCGGACGTGCCGCGCCGCCCCCCTTCCGCGGGTGCTAGCCGGAAGGAGTGCTGCCGCTGCCGCTGCCGCCGTCGCCTTGCCTATCCGCCTTGTCAGTCCCTTGGATGGTGAAACACGGGCGAGGCACGCTCTTGAAACGCAATCAAAACTCTGCTCTAAAATTGTCAGCCCTACCCGCCGTTCCGCGTAAAGCGGTTGCGGAAAGAGAGGCGCCGCTGATGCTTACTTTCCGGCTCGTGGACCGCCCTCCACCCCGTGCGCGCCCTTCACCGGTCCCTTAGTCACCCGCCTCATTTCTCCCTCCCGTTGCGTTTCTGTACAAATTAATTCCTCTTCTGGGAGGTTGGACGGGATCGCTCGGCTACGCTCGTGCTGCCGGAAGCCCTTTATTGAACGGCCCACGCTATTGGGACGCCCATCTCATCACCTCGCATTTACTGAGCAGGGGCCCTCTCGTGCTTATTCGAGTAGTGTGAAGGACCATGTTCCGAAATATGTCGACCCATCAAGCCCCGAGTCAACGGCAAGAAGAACCGGTGTCTGCTGATGTATTGGTCGCTCTGGCGACTTGCCGAGTAGTGCGTTGGACAGCCGTGCTGCCATCTCATTAGTGACACAGCGCTGTGAGCAAGGACCACCATCGACGTCAGCGTTCAACACCTTTTGGCGCCTCAGGGGCATGGTATCGATAGGAAAGCACGCGGGGTGGCTCGTCCCAACAGCACCCAAGGCTCCAAGCTGACTTTCGTCAACATCCGAGGCCGTACGCTGGTCGAGGTGTCTTCACGTGATAAGCAAGCGAGGTGGAATGAAGTCAGAAGGAACTTTAAATCTTGTTCCGTTATTGGTATCATACTCGGGTTGCTTCTTGTGGCACCCTATATACTATCATCAATGACCCTGTTGAGGGGTATTCAACTCTTAACCGACCAAGAGCTTGCGGCGCATGTTGAACGCTGCGATTTTTCCCCATCCGTTCCCCTGACCAAAACGCCTTGCAAAGTTTCCATTGTTGAAAAAAACGCCCATGTTGAATTCTCTCAACCCACTCATATCATGCCTGTTGAAAAGACTTTTGATATCATAACACATGAAATGCCAGTCACCATTGCTGGTGCCTGTCGCAGCTATGTTGGAGTAGCTGCTGCACGCTTAGTTGGCGTGCTTCTGGCGGTAGAACTTGGCAGCGTTGACCAGGTTGGTCAGCGCCTCCTTGGTCTCCTTCCACTGACGGGTCTTGAGACCGCAGTCAGGGTTGATCCAGAGCTGCTCGGGCTTGAGGTAAGCAAGCATCTCCTCGATGCGGTACTTGATCTCGTCCTCAGAGGGAACACGCGGGGAGTGGATGTCGTAGACACCGGGTCCGATGTGGCGGGGGTACTCCTTGTCGACGAAGACCTTGAGAAGCTTGGCGTCACTCTTGCTGTTCTCGATGGAGAGGACATCGGCATCGAGAGCGGCGATGGCGTGGAAGAAGTCCTGGAACTCAGAGTAACAGAAGTGAGAGTGGATCTGAGTAGAGTCGGCGACACCAGCAGTCGAGAGCTTGAACGAGTCGACGGCCCAGGTGAGGTAGGCCTCACGCTCCTTGCCGGAGCGGAGGGGAAGACCCTCACGGAGGGCGGGCTCATCGACCTGGATGACGTAGATACCAGCAGCCTCAAGATCAACAACCTCATCGCGGAGGGCAAGGGCGAGCTGCTGAGCCTGGACGGACTGGTGGACGTCGTCACGGGGGAAAGACCAGCGAAGGCAGGTGATGGGGCCAGTAAGCATGCCCTTCATGGGCTTGCTGGACTTCTGGGCAGCATACTTGGACTCCTTGACGGTCATGGGAGCGGGACGAGAGATGTCACCGACGATGATCGGGGGACGGACGCAGCGAGAGCCGTAAGACTGGACCCAGGCGTGGGTGGTGAAGACGTAGCCGTTCAGGCGCTCACCGAAGTACTGGACCATGTCGTTACGCTCGGGCTCACCGTGGACGTAGACGTCAAGGTCAAGCTCGTCCTGGACCTTGATGACCTCGTCGATCTCCTTCTCAATGAACTTCTCGTACTCCGCAGCGGTGATCTCACCCTTGGTGAACTTGTTACGCTGGATACGGATCTCCTTGGTCTGGGGGAACGAGCCGATAGTAGTGGTGGGGAAGAGAGGGAGCTTGAGGTGGGTCTTCTGCTGAGCGTAGCGCTCAGGGAACGCAGACTTGCGGTTGTGGTGCTCAGGGGCGACCTCAGACTGGCGCTTCTTGACGTCGGGGTCGTTGGTGCGGGCAGACGAGGCGCGAGACTGCATCGACTTGGCGTTGGCATCGATCTGCTCACGGACAGCGGCGGGGCCCTCAGTGACGGCCTTGGCGATGACGGCAACCTCAACCGCCTTCTCGCTGGCGAACGAGAACCAGTCGCGGACCTCAGCATCGAGCTTCTTCTCGCTGGCGAGGGTGTGGGGGGTGTGGAGGAGGGAGCTGGAGGTGGCAACGATGACACGCTCCTTGCCGAGCTTCTGGACGGCAGTCTCGACGAGCTCGATGGCCCTCTTGAAGTTGGTCTTCCAGATGTTACGGCCGTCGACAACACCAGCAGACAGGATCTGCTTCGAGCCGAGCTTCTCAATGACAGGAAGGAGCTGCTCGGGGTTGCGGACAAGGTCGATGTGGAGACCGTAGAGCTGAGAGATGGCGGGCAGGACATCGAAGTTGTGGACGATGTCACCGAAGTAGGTGGCAAGGACGATCTTGGGAAGGTTGGAGCCAGAGAGCTTCTCGTAGGCAGGCTTGAAAGCGTTCTTGACCTCGGCGGGGAGGTCGAAGACGAGAACAGGCTCGTCGATCTGGACGGTCTCGGCGCCAGCAGCCTTCAGCTTCTCGAGCAGCTCGACGTAGACGGGGAGCAGCTTCTCGAGGAGGGAGATGGGGTTGACGCTCTGGCCACGGTCGGCCTTACCAAGGGCAAGGAAGGAGACCGGGCCGACGAGAACGGGGCGGGTGGTGATGCCAGCCGCCTTGGCCTCAAGGAACTCGGCGACAGGCTTGGGGTTGGCAGCCAGCTTGAACGTCTGGTTGTCCTGAAGGGTAGGCTTGACGTAGTGGTAGTTCGAGTCGAACCACTTGACCATTTCCTGAAGGCTTGTCAGATTCAATTTGCCCCATTGTAGTATACGTGTGCGCTTACCAGAGAGGGGACGTCAATGCCGTCCTTCTGGTGACCACGGCCCATGGCGAAGTACTCGTCAATGGGCTCGAGGCCGTGCTTGGAGTAGCGCTCGGGGATAGCCTGCAAGATGGATTGTTAGATGAATTCGCATCGATGGCGGCGGGGAAATGGCTTACGTTGAACATCTGGATGTGGTCGAGAACGTGGTCGTAGAAGGCAAAGTCGTTGCTGGGGATGACATCGACGCCGGCATCCTTCTGGATCTGCCAGTGGGCGAGACGGAGCCTCTTGCCCTCGGCGAGGACCTCGTCGCGCGAGATCTTACCGGCCCAGTAGGCCTCGTTGGCCTTCTTCAGGTCACGGTTCACACCCATGCGGGGGAAACCGAGGACGGACGACTGGACCATCTTGGCGGGAGTTGCTCTGAGTACGTGGGGGTAAAGAGCAGGTGAAGAGAAGCGTTGGAGTAAAGGCTCCGGCGGGTGCAGAGGCCTTTATGAATGGGGAGGGAGGAGATGGAGGAGGTAGTGGGGAGGATGAAGGTTGACGGTCGGCGGGGAGGGGCGCGAGAAAAATATACTCGCGCCCCGCCATTGGCCTGTGGGCGGGAGGTGGGCTAGCGCCGAAAGCGTCACTGGCGTGCTCATTCCGATGTCGGTCGCAATTGGGCGAGCCGAGAAAGTCTGCGCCGCCGACATGGTCGATTTTTCACGAGTCAAAGCTCGCCGACACACAGGGCGGAGGTCTATGGAGTATTTATACGCCTCCAACAAGCTGCCCCGCGTTCTGGGGTAGCTACCTTGATGGAGTCCGCGCGCACACGCAAAAGTCGATCTTCGGCAGATGCCCCTCGGCATTGCAAGCTCTGCCACGCCCGGCTGCCTGAGGCCACAACGAGCTCCTCCGGCGCAGCCTGCACTCCAAACCTTCGCCCCAAGGCCGCACATGGGCGTGGGCTGGCCAGTGCTGCGTGCCATCTCCACGCGCCGTGGCGCCACAGCGCTCGAGGCAGAGCGTGCTTGCCCCGGGGTTCCTCGGCGCATTACAGTCTGGATTGTCGCCGATGGGCGCCCGAAGAAGCATCTGTCCGAAAAGCAGCCAGTAATTCGCGCGGGACCCTGAGGCCAAGCGTACGGAGTAGTAAACTCTCCAAAGTCCGAGCGCGATGACTCGCAGCCGTATCTGTGGACGATACGTACCTTGTAGGTCCGCGCGTCAGGGTATACATAGAAACGGGCGATGAATCAAGCAACCGGCCAGACGCAGGAGCAGGAGCGGAATGTCACTCCAGATCCAGCCCGACTCTCCAAGCACCTAAGCCTCGCTCTGTCAGAATATCGCACGAATCAGCCAGCCCCGTCATGCTTGCACACTCCACAGCCGTTGTGCGATGTAGAGCAGGTAGAGCACGTCAACGGCGTGCGTGCGGTGCTTCCAGCTGCTGCATGGCAGGCAGTGGACGCGGCCCAGCAGCGCGCACGCGACCAGCTCTCCCAGCCGGCGACGCTCAGAAAGGCGCATGCAGCAAGATAAGAGAGAGCCTAGGCCAGCCGCCGGCTTCCTGTATCGCGATGTGCATAAGACGCGGCCGTTCTCTTGCCGATGGAGGAGTGCGAGCGGCGGCGCGGACGCTCGGAAACCGGCGGTGGAGGGGACGGCACATGGCGCCCGGTCGGCCACATACTTTTCTGCGCGCCCCTTCCGTGCCTCGCTCCTCCGCACGCGTCTCTCGAACAATATCACCCTCGCCCGCTGTCACTCCATCGCTGCCCGTCATGTCCAAGGAGGCCAAGGACGCAAAGGAACGGCACGCGCCGCATGACATTGCCACGCGCGTGCAGGCGCTGACGCTCAAGGTCAATGGCTTCTCGGACAAAGAGATCCTGGAGCAGACAGGCGTCGCGAGTCGGACCATCCGGCACATCTACAGCAGAGCCCGCAAGCGCGGCTTCGACCCAGACGTCAGCAAGAAGATCGAGCTGAAGCACATTGAGGATGGCAAGCGCACCGGCCGTCCGCGCAAGGATGCAACCGCTACACCGAAGAAGGCCGACGCCCAGCTGGCCGAGGACGAGCAGCAGGAGCCGCCGCAAGGTCCGCCGTCAGCCTCGCTCGAGGGCCAGCAGCCGCTCCCCCAGCTGTCGCCGCCGCACGAGCAGCCGGACCAGCAGCCGCAGCAATTGCAGCAACAGCAGCAGCAGCAACACCAGCAGCAACACCAGCAGCAACACCAGCCCCAGCAGCAGCCAAAGTATGCGCCTCCGCCTCAGCCTCAGCACAGCCCTCTCTACGTTCAACATCAGTTAATGTCTTTCGCCGCACCCAGTGAGCACGAGACTGGCGAGCCGCCGCAGGACGTGGACATGCAGGAGGCAGACCTGGCCTCGCGCCTGCGTGAGGAGCTGACGCAGCCCGACAGCATCCCCATGGACCCGGCTGTTGTGGGCGACTCGGCAGGGCGCAATGAGGCCATGAGTGTTTACCCGCCGCCGCCTCCCGCGCCTGTTCCCTGACTGGTGATCTGACCTCACCGCGAGATCGGGTCTGTGCGCAATCTCCGCCGCGTCGCACCAGTCGCAACCACCACAGCCAGCCTTGCCCTGCTCACTTTTCGCACTCACCCTCAATGGCAGACATGGCGGGCCGCATCGCATCCATGCGTGCGCTACTGCCAGATCTCGAATCCGCGCTGCATGCCTTTACTTCCTCGTCGTCTGCCTTTCGCGTTGTTCGCACAATCAACCCCGCTGCCAGCTCCCCGCAGCCTCCAAAAACGCTGTACATACTAGACTCCTCGTTCAACCCACCATCTATCGCCCACCTAGCACTTGCAACATCTGCTGTTACTCGCCCTGTCATCCGAGACCCCAGTCCTCACCGGATACTCCTTCTCTTCAGCACACACAATGCGGACAAGGCGCCTACCCCTGCGAGCTTCGAACATCGTCTCGCCATGATGACACTTTTCGCCGAGGACCTTTCGGCAAGCATCTCGAATACACCCTCCGCTTTTCAATCGCGCCCCGATGTAGCGATCGATATCGGCCTGACCAAAAAGCCGTACTATACCGACAAGTCCATTGCGATTACGACCTCTGAACCGAATCCTTACCCCAGCAACCCCACGCATGTGCATCTCATCGGCTACGACACCGTAACCCGCTTTCTCGCGGCAAAGTATTACCCTGACCACTCGCCTCCGCTCTCAGCACTGGCGCCCTACTTCGACCCTGGCCACAAGATTCTTGCTACTTTGCGCCCGTCCGACCCGAACGACTCGAGCTCCCAGGAGTTCGGATCGACAGAAGAACAAATCGCATACATCGAAGGGCTGTCCGCCGGATCGCTGGCGAAGGATGGGTTCAAGCCAGAATGGGCACGACAAGTGGATCATCTCGTTAGTCAGGAAGGCATTGGTGTGAGTTCCACGCGGATTCGCAAGGCGGCAAAGGCACATGACTGGGCTGAGCTGCAACAACTATGTACACCCGGCGTTGCAGCCTGGGTCGAGAACCAGCAGTTGTATCAGGAGGATGCTAAAGGCGCGAAGATGGCTTGACGAACTTGAGTTAGCCGGTTATGAATGAAAAGTGTAATCACTGGGCGAACCGACCCTTCCTGTAGTGCTGACAGTGACAATAGCACGATGGGTGAACATTGAATCCAGCTGCGGCTGCCTCACAGAGGTATTGCACCATGTACGCGGGCAGTTGAATCAATTGTCTGGACGCAATTGCCCGCATTCAAGACTCACATCTACGCCAGGACAATGGATTCAGCCACCCATGTAGGAAGAGTGTACCTAGCATCTCCAGCAGGACCTAATGGGCTTCAGTCTCCTGTCGCCTGTTGTAGAGCGTGTGATCCGGGATCGCTAAGGCGCTTTTGGAGTCTTCGTCGCAGCTTCCGCTAGGTGTGTTGTTTGCCCCTTCCTCCTGTATCGGCTAGTGGTCTCAGGGCCCTAAATGCCTCTCTCCCGGGCCCGTTCATCTCACTTCTTCTCTCTTATTCCTGCATTGTTCGATCTTGATCATATTCCCGAAACATCACACATCTCGTCGCGCAGCACCGGTTCTGCGATTCCAGGTGCCGAGCAAGCGGCGTTTGTGGCCTTGGTACACGTCGCTGCAGCTCGCCCGCGGGCAATTGCCCGATCGAACGACGTGTAAGCAGCCATCGCAAGCAGGTCCCAGGCGTTACGAGACGAGCCCTGCCATCATGCCTCCACCCCCAGCGGTCGCAGAAGCACTGTGCTGCAACGCACATACGGACTCTCGCCCCAACTCTCCACAGCCATTTCGCCGTCACCCACAGCAATCGGAACAACGCAGCGGCCCTCACACCACCAGTGAATCCATTGAGCTACAGCAAATCTTTGCCGAAGCGGGCTCGACCGTGCCGCAGTCTGCTGGTCTCGCTTCCAGCATGGCGCTGCTCGGCCCTAAGCCGCGTTCGAGGCCTGCCACGGCTGTCGAGAGAACTCCAGATGACGACAAGAGTGGCAGCAAGCCCAAGAAGCGAAAGCTCTTGAAGCGTCTGACGCGGGACCTGAGTAGGTCGAACCTCAGTCTGTCTAACGTGAAAAAATCAGCTGCCGCCAAGGACAAGGCGCAGAAGGAGCAGCAGCAAGACTCATGCGGCAACAAGAAAGTCAAGAACAAGAAGTCGAAACTGACGAGCCAGAAGGATGGCGATGCTGCTGTCGAGATGCATCCTGTTGGTACTGGGACAAGAGAGGTCTTGCTTGATCGGACGTATGACTCCGATGCTGCGAGCTTGCCGGATCTCAGAGACAGTGTCGTCGACCGTTTGACGAAGCAGGTGACGCTTTCTGAAAACGACGAGGAAAAGGCGAAGCTGTCGCCTATCAAAAACAAACGCAGCACCGATAGGAGAGGCGACGTGAGCAGCATTGATTGGACTAAAAAAAGTACTGGTGGTGAGCCATACGGGTGAGTCTACTTACATTGATCAGATGCCGGCGAAACGGTGTAACTGATTATTGTTGTGTAGATGGACCGAACCCAGCACCAGCGCCCCCGCCCTGTCCGTTCACATACCCGAGAACGCCTCAGACTTAGGCGTGCTACCTCCATGCAATGGTAGTGTCGAAGATCTGCTCCAGCTATACCAGTCCAGCGGCAGAAGTAGCCCCTGGAAAAAGTTCGCGGAACAGCACCTGCGCAGGCGTTCGAAGTCTGCAGACAACCTACAGCCCGTGGCACCAGATCTCAGAGCCACAGAGCTGCCCAGCTTCAATGCAGCTTGCAACAGCAAAGCTTGGCGCCTCTCGTCAGAAGCAACACCCACTCTCAACCTCCCACTCAGTGAACCGAAGCACACTATATCCGAAGACATGCCCCAGGAGGAAGCTCACGACGCACTTAAGCTCAATGAGACTCGACTCTTTCCGAGCAAGGTCCCATTCGCCTCGCCTCCAAGTACGGATCGCAGCACCGATAGTACCTACCGCTCCAGGTCTGAAGCCTTACCCGATGCGGAGCACCGAACTTTGAGCGTCATCCCTGGCCTCGCCCGCCACGCCTCTGTCAATGACCATCCCCGCAATCTTCCCGACTCGGAAAGCGTCAGCGTGCACTTGCACAACATGCGAATCTCGCAGCATCTTCGCTCCGACAGCACGCTGTCGGGCGACTCGGGCACGCCGACCACAGAAACGCAGCAGCAGCCGCGGGACAGCGTCGCGAGCGGTGGTGAGCAGAGCCTGGCGCCACCTCTACATACGCAACCGAGCGACAGCACGGTGAGGGCAACGCGGAGGCTGCGCTGCTCGTCGTCTGGGTTTACGAGTGGCCGCGTGCCCGAAGGCTGGGGCAACGTCGTGTCGGGGACGACCAGCAGCGTGTACGAGCCCAGCTCTGTGTATTCGACCCGTCAGAATAGCTTGACAAGCAGCAACTCCTGTACGCCTGTGGCGTTATCTGGATCGAGTATTCCTGTGAGCTACTTTCCCGCCACCGGCTATGGGACCATTGTCAGGAAGAGCGGGTACGAAGTGTTGAACTTGGGTGATATGGGCATGTTGGGGATGGGGGATGTCGAAGTGCCGGATGAGAAACCAAAGGCAAGTGCTAAGGAGGATTCAGTGGTGGAGGCTTCGACCATGCCCGGTACCTTTCCGCCCTCGAGCTCGATGAACCTGCTCAAAAGGACGGATACGGGCTTGACGTTCAGGACGGCAAACGAGAAGCTCGAGGCGGTTGAGAACGGCCGTGAAGCTACAAAAGAGAAGGGTAAGCGGCATCCATTCGAGTTTGTAGATTCGTCGGACCAGACGACCGACGCAGGGGAGGACGCGGCTCTGCAGCCGAATCAGCAGAGCCCTGAAGAGACGACGGACAGCTCTTTGGATATCACTCCCGTCACTGCGGCCGAGTCACCCTCGTCGTCTGCATCGATCGAGAAGACACCGAGAGCACAGATCGTTACGCCGGCTCCAGCGGCGGAGCCAAGTAGCGCCAAGCACAAGAAGACGACACCGAGCGTCAAGACGCCCAGCAAGAGGTTCTCGACCTTCTCGTTTTTTCGCAGCAAAACTTACTCGAACTTGCGGCGTGCGTCGCACAGTCCTGCGCTGCATCTCAGGAAGAGGTCGAGATCTGAGGAGCATCTGGCTATTCGTGATTCTAGAGAGAAACAATCCAAAGGAGCTCGTGGTTTTGAAAGCCAGACGGATGGACCTGCTGACCCACATGCATCTTCGGAATCTGTCGAAGATCCACCTGTTCGAGAGCAAAAACAGTCCACGGTGTCGGAAGCTGTTGAGGAACATCGGCCCGGCCGACTCTCTCGCTCTTGGCTCATTGGCGACGGCCGCAATGGCATCGGCCAGGGTGCCGTGTGGGAGAAGGCTCTGAAAAAACACCGAGAGGAGAAAAGTGCGATGTTTTTGTCGCCGGAAAAGGGAGGCAAAGCCGAGGCACGCGGCTTATTTCGAGAACGCAGCGGAAGCGCGAGCGCCCTCAGTGCGCGGTCCCAACAAAGCGATCGCAAGGGCAAGGGCCCGGCTATTGCAGATGATTTCACGTTTGGTGGTGCCGGGCCCGGTCTTCAGAGGTCAGCGACGATGCTGCTCGACCCGTTGGAGACGACGGGATTCGGAGAAGAGTTGATGCGGCAGAGCATGAGCCGTGGGATGTTGGGCGATGAGCTCAGATGGAGCGCAGCTTCTGGTTCTTTGGTGCCGTCGACTGGCATCTCTCCTGGGACTTCGGTCAAGGGAGAAGAACCCAGCGTCGTCTCGATTGAGAAGGACCACCACCTCGATACTTGGGGCGGAACGACACTCGCGGAAGCCGATCTGTGCGACCTCAGTGCCTGGAGCCGCTTCCCCAGTCACACTAGAGAGCAGCGTACAGGAGCTGCCGGTGAAGCTGACAACGTGCTGACTCGGGACTTTGCATACGAATCTCCCGGCACGGCAGGAACTGAAAACGAAAGTTCGACTGAGGACGAGGATACCAGCAAGAGTGCGGCGAGACGGCTTACCACGCTTCGTTCCAAGAAGAGATCGAAGACCCGCAGTGGTATGTCAAAGAGCAAGAGCATGACCTTCAGCCGCAATTTCAGCCTTTTCAAGCACTACATCGGTCTGTTCAGGAGCCAGAGCGAGGAATTCAGAAGGCACGGCCACGGACACCGCAGCTCGGTTGCTGAGAGCGCCACGCTTGAGCATCCAGAGCTGGAAATCTTACCCCCAGTCTTCTCGCCTATCCAGCTCGAGTCCCGGGAAAACTCAGGGGGATTGCAGACAGATGGTTCCACCTCGAAAGTGGATCTCACCGTCGTGGGGAATGATCCAGAGGCCACTGGCGTGGAGGACAAGGCGAAGGAGAGCAAAGTCGAGTTCCAGGTTCAGCCCATGAACCGCCGTGAGGAGAGCAAGACAGACAATTCAGACGGCTCTTGGACAGCCAACGCTCGTCTCTTCACAGGCGCTTACGGCAATGACCTCGGTCGCTCCAGGAAAAAGGTTGATAGCTCCGCTGAGTGGTGGAGCAATGCGCGTACCTGGACACGGTTCAACACGCCAAGCCAGGATTTCCAAGACGTCATGGATGATGCCCGGCAAAAGTTCCTCATGACGCCCACGCGCCTGGGAAGGCAGGTGGAAGATGTGACGGAGGAGGGCAAAACCGCCCCAGCGGTGAAGCGCCCACCGCGGGCGGCACAGAGGTCGTCGGAGGAATGGCGTTCGGACGCCCGCCTATACTCACAGCTTTACGAGTCTTGCGTACAAGTTCCGAACTTCGGCGGCAGCTCCGAAGACCCAAATGCCAGCGAGTTGGCTAAGAGGCCACTGTTGGCTCACAAGCATCAGAAGTCGTCATCGGCAGCTACCGCATTCCGTCTTGCCAGCACGGGTCATTTAGATGCCGGAAATGGGGAGAAGGTCAGGTTTAGGACGTTGTCAGGTGGCCATGGTGAAAACGAAGGCAAGAATGGGGAGTATCTTGCGAGGAACGATAGCTTTCTTAGCATTGGAAGTGCTGAGGGTACCACGATGGACTTGATGAGGTACTTGCAGGACTTGGAGGAAGGAGAGAAGGTTAAATTGGAGGCGGAGAGGGGAGGAGATTGATGTGATTAGCGGATATCATTCCTACTAGGGCACTGCTAGTATCGATGGAGTGGAAGGATTCGTGGGGATGTTAATATCGTCGGGTTGACTGAATAGGATAATTGAACGTTCGCTCATGGCAGCCCTCTAAGCACCGCTGAAGATGCTATACTCTTCCTATGTGGGTAGTTGAATCTGGAATCCAGACGCAGAGGTGAGTTTTGAATGCGTGCAAATCTATCTAGATACTAGATTCAACTAGCCATGTAAGTATGGTGTACTATTTCTTGTGAGGCAGATGCGGGCTGGGATGCCTTGTTGCCTGAGGCAGAAATAAGCAGTGACCAATCAGCACCTCGCTGACTTGAACTCCCGCCAACCGCCAAGACAGCGCCGCATCACGGTTGGCGGCAGCACCTCCAACGTCAACGGCCATCTCAACTCTCCACTCCGAACCCCCGGATAACCACCACAATGTCGCAGCCGGTCAAGTCCGCCGCGGCCAAGGTCGCTCAGGCCGCCTCCTTCAAGGTGCGCTTGCCCTCCGCTCGCCTGCTTTAGCCTTCGCCCGCGCCTCCGTTTCCCTGGCCCTGCAAGCTCTCCCGACCACCGCGGCCACCGGAGCGCGGCGTCGGGGGGCGAGCCATTGAGCCCGCCTACGTAAACCTCGACCTTGCGTGAGACATCATTGACACAGTGCCGCATTGGGGAGGGGTGCAACAGAAGTACACGGTGCAGCCCGAAGGCATCTGGGCGCGCATCAGCAACATCCTCGCCGTCGACTCGAAGCGCAGCACCGGCGTGCCGCTGAACCCGCAGTTCCGCAACCCGCCCCCGGGCGCGCTCGACCCCAAGACGTACGACGACCCGGTGACGGTGCCCGCGGGCGACATCGCCGACAACCCGTACTGGAAGCGCGACGTGCGCCGCAACTACCCGCGCCTGGCGGCCGTCACGCAGGGCGACGTCGTCGGCCTGCTCAGCGTCGGCAGCGCCGCCAACGAAAAGGTCGAGCTGATCGGCGAGGCCGGCAAGAACAAGCTCGTCGCCGTGAGCGAGGAGGGCCAGAAGGGCGTCGCTGCCTTCTTCGAGAAGGAGCCTGCGGCGGTGAAGAGCGTGCTGGGCGAGGACGGCCTGCCGCCGCTGCCGAGCGGTCACCACACGACCGGGAAGCTGGGCGAGAAGAAGTACCATCTGGAGGAGGAGCAGTCGTATGAGGGAGAGTGAGTGGGACCCTTTCCGCCCGATTCGGGTACTTCGTTTGGAGGACTTGCGTTGTGCTAACTTTGTCACAGATACCCTTGCAGGACTTTCACGTAGGAGCGAGGTAGTTCCTAGAAAAGAGAATAGAGATGGAGTTGCTTGTGTAAATATAGCACAGGAAGAGATTGCGGCTTTCGTTCGTATGCCTTAATTTTCAGGTGCGGTCAACAACACCGTGATTTTGTGCAGCATGTTGGACTCTGCAGGGCAGAGCATGTAATAATGAGACGCGTGACCAAAGCCAACGCTCACGTATTGCATCCTGTTGGGAGCAGTCAAATCGAGTCCTGCCTCTGCTGTGCCTGATCGAGCGGGTACTGCATTTGGCAGGCACGCCAGGCAAACGCGCATCAGACCCAGGGTCCATGCCGCCTCCACCGCATCCCCTCCCACCTCACAGCGACGATCTTCGAAGGCCAGTCATGGCGCCTGCACCAAGTACGGGACAATTTCCGGGTGCCCTGGAAGTCATATTCACCTGCGACATCTGCCAGGCCAGCGTCTCCGACATCTACGGCAAAGGTGGTCCCGGCGCGACTGAGACAGATTTCCAAGATGGCCGAGCTCACACAGCAGACCGACGCGTTACCAGCCTCTGGCTCACTCAATGCATGCACTTGACGTGTGGCAAGCATCTCGAAGGTGGCGGTGAGCCGGTCACCTCTATTGTTCAGTTTCTAAGCTGTGCCAGGCTGACGAGGCCCCGGGCCGTAGGTGCGCCTTTCCATCCGAAGGGCCAACATCCCAAAGCGCCATGTCCACTATGCCGCAGGGACAAGAACGACGAGAAGCCGAAGACGCTTTATGCTGTGCGAGGCTTGCGACCCGGCAACTTTGATCCCGATATACCAGACGTCCTATTCCAAGTACCACCGATGAAACTCCAAGGCCAGAGCGTGGAGAGGGAGGCTTTACAGGTGTGGTCTTCTCGGTTGCGTGAACTTTCTCACTCTGCTCACTCTGCCAGTTCCAATATCTTTCCCTCATCCGTTATAGCACATCTGCGGCGCACAAGCTCAACGAGTTGGAGCAAGAAAGGCGTGAGACCGAGCTACAAGCAAAGAAGGCCGCTTCCCAGAACGCAGCATTAGCCACGGAAAACAAAGAGCTAAAGGCCAGGCTCTCATCACTCGATGAAGATAACGCGAATATTGGCAAATGGAAGCAGAGGCTTCCGAAGGTCACACACTACCTGAAGCAGTGGCCCATGGTCGTAGAGTAAGTTCCTCGCGTTATGGCTTGTTGACGTGGGGCTCATCCGTTGATAGAGAGGTGAACCAACTACGAGAACAGCTCGCTGACCTGGGCTACGCCGTGCCTAAAAAGGACTATTCTTTCCGCGACGTGGTGGGCGACAGGTCTGGACAGGCCGCAGATACGAACCACCCTGAGCTCACTGCCCGTGGGAGGGAGGCCTCAACAGCAAGGATGCCCACCGACAATACACGTACCGATTACAGAACAGGTAGAGACCGTTTTCTCCTCTCAGATCATTGCCGTTTCGTATCAGCTAACAGCTCCTGCTTAAAAGCGCAGACCCACCTCTCCGAATCGAGCTCTGGTCGGAAAAGAAAACTTTCCGAGTACATGAACCACGGCAATGCTTCTGGATACGACCAACAACACCAGAGCCACAATGATAAAGACCGTATTCCCGACACTAGAGGGACTATGCAAGAATTCCTTGTGCCTGGCCCAACGGAGGAGATCGTACAAAACCAAAAACAATGCGCTTCGAATGAATTCCTCTCCGATCCAACAAATATCCCCGAGGTACAAGTACTGGAGGACGGCAAATGGCATGGGTACTCCAACAAAGAAGCGCGCCAACGTATCCCGCATACATCGAAACTTCTCAACCAGCCTGAAAACCGCGGGAAATACCTCATGACCGGAGGTATACGTCATTCCACAGAGCATTTGCCGGACAATATGGGAGACGAAAGGCATCCACAACACGGCCGGCGCAACGATCTCCTACACGCTAATGGGCCGGGAGGTATCTACGAAAACGAAGCGGCGTTCCATGTGTACGATAGGCAACCAGAAACCATCCGACAACCTGTATTCAAGCAATTGCATGATCGAACCACGTTTGAGGACTCGTCCACATCCCACCGCAACCGGCAACTAGACAACTGGCCGAACACCCGGAAACCAGACGTTGGAAGCGATCAATTGAGACGACAAGAGTCCTCCATGTATCCACAAAAGCCGGAGAGGCGTCAACGTCTAAATCACGAGCCTATCACGCCATTGGCAGGGGCACATCATGTCTCTGGAATGCCACACGTAGGCCAGAATTCAAGTCCATTCTTTTCAAGACTGCGAGGAGGAGCTCGTTCCGGCCTCAGCCCTGGTGTAGCAGGTCTATCCGCAAACGCTCGTGTGGGTACTGTAACCAAGAGAATTGACGCATCAATGGCTCCTCCTCAAAGCAAATGGAGTCAGCCGCGTAGTCTCAATGGTCTTTCTTTCATCAGTGTCCCACGAGACCAAACTCAGAATCAGCCTCTGTACCAGGAAAACAGTACGCTGGCACCCCGGGGAGCTAACGCCAGCCGCCCTTTTATCGCACATAATCCTCAGCGAACTCAAGATGGTTACTTTGTGCGTCCGGAACAAACTCGGCTTTCTTCTTCATATTTTGGCTCTGTGCCCCAGCTCCAGAGAACAGCTCGAATTCCTGAACCATTTCAGACGCCGCGCATGCAGTCGATACCTCAGTATGCTCCGCCAGAATCATCCAGGAGAGCATTTACTCGGAACGACGCACTGAACCTGGTTGGAAGTTCGAATCGTCAGGCGCCTACATCGTTCTATCAAAACCAGGAAAGCGGGATGGGCTTTGGCGGTCCTGCGGGTCATCAGGTTGCGGAGAGCCGAGGCCTCTTCTCATCCACAGGCGGGAGGCGTGCCGTCAGGAGGTGAACAGGAGGCCTATTGAGTTTCATTATATTTTGAGGCTTCCATCTCATATACTTGGCTGCTGGCAACTGGCATTAGCAATGTCCCGGACTTCAACGAGAGTTGCACATCTCTGGCGTCCAAGGGAAGTATGTTAGCTAATCGCCCTGCTTTCAGCGGCTGTCACACCTCTCATGAGAAATCAGCAACGAGTTTGATCTGCGGTTTCATCCTTTTTTTCGAGAGCAAAAGGTCGCTTAAAATTCTGTGTTTGGGGGGTGAAACGCATGAGATGTGTGGATCCGGTACGTACCATGCAACCGACATAACGGTCAGGCGTCCAGGCAGTAAGCCACAAGATCCACGCACTCGTCAGCTGCCGCAGAACTTCTCCAATCAAACCCTCAGCTTATTATCTTCCGACTGGTGGCCTCCGGCCAGACCGTCCATGGGCTCGGTGAGGCTACCTGCCAAGGCGGGGAAGGGCTGTTCGGAGGATCAGATCTTCGTTTGCCTCATCCTTATCCGTACGGCCTTGGACTTCTCGTGCACCCCAGCCGCCACGGCGACTTAATGCGGGAGGGGATCTTCACTGGGATCGGAAATACCAAATGCTGCAATGGCCGGCGGTCGTACATGCATCCCAGACTTTTGGATTTTGGTTGGAGAGTAGTATGCTGGAGGAGCGAGAACGCTACGAACAGACGGACATCCCGAGGGGGGCCCCGGAGGCGTTCATACATTCCTACCCATCAGCTCCGGCGGTCCTTTCGGGTTTTCTACCGTACACGACGTAGCTGGCGGCCGGGTCAGTATATGTGTTTATTGTTTTTCTCTTTTCTACTTCCGCGAAGGAAGGTGGGACAACGCACAACGAAACGTAGCTGTGGAATTTGTTGGCCATCAGCTCTTTGCGCATCCGCATCAGCATCACCTCCATCTCCTCACGCGATCGGCCGAACTCTTTTGTCATTCCTAGTAGAAAACAAAGAAGAAGATCAGTACTTCTGTGGAACAGAAAGCTTCCATCCAAAACGACATAAAGGGGAAAAAGCAAAAAAAAAAAAGGCAAAGAAAAAGAAAGGAATGACGTAAACCACCGCACCGCACCGCACCGCACCGCACCGCACCGCACCGCACCGCACCACATTACACACACACACACACACACGACATACCTCTCAGCAAAAACGCCTCGCCGCCCTCGAGCAGGTTCAGGCGCTCGAGGGCGCCGACGCGCTTCAGGCGGCCGTCCTTGGGCCACTCGGACGTGGGCACCTTGAAGACGACCTCGTCGACGTCGACGAAGCCGCGGTCGCGCATGTATCGCGCGTAGCGCCGCGGCGCGTCGGCGTCGGCGCCGATGGCCTGGCCGATGTCGCGGAAGGTCCGGCACAGCTCGACGTAGCCGGACGCGGGGTCGAGCGTGCCGTCGTCGCTGCGCGGGACGGGCCAGACGCACGAGAGCTCGAGCCAGCCGGTGCCGGGTTTGAGGTGGCTGTTGTTTGTTGTGGGTGTGGTTGTGGTTAGGCGGTGGTGGTATTATTGTTGCTGTTGTTTCGGACTGGCGGTGGACGGATAAGGGGCAGGGATGAGGGAGAAGAAAAAAAGAACATACTCGTACGCTTGGCCGATCAGCCGCGGCCAGTTCCGGATCGAGAGGTAGCAGTCGCGCGTGTGGATGAAGTCGAAGCTGTCCTTTTTGAACTGCCAGTCCAGCTCGCAGTCGTCGACCTCGAAGTAGCAGTTTGGCGGCGTCCTGTATTTCTCGGTTCGGGACCGGTTAGCCCACCGACCACTACTAATAATGCTCAAGAACAGTAGGATCTGCGCCCCCGCCTCTCCCCCCACATACCAGTTTGGTTGCACCGGTGCGATGTCGGTCCCGACGACCTGGTTTCGGGTCAACGGCTGCTCGCTTTTTTTTTTCGACGCATGGTGCGTGTACTGACCTCGGCCGACTGGAACTTTTCGGCCATTTCGATGGCCCAGATGCCGGTCCCTACCGATGTGTGTCAGGAAAGGTGGGTGCGTAGAAGGGCGGGTGTTTGGCGTCCCCACCTGTGCCGATGTCGAGGATTTTCTGCGGGTCGTCGTGGAGCGGAGCGAGGTACAGTTTGTCGCCCTGGAGCAGGGTGTACTTGTGGTGCTGCATATCCATCCGGTCGAGCTCGTACTCGTCGACGGGGAGCATGTACTCTGGGGCTTATTGTCAGCGGCATGCTCGGCCAGGAAGGGAAGGCCGACCCTGAGAGCCGTAGGCTGCGTATATCCGGCCATTTTCCTCGCGACCCCTCCTGATTTCGGAAGCGATCGAGGTCAAGACACTCGAGGCGCTGACAGATGCCAGTTAGTCGGAGTTTTGGTGACTGCCAGTCGCGGCGGCAGTGGCGGGATAGCTAATACATGCCTAGACTCGGCGTACGCCTCATCGGAGAATTCTGTGGCCGACTGGTAGTTAAGTCTGCGCGTGAATATCAAAACCTTCCAACCGACGGAAGTGTAGTGGTTGAACTTACATCGGGCTCAATCTCCTGCGGCGGGTCGTACGTAGCGGTGGCTTGTTCGGGCTCTAGCTCAGCCATGGCGGGGGAGATGCAGCGGGAGCAAATGTCAGCAGGCGGGCATGGTGGGCGGGAGGCGGCGGCAAAGGCGTCTTATAGCTGGAATGGCTAGCTGGGTAAGCTCAGGGGATCGTACAGACCGGTAGGCATCTGCGACGGACTGGGCGCAGATCGCACGCGGGTGAGATACAGGAGATCGGCGGCGAGCAGGCCGCGAGGCGTGGAGATCGACATGTGGGCAAACGCGGGGCGCCGGCCCGCAATGGGCGTCACACTGCGCCCAGCCATGTGCAACGCATGCACACCGTATCTCTTCACCCGTCTATCGTGGCAGCCGCGTCGAGGATGCTGCACGTGGCGGCCAATGGCTGGTGCTGCGCACCTTCCTTTGCTGTCGCGTGTCGGCAGCTCCTTCCTGCCTCCACACCCTCTACTTTAAATTTATAGACTCGCCCGCGCCACTTTGTGTTCCCACCCATGCACGAAGACCAACCCTCCTTTTCCACCATGGCGGACTCGCTCAAATCCTTGTCCAACCATCTCTCCCAGGCCATCGACGGTTACACCGACTCGTCCGGTCCGGACGGCTTCGCTCAGCGCAAGAAGATCATCTCACTCGCCCGGCAAATCATCGACGATGTTCAAGACCCGCGTGAGAAGCCGTTTGATGACTACTGTGTCTCGGTAAGGCTCCCATTACCCCGCGCTTTGCACAGCCAGCCCCACGTGGGAAAGTCGTGACCTGACCGCATACGCGGGTAGATGGCCGAGATGGGCGCTCTACGCGTCTTGATGGACTGGCGCGCCCTGGAGCACATCCCGCCTAGTGGTTCCATCTCTTATGCCGAGCTGGCGGCCAAGGTCGATGCGGAAGAGCCTCTGCTGCGTAAGTGCCACGCCACTCATTTGCATGCCACGCTCACTGACTCCTCCTCAACAGGTCGATTTGCTTGGATGCTTGTATCCACCGGTGTCCTCCGCCAGATTGGTGAAGACCGTGTCGCCCACACCAAGTTCTCCCCAATCTATGCCAATGACGTCCCTCAGGGCAAATTCTTCCAGATCATGTACGCACTTGCCGCCCGGCCGCTTGCCGCGCCGCTTCAATGCTGACTACCACCCAGGTTCGACGAGGGTCTCGTACCTTACTCAAGGTTCCCAGACTACTTCAGAAAGTACGGTCGCAAGGAGCCTCTGGAGCCGACGCACTCGCCCCACGGCTTCGGCTGGGGCGTGCCGGAGAAGAACTTCTGGGAGGCTTGCCCGGAGCAACGCATCCTCGACGTCAACACCAGCATGCAGACCCTGGACCAGATGCTGCCCGTCATCGGAATCTACCCCTTTGAGTGGATCGTCGAGAACGCTGGCAACGTCGCGCCCGACGCCCCCCTCATCGTTGACGTCGGCGGTGGCAAGGGCCAGGTGCTCGCGCAGATCAAGGGAAAGCTGCCGAAACTCCCTACCGAGCGCCTCGTGCTTCAGGATCGAGAGCCCACCATCAAGGACGCGGAGGAGAACAGGCCGCTGCTGCTGGAGGGCGCGAAGTTCATGGTCCATGACTTCTTCCAGCCGCAGCCCGTCAAAGGTAAGTCTCGAGTCCCACGCTGAATGTTCAAAGGCTCCTGATCGATAGCAGGAGCGCTGGTCTACTTCCTCCGTCGCATCATGCACGACTGGTCGGACAAGTACAACGCGCAGATCCTCGGCCACTGCAGGGACGCCATGACGCCGCAGTCACGTATCCTCATCATGGACCAGGTCATGCCGAACCCGCCCACGACCCTGCCGTGCCAGACGGACATCTGCATGATGAACCTCGGCGCGAAGGAGCGCACCGTCAAGGACTGGCATGCACTGGTTGATTTGGCTGGACTGGATCTCGTCAAGATCTGGCAGATTCCCTCCTCGGAAGTGTCGGTGATCGAGTGCAAGAAGAGGGCGGAGGCGTAAGCTGCCCTTTGAGAGTGCTACATGGTCTACTTCCCGGCGGCTTCCAAACCTATCCTTGGGGTTTGCAAGTAATCTTTGCAGATCGACGTTCATATTCACATGGAATGGCAACAGACTTGCTTTAAGTTCTTCGTTTCAGTTTGTGTCATCGAGCATGGCTCCCTCGATAATACTGTGAAGCCGTACCTGGTTGTAGAGCAAAGCCTTGCAGGTTTTTTTTTCCCTTGCATAGTAAGTCTCCTGAGCAGGATGGTATTCAAGCCCATTGCATCCAATCACGCTATCTATGATGGCCATACACGTTAGCTAGTACGCTTTGTGCGATAATGAGCCATGTTGGAAAGAATTAGAGTCCTCCGGAGTCCGTCAAGTACGTTGCAATCTTCGTACGTAGGGATCAGGTCTGATATCAAGATGAATATATCTGCGTTCAAGACTCACATCCACATCAGTAAATTGGCCCTTTCATCAGGTAAATAGTCAGGGTACATCAACTTCTGTGGAGAAGGGAAAGTGGCCGAATTCTGTAATGCACTCACCGTGGGCGCCGACACCTCAGTATCTCGAAACAAACAAATACCATCAACACCCAAACAGCCGCTCCGCGGCCTTCCTCGACTGAAAAGACGCCAGCCTCTCCTCGGTCGCAAGATAGCACTCCGGCAACCGCCCGCTCACGTCCTCGCCCCTCATCATCCCCGCCAGCGCTTCGCCGCTCAACCAGCAGTTGCCCATTCCGTAACCATTGAAGCCGGCCGCTATCCACTCTCCTCCTTTACCACCACCACCACCACCACCACCACGCCGCCCCGTCGCAGCCTCCGGCAACCGCCCCACCAGCGGCACGCCGTCCGCCGTGAAGCCCATGATGCCGGACCAGCTGCTCGTCACCTCGGGCTGCCGCCGCCGCCGCTGCTGTCCCTTCTTACCATCCTCCTCTTCCTTCACCTCCTCCTCCGACCAGACCTCGTCTTTGAATTCCGCCCGCAGCACGCCTCCCAGCCGGGCGAGCGACGTCGCCGACGCGCGGCTGTCGTCGGCATTCAGCATGTCGGCGGCCGTCGCCGACTCGCCGCCGATGAAGACGGCGCCGGTGGCGGCGTTTTGCTGCATGTAGTGCAGGCCGAGGTCGAAGACGGGATCGTCGTCGTCGTTGTTGTTGTCGTCGTTGTTGGAGGAGGAGGAGGAGGAGTTTTTGTTTGGTGGTGGTGGTGGCGGCGGTGGGACTACCACTTTGACGCTGCCGTAGAAGCTGAGGGTGCGGCGGGCGCCCTCGTCCGGGAAGGACGGGCCGCAGTCCTGCACCGTCATGGTGCCGCGGAGGGGGAAGAGGGCCGCGCCGCCGGGACCGCCGTCCGGGCGCTGGCGCTGGCGGAGGCGCGGGAGGAGGTGCCCCGTGTGCCCGTTGGTGCAGTAGACGACCTCGGCGGCGGCGATGGGGCCGCGCGGGGTGGTGAGGAGGTAGGGGTGTTGTTGCGTGGCGTCCGCGGAAGAAGAGGTGGCGACGTCGACGGAGGTGACGGGCGTCCAGGTCTCGATGCGGAGGCGGTCGGGGTGCTGCGAGAGGAGGTGGGCCCACGCGCGGGTGATGAGGCGGTAGGGCCAGAGGGCGCCGCCTTTGCCGATGGCGCCGCCGGCGACGTTGCGGAGTTTGTATTTCTTGAGTCGGTTGGCGGTTCTTGTCAGCTTGCAGGTAGGTCCCTCCCCGTCCAGGTTGTCGTCGTCGCCTGGCTGATCAACGTACATACCTCCTCCAACTCCTGCTTCCCCACCATCCGCATCTGCCCCTTCCACCGCTCCGGCATGTTCGCCTCAAACGCCTCCAGCGACGCCTCCAGCTTCCCCACCGCCCCGGCGTCCCGCAGCGCCAGCACCTTGTCCACCCTCCTCAGCTCGCCCGCCTCCCCGGCCCCCGGCCCCAGCTCGCCGGACGCCACCACCTCGAACATGCGCTCCACGTTCGCCAGCGTGAAGGCCGCGACCTCGACCGCCACGGCCGTCCCGAAATCCGCCTGCAGCGCCGAGAAGTCCGCGACGGCGGACGAGACGAGGTGCCCGCCGTTGCGGCCGGTGGCGCCGCTGGTCAGGCCGCGCGCCTCGCACACGACGATGTCGGCGTCGGGGTCCTTTTGGAGGAGCGCGTTGACGAGGCTGCAGGCCGTGATGCCGGACCCGATCACGACGGTGGTCGCGGTGGGGCGGAGCGAGGCTGAACTGACCGTGGAGAGATCGTGTGGTGGGGTTTGCCAATGTGCTGCGGTGGGGTGGGGGTGGGGGAGGCCCGGGTCCGTTTCTATGAGGGCGGAGATGCGGGAGAGGAGGTCTGAGGGTGGGGGGGAGGGTTAGTGTCGGTTACTTGTTTGACGAGGTGGAGAGGGGGAATACCTTCTGAAGCCATGTCGGGCTTTGTTTGTTCTTTTCCTTTTCCTTTCCTTTGCGTATTCATGTAGAAAAGACGAAGTGGTGTTGGCTCCCCACGTGGGTGATATATGGGCTCGGATATGCATACCGGATCGGGACGGCGGGGTTGGCGGAACCCGCGGACGGCGGCCTAATTCAATCTAGATAAGCGCCAGCTGATCCCACACCCAACACCTCCACCCTTCAGCTGCCACCCTGTGGTTCGCCAGCCCCATGCCCTATAGCCGAAGCCATGGTAAGGCTCTTATCTTGAAGACCGGTATCCTCTCCAGCGCTGATAGCCACAAGTCTGCCACCCGGAGCCAGAGCATGCCCCGAAAGAGAAGTGCGTGAATTCAACCGGATGCTTGAGCTGCAACCGCTGTGTTCGCCTGCACCGTCATTCCCTCCGCAATCGCAAGAACACGCCCTCTACATCAACCGAAAATCCACAAGCATCGACTATTTACACTCCTGATCGCGACGTATTAGACTGGTTGACGTCTCGATGGAGCGTTCCTGTGGGAGTGCTCCCACTCCATCCCGTACTAGACACTGACAGCGAAATCCCGATTGAATCGGTGGACGATGGGGGCATCTTCTCTTCTCCATGGACATCTTCACAATCTTGCAGCTACTTTCATACAGCATGTCCTCGATTCGGTGGATATCTTTGTTGGCCACACCTTTCCGCTTCTCCGGAAGCAACTCAAACCATTCTTCACAGCACTGTGGAACACGCGGGATTACTGAACTGGATCATTCTGGCTCGACCTTGTCCCTCACCTTCCACCGGTGACAGTGGCCATTTGATAGCAAAACCTTGGCTTGTCGTCGTGCCCTTCGGATAGAGCTTCCGAATTTAGACTAACCAGATAACCGCCTAGATTGGCTGAGGCTTCCAACGAACGTCCTGATCTGAGGTTGGGCTTGCTGGCCAATGGGAGCGATTTGCGCCGCGGGCCGCTATCCAATCAAGATATCAACATACGTTTCTGCGATGGCTCGCAACAGTTAGTTGCATGAAGTCTCGCCCACTTTTGTGCGACCCCCGCATCGATCCTTATCAGTTCAAACTGGTGGCACATGTGCAACCTACAAATGTCGACCGCGTCCGAAGCCGTCAAGCAGACGTGCTGTTTGGGCCTTGAAGAAACATAGCTAGTCAACATGCCACACTTGAGCCCGACGTCGTCAGAGACATGGCCGCCAGGCACGTTGAAGTTGGAAGATTGTAAGTTACTGAAGCATCGGGTTGATGGACGTACCTGACTTGGTAGTGTCAAATGAGGGCTTGTCCAAAAACCTTCATCCTGTTCCATCCAACGACCCAAATGAGCCACTGGTAAGCTCACATATCAGACGCACCCGACTTCCAAGCTGACGCGTCCACAGAACTGGTCCAAGGTCCGGAAATGTACGAACTTCAGCATCGTGCTCTTCTACTCTCTCATGGCTTTTGTCGAGTACAGTGTTACGCCCTTATTTCTTTTGCAGCTCGGAAGCTAACAGCAAGTCAAGCCTCGACATCGGCACCGTCATCTGGGGCGACCTGAACGCCGAGCTCGGCATCTCGTACTCGAACCTCAACAACAGCTTCGCCGCCAACTGCGCCGGCCTCGCCGTGGGCTGTATCTTCCTCATCCCGTACACGCTCAAGTACGGCCGGCGGCCCATCTACATCCTCAGCTGCATCCTGATGCTCGCGTCGGCCGTGTGGCAGGCGAAGATGCAGACGGTGACGGACCTCCTCTTGACGAACGTGCTGGCCGGCCTCGGCGGCGCCGTCAGCGAGGCCATCGTGCAGATGACCATCTCCGACCTGTTCTTCGTGCACCAGCGCGCCACGATGAACGGGCTGTACATCCTCATGGTCACCGCCGGCACGTTTCTGGCGCCGGTGGCGGCGGGGTACGTCGCGGTCGGCCAGGGCTGGCGCTGAATCTGGTGGTGGACGGCCATCCTGCTCGGCGTCGCCTTGCTCCTCTTCGTCTTCGCGTACGAGGAGAGCAAGTACGTCCCGGTCTTGACGTCGAGGACTGCCGCATCCTTCGAAGGGCCTCCAACAGCAACGACCACAGCGTGCGAGCCTGAGCAAGAATCAACCGGCGTCAAGAAAGACGCCGACTTCAGCGAACAGCAACTCGACGACGAAGAACAACACCAACAACAGCCGACCACCACCACCACCACCACCACGACGCCCCGGAAGAAGCCCCTACGCCAGCGCTTCGCCCTCATCACGCGCACCCCCGGCGACGCCCCAAGCGCCCGCCACCTCGTCGCGCGCTTCGGCCTCTGCCTCGCGCGGTTCCCGGCCGCGGCGTGGACGGCGCTCGTGTACGCGTCGTCGCTGGCGTGGTTCTCGGTCATCCTGACGACCATGTCGACGTACTTCACGCGGGCGCCCTACGGCTTCGGCGCCGCGCAGATCGGGCTGCTCAACCTGCCGCCCTTCGTCGGCTCCGCCGTCGGGCTGGCGTTCAGCGGCCCGCTGAACGACTGGCTGAGCCTGCGGCTGGCGCGGAGGAACGGCGGGGGTGTGTTTGAGCCCGAGATGCGTCTGTGGGCGGCGCTGCCGTGCGTCGTGGTCATGCCCGCCGGGCTGTTTTTGTATGGGTTTAGTTTGGTTGATGTGCGTTTTTCTTTCTTTCTTTCTTTCTTTTTTTCAACCGTACCCTTTGTTTCACTACAGGTGGGTTTGTGTGTATGTGTGTGCTGATTGATATCGTTGTAGGGCCGGCATTGGATCATCCCTTGCATCGGGACGGCCGCGTTTGGCATCTCGTTCTCGCTCCTGGGAACCGTGTCGTTGACGTATCTGACGGACTGCTACAGAGAGGTATTGTCCCTCCCCTTCGTGCTCGGCGCGTGTCGCTAGAGTAGTGCTAACGCCTCGGTTGCATCATCAAGCTCATCGGAGACGCGCTCGTCGGCGTCACGTTCATGCGCAACGCCCTGGCGACCGTCATCGTCTTCGCTCTGACGCCGTGGATCGAGGCCATCGGACTCCGCAATATGTTTCTGAGCGTCGGCTGTCTCGCGTTTGGCATTTGTCTGACGACGATCCCGATGATGGTGTTTGGGAAGAGGATGAGGGTGGCTACGAGGGAGACGTATTTTCAAATGGCGGGGCGGTAGAGTTTAAAGGTTCGTCGAGCTCGGTATATATGTTGTTGGGCGTCAGTGTTCAGGAAGAGAAATGTCATGTTTCTGCGTTTCCATTGGATAGGGAAAAAGGAAAGAAAAAAAAATAGTTAACATCGGCGTTAGGCCGTCCCTGCAGCGGGACATGATGCAGGCCGGTGGATCCCTTCCAGGAACCCGCTGCACCCCACAACATGCCCCGAAGCTTCCTCACACGACGGTGGGTTGCTGAAGAGTCACAGTGGGATTTGATCCCTTAGCGTCCCATGCAAGACACGACACTCTTTTGTGTGAGCAGCCGAAGCCAGCATTCGGACGCAAACGTGAGATATAGAACTATACGGATGATACATCTCGACATAGGACTCCGCTATCGATGTAAGTAGAGTACAATATCTACGAAATGGATGCAGGTGGGCTCAACTGATCTTTTGCAACCAGCAGTGGGGGTTTGCAACCGAGCCCATCAGGCGGTCAGGACTCGACATTCCTACCAATCACAAAAGACGTGTCTAGTGGACACCAATCAAAGGGCGGCCCGTGGGTAGATAAAGCGTCGGGAAAGTACGTCATTCGGGGAAGATCGGCAAGCACAAGTGCCGACCGAGAAAACACTCCGCCTAGCCGGACATGGATTCGTCATTTTGTTATCGGGACGCCATGACAGATTCTTCTGAGGGCTTGGCCGCTTTGCGTAGCATGACCTGAAGATCTCCGCGTCGGTGTCCGCCGGGCTTCGGCTTCCACCCTGCATTTCGGTACACTGCACCTTGACGGCGGATCATACCGAGTCCACCATTGTCAATTCAATCGACAGCTACCGGCCCATGCTCGAGATTCCAGGCCAAGGATGACGACGAAATGCCGAGCTCCTCGCAATCGAGCAGCCGCTATAAATTGTCTTCATCTCTCGCCAAGTTCCGCCCGGGTTGAGTAGCGAGTCCAGAGCCAGCCAGCCAGCCATCATGAAGATTTCGGCATCCGTCCTCTCCCTGCTGCCCCTCGCGGCGAGCGCGGTCCCCACGGCCGTCCGCAGACAACAGACCAACACGACGGGCACGGCCGCCGCGTACAGGCCCAAGGTCATCCTCGACAACGACTGGAGCCCGGCCGGGTTCATCCCGTTCCTGCAGGCGCTCGACGCGGGCTGGGAGGTGCTCGGGCTGGCGTCCGACACGGCCAACACGTGGGCGCTGCAGACGGGGCTGCACGGGCTGGCGACGCTGGAGGTCGGCGGCCTGGCCGACTGCGTGCCCGTGTACAAGGGCGCCGACTGGCCGCTGCTGCACACGCCCGAGCGGTACAACGCGTGGAAGGCGATCCACGGCGCGCTGCCATGGTGCGTGTCATTTTCATCCCAAACACCAACCCAACCGCCGTCGGGGAATCTCTTTTCGTTGACGTGAAGACAACTGCAGGGAGGGCGCCTTCGCCCCCGAAAACGCCACGGCCGAGGCGCTCGGCTCGGACCCGACGTCGGGCTCGCCCACGCGCATCTCGCGCGCCGCCTTCACCGAGGGCTTCCCCAACGCGACGTTCGCCAACGACACGAACGCGGCGTACTTCATGGTGCAGCAGGTCCGCAAGTACCCGGGCCAGGTCAGCATCTACTCGGGCGGCGCGCTGACCAACGTCGCGCTGGCGGTGCGCATGGACCCCGAGTTTGCGAGCCTGGCGAAGGAGTTGGTGATTATGGGCGGCTATGTCGATGTGAACCTGCTGCAGGTGACGGGGAGCGTGCTGCAGGCGGACTTGAGCTCGGATGTGAGTGTTGAGTCTGGGGATGTTGGAGGATGTGGAGTAGTGGCTAACGACTTGCAGATTAACCTCATGATCGACCCCGAGGCGGCCAAGATCGCTTTGACGGCCGACTTCCCCAACATTAGTAAGGATTATTGCCCCTTCTAGACAAGCGTTGTGGGCGGTGGAACTGACCCGCTGCACAGCGATTGGAGGAAACGTGGCCAATCAGGTCATGTCGACGCAGGCGTTCCTGGACGAGGTGTACGACGTCAAGAACCCGTACTCGGAGCTCATGCACACGTACTACGGCACCCAGTTTCCTTTCTGGGACGAGACGGCCGCCGCTATCATGCTCGACCCGTCCATCGTGACCAACTCCACGCAGTGTAAGTAGTTCGCGTGTCCACCAACCCTTTGCGGCGTGCACTGACACCCACCACAGTCTACCTCGACGTCGACGTCTCTTTCGGCAGCCCGAGCTACGGCAACATCCACGGCTACCAGAAGGCCCTGTCGCCGCCCAACGTGCGCCTCGTCAACTTCCCCATTTCCATCGACGGGGACAAGCTCAAGACGGCTATCAAGCACGCGGTGCAGTACCCCAAGTCGTGCGCGGACTTGCAGCAGTAGTAGACGTTAGTAGATTAAAAGCAAAAGACTAGGAAAACAAGCAATCAATGGCATAGCTTCGCAATAGCTTCTGCATGCAATAGGTGGGGGCGCGCTTGACCGATCGGGAAGGTGAACTGATAACAAACCCCAGTCGCGTACGCGCACCCACACCATCCCGTCGTATCGTCCGCAGTGTCGTGTTTTCAACAGGGGAAAAGGGTGCTGTATAAAAAGCCCGGGTCTGTAGCCATGCGGCCCGCTTCCTCGACGCGCGTCCTGCTTGCTCTCCGGCTCGACGACAGCAAAGATGAAGTGGACCGCAGGCCTCCTCGTCGGGTGCCTTTTCGGCGCCGCCACCGCCAACGTCCTCCCCAAGCACCGCTCGCTGTTCCGCCCTCCCCCACCCCCGGACGGCGAAAGCGGCGCCAGCGCTCTCAAGGCCAGAAGCACCGGGACCGGCGTCTTCGAGCAGCTCATCGACCATGAAGATCCGTCTCTCGGCACCTTTTCGCAGCGGTACTGGTGGAGCGATGAGTACTGGGCCGGACCGGGCTCTCCCGTCGTCTTCTTCACGCCTGGCGAGGGCGCTGCCGACGGCTACGAGGGGTACCTGACCAATCGTACCATCACGGGCCTGTTTGCTCAGGCCATCCAGGGTGCCGTTGTGATGCTCGAGCGTTAGTGAAAAGGTTCCTCATCCGATTCTCTCTTCTAACCATCATGCAGACCGCTATTGGGGCGAATCATCCCCATTCGAAGATCTTACGGTTGAGAACCTGCAGTACCTTACTCTGCCGCAGTCCATCAAGGATACGACCTACTTCGCCAAGAACGTGGTCTTCCCCTTCGATACGAACGGCAGCAGCCAGGCCACTCGCGCTGTAAGTCCTTCGCTCTCATGTCTCTTGAAACCCCACTGACACGACCGCCCCAGCCTTGGGTCTTCTCCGGCGGCTCGTACAGCGGCGCACTGGCCGGCTGGGTCGAAGCCGTAGATCCAGGCACATACTGGGCCTACCACGCCTCCTCCGCCGTCGTCGAAGCAATCAGCGACTTCGTAAGTCCTGCCCCGTTTCTTCTTTCCCTCTCACAAAAAAAAAAAAAAAAGACTAAACCATTGACAACAACAAAAAGTGGCAATACTTCGCCCCCGTCCAAGCCGGCATGCCGGCCAACTGCAGCGCCGACGTCTCGCTCGTCATCGACCACGTCGACGCCGTGCTCGCCGACGGCAGCGCGGCGGACAAGGCGGCGCTCAAGGCCCGCTTCGGCGCGCCGCTCGCGTCGCTCGCCCACGACGCCGACTTCGCGTCCGCGCTCGAGAACGGGCCGTGGCAGTGGCAGAGCAACCAGTTCTACACGGGCTACTCGGCCTTCTACCAGTTCTGCGACTACGTCGAGAACGCGGTGCCATTCGGAAACGCCACCACCGCCAACAGCACCGTCGTGGTGACCCCGTCGGCGGATGGCGTGGGCCTGGAGAAGGCGCTGGACGGCTACGCGGCGTGGGCGCGCGAGGTGCTGGTGCCGGGGTACTGCGCGAGCTACGGGTACGCCGAGTGGACGGCGGCCGACGACGTCGGGTGTTTCGACACGTTCGACGCGGCCTCGCCCATCTACACGGACCGCTCCGTCGCCAACGCCGCGAACCGCCAGTGGAACTGGTTCCTGTGCAACGAGCCCTTCGACTTTTGGCAGGACGGCGCGCCCGCGGGGACCCCGTCGATCGTGTCGAGGCTGGTGACGGCGGCGTACTGGGAGAGGCAGTGCGCGCTGTTTTTTCCTGATGACGGAAGCGGCTTCACGTATGGCCACGCTGAGGGCAGGACGGTGGAGGATGTGAACGCGTATACGGGCGGGTGGGGCGTCGTGGCGAATGCGACGACTAGGTTGGTGTGGACGAATGGCGAGTTCGACCCGTGGAAGGACGCCACCGTGTCGTCGGACTTCAGGCCCGAGGGCCCGCTGCAGTCGACGGCGGCGGCGCCCGTGTTTGTGATTCCCGAGGGGATACATTGCTCGGATCTGCTGGCGAGGAATGGCGAGGTGAACGAGGGCGTGCAGGCCGTCATTGATGGCGAGGTGGCGCAGATTGTGAGCTGGGTGGCCGAGTACTATAAGTGATAGACGATGCATTATCTTTTCCGCCGCTCAAACTTCGCTGTTCCACATGAGTTCCGATCTTTCGGTAGTAGGTGGCCAGCTTTGGTCATCATGCAGACTGGTCGGCTGAGGCGCCAACATTCTGCAAGTCTGAGTATGGCCGATCATGTACGGCGAGGTGACACAGCGGATCCCTCTATCGGTCTGACGAACTCGTAACCCCTGTAGCTTCATATGATGGGTCTACATCCCACTTGAGCCAATCGCACTGTTTGATGGGGGATCAGTCGGCAGGTACATGCAGATAAAATACCCAGCCTTTGTGGGAGCACGTCACCAAAAGAAAGTGAAGCACACCACCCTCCATGGCCAGAATCACGATAGCAACAATGAGTGCCGGTGTTGACCAAGATGGCACGACACTAAAGGTAGCAAGCTATGATCAAGACTCAGTCGCAGTTAAGCTTTAGCAAACACCAGTCCGGGTTGTAGATGTTGATGGCGTTGCCGAGGTACAGCAGGCCGTTGGAGTCGACCTCGTAAGTAACCGTCGCCGACGCCCTTCTGGCCGCGGCCGGTGACGCCGGCCTGGGCGCGCAGCAGTACAGAATCAATGAGCACACGTAAGTGTAGCTTCTGTTGGTCAGGAAGTGTTTACGATGCGGCTCCTGTCATGCCTTTTTGAGATTCGTTGCTACCGCTCTCAAGAACTTCACTTCTTCAATGGAACTGCATCTTATTTTACTTGAAGTTCATTCTCCAGGATCGATTTTTGTTCGTGTTAAAATAATGAAATAAACTCCAAACTCCAAGGACACTGTTCTATGTTCACGTGTATATCATCTTTACCAACCAATCTAAAGCATTTAGCTCTTGGTACTCTCTCATAAAGCACATGCTTTGAATTGTTTCCTCCCTGTTCAAGCTCCTGCAGCCGTGGGTACGAAGACCCGTTTCCTCTGCACATAACGTAAGAATTTACTCCTCGACGTAACAAGGGCAGGTCAAACTTACGGAAAGGAGGAAAGAACCAATCAAGGCAACTGCGGCTGCAACGTAGGCAAAGATGAATCTGCGCATTCAAGTCAGCATATGGTTCAATGGCAAATTGGTGAGACGTACGCTTTGCTCATGTTGTCAACAATGATACTCAGCGCCGCCTGCCGAGTCTCCTCATCCAATTTCTGGAGGACATCGCTGCTAGCACCGGAGATGGCGGCCTGAAGCTGGTCAACAGGGAGATTAGGGAGAAGGTCCTTCAGACCATCCGTAGCGCCGTTGATAAAAACTGCGCTAGCACATGCGAGACCAATAGCGATTCCGCCAATTTGTGCTGAGAATGAAAGTCAGCTTCAATGTATGTACGCCCAAGGCTCGTGTGACATACCAATCATCATGAAGCTCACAGCGTAGCCCAGATCATGCGCAGGAACTGCGGTCTGAATGACAGCGTACCCTGCTTGCACGAAAGCGCCACCGCCAAGTCCGAGCATAGCTTCAAAGCCGTAGAGGTAGGCTTGTGAAGTGTTGAGATCAATGAGCGCTGTTGCAACGTCAGCATCTATGATCTGACATGAAAGTGATACGGCTTACACAGAAAGACGTTGGCGATTAGTGCCAAGACAGCGCCGAGAGCATACCAAGGCATGTAGTAGCCCAGGCGTGACATGAGCCATCCATTTGTCAAGATGGAGAAACAAAGTAGGAAGATGAGAGGAAGTAGACGAACGGCGGAATTCAACGCATCGTCTCCCCGGGAGAATTGGAAGTAAATGGGAACGTAGTAAATGGGGACGAAAACTGCGCAGTTGCACGCAATAGCGCATATGAACAGAAGGATAGCCTCCTTGTTCACGAGAAACTGGACAGGAAACATCCTCTCGGAAGTGGTTGTGAACAGGCACAACGTCTGCTGCACGCCGAACGCGACCCAGAGGACGGCAGCGATGACGAACAGGGCAATAATCTGGCCGCTGTCCCAAGCATAAAGGGTGCCACCAAAGTTGATGGGCATAATGAGCGTGACGAAAGCGCCAATGCTCAGGACCGCGCCAACGGAGTCGAAGCGTCGGAGCCTCTCGCCGAGAGGCCGGTTCTTGGCCGGATGGAACGAGGGAAGCAGAAAGAGCCAGACTGGGAAGAGGACGCCACCAATGATGAGATTGATGTAAAACGCCCAGCGCCAGTTGACCTTCTCGAAGGCGCCTCCAATGACGGGTCCAAGAACAGTTCCGAAGCCCCAGACCAACCCGCTATGAGTGCCATTGTCAGCTTGAGAGCAGAAAATAGAGATACCAGCGGCTACTCACACAAGGCTCAGATAAGCAGGACGTTCCTGCTCGGTGGTGTTGATGGAGAGAAGAATCATCACACCAATGTAAAGGCCGATGCCGCCAGCTCCGGCGAAGACTCGACCAACAATTTCGGCGTTCATGTCCGGAGCGGCGCCGCACAGGGCAGACGCGGCCAAGAAAATAACCATGGAAATGATGTACAGCCATTTCACATCGAACATGCCGTAGATCTTCCCAAGAGGCATGATGACGGCAACACCGCCAATCACGAAGCTCCAGAAATCGGTCAGCGGAATTGCGGTGCGAGGTTGCCAGCGGGGATTTCTTACCCAACTGAAAGCCATCCCAGATCTTTAATTGAGGAAAAGTCATTCACGATTGCCGGAATGATGTCGGCGACAATCGTGTTGTCCAGTGCATACAAGAAAATGCTGGAAAGAATACTGAAAACCACAAGAAACCACTGTAATCTGGTTAGGTCTCGGAAACTCGCTATTGTTAGGAGATGGCGGCGTTTATCTTACCGAAAATCCGTGCAGCTTCCGAGCAGGTGACGAGACTTCGGGTACGGTCTCTGCAGGACGCGCGAAATCAACGTCGCTGGCATTGTTGGATTTCGAGACGGCGAATGTGTCTCGCGAGTCTTTGAAAGAGGCCATTGCGGGACACAAATGATGGATAAGAGCCACGCAAGAGGTCTGGAGAGAATGGCAGAAAAGGCTTGTGGGAACCAAACCACGGAGACGAGTGAGGTCTATGAATTGCCAGCGCTGTAAGACGAAGAGGCTCTGTGGGCGAGATGCAAGGAAGTGCGACACTGCTTTGAAAGCCAACACAGTAACTACTGCTGTATGCAGGATCCACGCTGGCCCACAGCAGGCTTAGAAATGACGGCTTAATCATCGGGAGGATAGATTTCCGGATTGGGCAGGACGATGAAACGGAAGGATTTGGGCCCTGCTGACAGGCCTAGCCCGTGGGGGCCGGCCCGCGTACATGGGAAGGAACGGGGCACAGGGGGGCTGATGGCGGCAGGGGCTCGTGGGGGCCGGCCCGCGTGCACGGGAAGGAACGGACGGGGCTGGAGATCCTACGCTTGCGCTGCACACTAAACCAACCCCCGCTGCACAACCCCACACTCGAATGCATTTGTCACTGAAACCTCAAACCAACAGCTGCCTGACAACCCTACTCCAGCTGCCCACCGCGTCTGCCTACACTGTGTTGATTGCTAATCACGACCACAGCTGATGCTCCATCACGTTGCAAACCCGACGATGCTCTCACTAGAAATTGGCCGCCTGCGCGGCTCTCCATTGCACAGTTCCATCACCATCTCTCCTCTTCTCTTGTCACAATGTCTCTGCAGCGCGCCATCCAGATCCAGGGCCCCAAGCTGGCCAAGCTGGTTTCCGATGCTCCCATCCCCAAGCTCCGCGACGGCTACATCAAAGTGAAGACGGTCGCCGTGGCCCTCAATCCCACCGACTGGAAGCACATCGACTTCCTCGCCGACAAGGGCGCTATCGTTGGGTGCGACTACAGCGGCATCGTCGAGGAGGTCGGCCCCGCCGTCACCAACTTCGCAGTCGGCGACAAGGTCGCTGGCTTCGTGCACGGCAGTAACGAGACCAACCACGAGGACGGCTGTTTCGCCGAGCACATCGCTGCTAAGGCTGCTCTCGCGCTCAAGGTCCCCTCCAACGTCTCTCTGGAGGAAGCGTCGACGCTCGGCGTCGGCATCACCACCGTCGCGCAGGGCCTATACCAATCCCTCGCGCTGCCGTGGCCCACGACCCCGGCTCCCGCACCCTTCCCCATCCTCATCTACGGCGGCAGCACCGCGACCGGCACGCTCGCCATCCAGTTCGCCAAGCTCTCCGGCCTAACGGTCGTCACGACGTGCTCGCCGCACAACTTCGCCCTCGTGCGGCGGCTGGGCGCCGACCACGTCTTCGACTACAAGTCGCCCACCGTCGGCGCCGACATCCGCGCCGCCACCGCCGACGGCCTGCGCCACGCCTTCGACTGCATCGCATACGACAGCACCGCCGCCATCTGCGCCGCGGCTCTGACGTCCGCGCCCGGCGTCGCCAGGTACAGCAGCCTGCTGACGGTCGACAAGTTCCCGCGCGCCGACGTCGAAAACGCCGGCACCCTCGCCTACACGGCCCTCGGCGAGACGTTCCGCAAGGGCGCCAGGGAGTTCCCCGCCAACGCCGACCACCTCGCCTTCGCCGCCCGCTTCTGGAGGCTGGCCGAGGAGCTGCTGGCCCAGGGCAAGCTGGAGGTGCACCCGCCCGAGGTGCGTGAGGGCGGGCTGGAGGCCGTGCTGGATGGCCTGGACGACCTCAGGCAGGATAAGGTCAGCGGCGTGAAGCTGGTTTACCGCGTTTGAGCGAGGTCTTTTGCAGGTTTCGGTAGCTCTTCTAGATTTTATGAGCAATGAATTCGTGTCTTCATCCAAGTATTACCAAATTGTTTGAATATCTCTTTGTATTGAATGGGACATGGGGAATTGATACTCGCGTTTCAGCCTCTGGATAGAGTTTTCTCGATTCAATTGTCATCATCCCTTGTTCCTGAACGTAAGTTATCTTATGCGAGGTTCTCATTGTTTCGCACGAGAGAATCCGTATTTTGCATATTTGATATCGTGTTATCACTGCTCACTGTAATGAGTACTCAAAGACGATGCAGACAGAAGAAGTAAAGCCCATTGCAGGAAATTTTCTAAGAGGTCTAGTCTATCAACTCTCCAAGCCAACATCCAGCGAGCTCATCCTCACATCCAGGACTAAACCTGCCATTTCTACATACAGCCCGTCTTTTTGCACCACCCCACAATTCAAAGGAAGTAGTTGTTCGGATCCGGCCCCTCCAGATCCCACTCCACCTTCGTGATACCACCGATACCCACCAAATACAGCGTCTTCAGATCATCACCCGCGAACGCAATGTTCTCAACAGCGTGGCTCGTCTGAATACGGGCAATGGGCGAGCCGCGAGCGTCCAGCACATCCACGCCGTTCGACAGGCCGGCGCCGACGACGAGGTAGCCGTTCTTGGCGACCTTGAGGCCGTCGGGGCTGCCCTCGAGGCTCTGGAAGATGTTGCGGCGGCCAGTGATGACGGGGGCGCCTTCGGGCCCGTCGGGCCTGGCGACGTCCCAGGCGTAGATGTTGCGGGCGTTGGTCGACGTGAACTCGATGCGGATGGGGTAGTCGTAGAAGTCGCCCGCGCCCGTGTTCTCGGTGCCGGGCGCGCCCACCGTCTCGAGCCCGCTGTCCGTCACGTACAGCGTCTTTCCGTCGCGCGAGAAGGTGATGCCGTTGGGGTGCTGCAGCGACGAGTCGGCGATTGCGACCTCGCCCGTCGACGGCCGGAAGCGGTACGTCGCCAGCTGGTTCTGGTTCGAGTCGGACGCCAGCCCCAGCCCCCACGCGTAGTCCGAGTCGGTGAACCAGATGTCGCCGACCGAGTCGACCGTGAGGTCGTTGAGCCCGCCGTAGAAGAAGCCGTAGTAGTTGTTGAGCAGCCACTCCGCCTTGTAGGTGCGCGGGTCGACGCGCACGATGCCGGGCCGCTGCTGCTGGCCGTTGGGGAGCGAGACGTTGTTGCCCTGCACCGCCCAGTAGATCATGCCGTCGTGCAGGATGCCACCCGTGGGCTGGTACACGGGCGGGTCCGTCACGAAGGCTTCGACGGTGGGAGGGTCGTTGTTCAGGTCGATGACGATGTTGCTGAGGTTGCCGGGCGGGCCGTCTTGCGTCGTGAACAGCTTGTTCAGCTCCGGCACGAAGATGGGCGCCTCGTGGATGACGTTCAGCACGGGGATGTAGTTGTGCCAGATCTTGGGTGCCGGGCCCAGCAGCGAGAGCCCACGTTCCTTGTCGAAGATGACAAAGTCTGCAGTCGGCACCAGCGAGCCCCACGAGGCGTCGTCGGGAACGAGAGTGCCAGAGTAGCCAACCGTCGGGTCTGCGTCGCGCGAGAACGAGGGCGGCAGAACGCTGCCGTAGCGGTGGATGCAGGTGATGTTGGCCGTGGACGGCCCGCACGCTGCGGCCACGGGGACGTAGCTCGAGTTCGCCGACGAAGACGAGTTCGAGTGCTGGGGGAACGCTGCGGCAGCAGCCAGGGTGGAGCCGCTGGCACTGAGCAGAGCCGCGAGGGACACAAGGGAGGCGGGCATCGTGAACGAGGCAGTGTCGCGGAGGCTGATGGTTCTGGATGCCTCACAACACAGCTCGAGTCTCACCCTTTTATTTCTCTCCACGCGTAATACCGTCCCGCCCCGAGTGGGCGCGTCGAATCCTCCTCGGTAGCATGCTGCGGATGAAGCACGGTGCGAATAGTCCGACGGAGGTTGGTGATGAATCCATCGCGGCTGTGGTGGGCTCGGTGAGGAGGCGAGCCCTAGCGGAGCCCCAATTACTGACGCCTGCTCGGAAGACTGCTAGCTCCCAGGCTGCAGCAGCGGCCGCATCCTGGAGGATGAGGATGAAATGGCGAATACGCGGCGTTGACACACAAGAAGAAGAAAAATTACGGAAGCGAGGCAGGGTAACGGGACGTCGTAGCACGCACAGTGGAGAGCACAGGGGCCACGCGGGGGCTGCGCCCACCGGGCGTGATCGGCATCGCCGTTACGGAGGCGCACCCCGTTCGAATTTTCCAGTTACCATTATGGGACTAGCGTAATACAGGGATGCTGACAGGGGTAATTACTGGTCAGAACGTAGGGCCTGAGGCGCACCAGCCTACACTTAGGCACCTACCGCCTGATTTATCAGGCACCCCCGCCTAAATCGGACAAAACTGTTAGGCACCCCCATCAGTCAGCACCCCTGTACTACGCTAGTCCCAGAATGGTAACTGGAAAATTCGAACGGGGTGCGCCTCCGTAGCGGCGGTGCAGTACCAAGCACGCAAAGCTTTTCCTTGTGGCTGCTGCCGTGCGATTGCCGAGTTGGGCATCTTGGCGCGGCTCGTTCACTGAGTTGTGCAGGCAGGCAACCGAAAATCTCTCTAGTCTATTGCACTAACTATGCAAATCCTCCACCTTCTCCAATTGACTAAGCGCCAACACATCAAACCCCTGTACATTCCCTCCTTGCTCCTCCATGCTCCGTGCGCTTCGCCCGCGCTTTCAGCCCCCACGACGGATGACGCGACAACGGACCGGGCCTAACGCTGCAGCACATCCTCCGAGATTCGAGATCCAGCCCCAGCCGCCTCCTGCCTAGGCCTGCTGCGGATCCCGCTGCTCCTTCCGCTGCTGACGGTACTGGAAGCGCCGCGCCAGCCCGAGGAACAGGAAGCCCAGGAAGACGGCCGAGCCGCCAAACACCTGCGCGTACAGGTAGTCGCCGTCGCCCAGGTCGATCAGCACGCCGGCGATGGGCGGGCCCGTCAGGCAGGCGACGCTGCCGACGGTGAAGACCATGCCGACGCGCGACGCCACCTTGGACAGGTCCGGCGTCAGCTGCGACAGCGTCGACGGGAACAGCGTCTGCACCGCGTTGGCGCAGATGCCGTACAGGATGACGAAGACGTAGAAGGCCGCCCTGCCGCGCACCCCCGTCCACGCGAACAGCATCACGCCCGCCCCGCCGACGAACGGCAGCAGCGTGTTGAACGTCCCGAAGTAGGCGTCCGCCAGGTAGGCCGGCACCACGCGCCCGGGGATGCCCACCGCGTTGAGGATCATCAGCAGCGTCAGCGACCCCGATTCGGAGATGTGCATCACCTCCTTGCCGAATGTGGTCGTCTGCGCGGACAGGTCAGCACTTGCGAGCACGGGTTGGGGGCGGGCTGCTGGGACTGACGTAAAAATAGGCAATGTAGACGCCCCAGAGCGTGAAGAAGATGCCGATCGCGAAGAGCGCGTACGTCGGCTCCTTGAACGCTCGCGGATCGACCAACGGGCCCTTGCTGCGCTTGAACTGCCGCGGCCGCGCCAGCGCGAAGATGACGAGCGTGTTGAAGACCATGACGAATCCCATGACCCGAATCGTCCACGGGTAGCCGATGCTGGGCGACAGCTGCCGCGAGATGATTGGGAACACGATGCCGCCAATGGGCGCGCCGCAGGCCGCGAGGCTGAGAGCGAACGCCCGCCGCTCGGTGAAGTAGGTCGAGACGAGAGCGATGCACGGCGTGAACAGGAGCCCGTTGCCGATGCCTTGGACAATGCCTTGGGCGAGGATGAGCTGCCAGTACTGGCTGATGGCCGAAGTCGTGAAAACGCCGAGCAACTGGAAACCGCAACCGATGAAGAGGATCGAGCGGAAATGACCCCCGTCCATCGCTGGGCCGGAGAGGGTCCCTAGGAAGAAGAGGAGGAAGAGCGACAGAGATCCAACCCAGGAGATGTCCGAGGCGGACTTATCCAAGAAGGACATCCAGTGCGACTGGAACAGCCCAAAGGAAGAAAAGTAGCCAAACCCATTGACGACGAGCAGGTGGCTAACAAGAACTTGGGACCACGCAACGAAGCCGCCGTTGAGTTTGACCTCTGGCTTCTCGTTGGAGACCGGCAAGCTTTCCTGCGACTCAAACTGCTCCTTCGGAAGAGTAGAGGTGGACGTGTTCGAAGAAGACATGATGAAAATTGAGAACTCTGAAGACAAAGCGGCAGGAAGGTTCGGAGCTGGTGAGTTGCTCAGAAGTGAGGGGGTCGTAGACCATAGTCAACCACCTCCCATCAGCACAGCGGGGTCGTGGGTGCAACGAAAATAGCTGATTTGTAACGCTTGCGTTAGCGGAGGGGAAAATGGCCTCAGACTCTTCGCCACTGAGCCCCAATCCTACCCTTTCCACAAACGGTGATCCTTCAGTGGATACACGGGGACGCGGCCCGCAGCGGCCTCGCTGTGCGGGAGCCCCGAAGGCGAAAGACTCAACAACAATCCCCTAGTGATCCTTCCGTCGGACGGAGTTAACATCAGCAGTACCAATGTGCGAGACGGTTTCCCCCGGGGCCGAATTCTGCTGCCTGCTAGCTAGTGGGGCTTTTGATGGTCCGCCCCTCAGAAAGAGCATGTCAAACGCGGAGCCCGCTTAGTGGGCGGGCGGTGTGTGCAGGATTACCCCACGGCTCACACCAACACGAGAGGATTGTCTGTAGAGACGAAAGAAAAACAATATCCAACGAGCATTAGGACTAGACCAGTGGCTGAGCGAGCGGAAGAACATTCGCGGGTCTTACGCGGGGAAGCTAATGCAAAACTTAGGTTACAGCTGAGATGGACACTTCGAGGCGGCTCTCGCATTCTGTCTCTCCTCAGCAGCCAAGCGTTTTACGTACAGCCTCCCGGGCTGCTGGATCCAGGATTGCTCCGAGCATGCTTGATCTTGCAGCTTCGAGCGGCTGTTGGGTGCATGGTAACGCTTATTTCGACCCGAGCACGGTGCACACCGCACGTGCAAGGAGGCGTTGGGTCTAGACATCAAGGCTCTGCGCCATCAAGCGAACAAGAAATGCTCGCAACGGCCCCGTCGACAGCCACAATGTTACATGGGAGTCCTGATTCTGCGGGAAAATCCCACCATTTTCCAGCAATAGGCGTACCGCGGAATCCGATTGGCGCCGTGGGCTTGTGCTACGCTGCTCGCCAGACAGTCAGATGTCACCATGGAGCCGTTTCTGCGAGGTGATGGTCGAAGAACCACGGCTGAGTGGAGAGCAACGTGCATCCCTGTTGGCGAATCGTAGCGGGCTGGAGACGCACGGTGAAGACACCCCGGGGTAAGACATCGTGGCCCTCCTTCCCAGGTGCTGAGCCGATTCCGCTGTTCCGACCTCCGCCGTGAGTGCTGCGCCATCCAGTAGCCCGCAATGGGCTTTGCCTGCTTTCGGCACTGCCTGGTCGAAGGATCGAGACAGTGGGATGGATGCAGAGAATTCGCTCTGACCCAACTCACTGCGTGGCAGAATAGAGGCCTCGTCGATGAAGGATATATATTCGGGATGTGCTCGGTGCTATCGAGCTCAAGCATCCACAAGCCTCGACACCAAGTCTCCAGCGATCCGTTGACGTGCACGTTTCACTGTCTTTGTTGAATCTTCGAGACCCTATCACTCATTACTTCCCATAACCCCTCGTTATTTCTCAAGTTCTCGCAATGGAGGCCCGTATTGTCTCTATCGAGCAGCAGCTCCAGAGTCTGGTGCAGGTGCAAAAGCTCCTTGTGGCAGTTCTAGGAAGCGCCACATCCTTTTCTCTGCCCGCTGGGTTTGAGTTCAAAAAGGTGCTTTCCGACTGGGATGGCCAAGCATCCCGTATCCAGTCTTCCGTCTCCGAAGCCCAGGAGGAGCTCTTGGCAGATGAGAAGGTTCCTGAAGTCACTGTCGAGGAGATTCACGACTCTGGTAAGAACTCAGTAGCCTGTGTATCATCTTTGCCAGCCACGTACTAACAGCAACCAAAGGCATTGCTACTCCTGTGGAGCAGCCCACTACTGAAAAGCTTGAGAAACTTGCAAGTGACATCCTGGATGTTCTTCAGCGCTATGGAAAGCATCTCGCTCCCCCAGATGGCGACCACTCAGCAGGCTGGATTGGCAAGCCACTGTTCGTGGAGAAGGTCATGCAGCAGTTGGAGAAGAATCAGCCCATTCGGATGATCTTGCCTGCCTTCCCTTGGAAGAGTGTAAGTTTTACATACAATTACTCTAGCACATCGCTGACAGTCAGTGCAGATCAACAAGGTTGACAAGGTCACTGGAATCTTGCCCGACCTGGGCGAAGAGCTTGCTCTTGCCCGCCTCAACCAGATGTGCGAGGATATCAGGGTTGTTTATCCCCTTGGCGGCGAGGTTCACATCGCCACGGACGGCATGGTATTCGACGACGTCGTTGGCATTCCAGACGAAGACACCTGGGCATACAGCGAAGGGCTCATGGACATTGTCCGCAAAAGGGGCTACGAGAGCCACATCAAGCTCATGCGTGTCATGGACATCCTCGGCCATACGGCGGGTCGCACTCTTGACAAAGAGCTGTACCTGTCTCTCACGCAACAGTGCCGCGAGGAACTCCTGGCCAGCTTCGGCCGCACCGAAGAGGAGGTGCGCGAGATGATGCGCGAAGACAGTGACACGCTCCTCACGTACTGCGGCTTCATCCGCTTCCTCGAGTCCGACCTGCGCCACAGCGCGGTCTCCAAGACCGCGACCAGCGGCCAGAAGTTCCGCAAGTGCGTGAAGAAGGTCGCCATCAACATGATGATACGGGCTGAGGTAAGCCCTCCCCCTCCGACCACCACGCCCGGCCGTGTAACCAACGCTAACGATCCGCACAGTCATTCACCAAGCTCCTCCAAGCCAAATGCCCCGACTACGTCCGGCTGTCCATCCACCCCTCGACCGGCGCGGTCAAGCTGTCCGTCCCGCTCATCGTCACCGGCACCGGCGAGTTCCCGCGCACGCCGTGGCACAGCAGCGTCGCGCTCGCGCTCGACGGCTCCTACAGCACCGTGCACGCCAAGAGCGTGCGCGACACGCACGCCCTCGTCGCCCGCGACGACGACGCCGCCACCCCCCACTTCTTCCGCGAGCGGTCCGAGCTGTGGGACTGGGACGACGCCGACGTCGTGTTCGAGCCGCTGTACCCGAACCGCCTGGTCGTGCGACCCCGGCGGGGCGTCGTCGGGGCGAAGAGCCTCAGCGAGGAGCAAGTCGAGAAGCTGGCGAGGCTGAGAGCCGTGCACACGGCTGGCCCGGTGGAGGTGGTTGGGTTTGCTAACGCGGCGGCGGCGGCGGCGGCGGCAGCGGCAGCAGCAGCAGCATGAACGTCAAACGGAAATCCTGCATCTTTCTTCCTCTTTTCCTTGTCTTTTAAAGCTCATAGTAGATTGGTTTTCTTTTTTTTCTTTTTGTTCGCTCGCTTAGCACAAAGCAACAGTCGCCAGTCACGTACAAAAAAGGCCCTTTGAGACGGGTGCCTTATCCACATCACCTTCCCCAAGTAGAGTAGAAGATCTGCCCACCGCATTGCACATAAATACACGTTTGCATTATCCTTTCATCCTTCCTTATGCAACGTGATACTGCCAGCTTAATGCACTAAAGATGACGTGAGCTGTCTCAGCTGCTTCGCAGCTCAGATATTGAGTTCTTCCGTGAGCGGGAAAATTCAAAGCAGAGTCAGAAGCTTATTTTCACTAATTTGAGTTCTGATGCCTCGTGTGGTGACACCTGGAGTATCAGACATTCAGCAGTGATTCTTACCGGAACAGCTTCGCCGGGTTGGCTACGAGTGCCGAGTACTGAACACTCAACTTGCAGTCCGCCCACGGGTAAGACAGCTTGTCTCATATGGACAACAATGTCCCATTTTAAAGTTCAGAGATTTATTCCGCAAGAGCTGATCGAATTTTAGCGGTCATATATAATTCGCAACCCGGAGTTGTTTGAATGATAAAACTCGCCGGGTCGGAAGGCTGCGGAATATCGGTTGACTGTTGACCTCGCGCAATAACGCAAGTATATCTGCGCCAGATCGAGATGCCGAAGCAGCAATTGGCACAAAGCATGCTATTATTTCCCGTACTAGCCCATATATTTTGCGAAAAGTCTTTTTCTATCCTCAGGTACAACCGTACCGGTCACTTGTGAAGTGCAAAGTATTGCAATAAGAATGAGGTACCGCTACAAAGACATACTTGTTCACAGTTCGTTACTTGTCTGGATAACCGTAAAGAAACTTCTCAAAAAGCCAGGAAAATTTCAACTGTCCATGAAGGGGCGTAGATATTTCAATGCCATTCCAATTGTGCTTCTAATCAGCCCCGTCTTTGTTCAAATAACTCAGCGTTCTATGTACGAAATCTTCCATGCCATCCACAAAGCAAACGCAACAACCTCCAGCTCAACACGCAACGGCCGGCACCCAACACGTCTAAATCCCAGCATCAATCTGGTTGACCACATTACTGGCAGTCCACTCCTTCCAATCCACACACGTCTGCTCCATCACCATGGGAATCGCGGCGGCGCCGCCACCGGCCGCGAGCTCGTCGGCCCTCTCCAAGATCTGGATGTTATACCCCATGCTCGCGTGCCAGGCGATGTGGCAGTGGAAGCTCCAGGCGCCGGGGTTGTCGGCCTCGAACTGGACGACGAGGTGGCCGTAGCGGCGCTGCATGTGGGTGTCGCGGCGGGCGGGGTTGGCGGGGTTGACGACGACGGAACCGTCCCACGCGCCGGCGCCCTCGGCCAGCACCTGGAACGAGTGGCCGTGCAGGTGCATCGGGTGCGCCGACTGGTAGGCCGTGTTGAGCACGATGCGGATCGTGCGCGCGCCGCCGAAGTCGTACACGTTCCACTCGGGCGGGAAGCCGCTCGCGTTGCGGCCCTGCTGCGCGAGGAGGAGGACCGGCTCGTTGTAGTTGGTGCGCTGCGTGCGGTTGTTCATCAGCCACACGTGGTGCCCGGTTGCGTTGGTGAAGAGGTCGACGTTGATGGTCTGCGTGACGTCGGGCTCGGCGGCGGGCTTGGGGTAGAAGGGGACGGTGCGGGCGAGGTCGTCGTTCTTGCAGAGGAAGCTCTTCGCGTCGGCGGCCGCGGCGGCGGGGCTGATGGCGCTGCGCGGCGCCTGCGGGTTGGGGTTGGTGTCGTAGGAGAGGACGGCGAGGGCTTGGGTGTTGTGCGAGACGGAGCAGTTGAGCGAGATGGTGGAGCGGATCCAGTACGTCTCGTTTGGAGCGGCGTCGGCGGTGACGAGGATGTCGGTGCGTTGGGCGGCGCCGAGCGTGATGACGTCGGCCTCGTAGGGCACGACGGGCTCGAAGTCTTGGGCGATGACTTGCATCTTGTGGCCGTCGATGCTGAAGTGGAGTAAGGCTGCCGCGCCCACGTTCATGAGGCGCAGACGGTGCGTTTTGCCTGGCTGGAAGCTGAACTGCGCGAGACCGGCGTTGGAGATGCACGTCGCAGTCGAGTTGCCAGACGTTGAGTTGCTCGAAGCCATGGAGCAGTTGTAGTTGTTCTTGCCGTTGATGAGATTGTTGTCGGACCACGGCACGTAGATGTTGAAGTCGGTGGTATTGCTGGCCGCATCTTCCAGGACATCAAAATAGTCCCGGTGGTAGTAATCACCAAGAATGACGGGGCCGACATCAACATCGTAAGGGACATGCTTAGGTCCGTAGATGATCAACGGGCCAAAGGCACCCGCTGTGTACTGAGCAGAGAAGTGTGAATGCCACCATGAAGTGCCGTACACATCTGCGCGGAAGCGGTAGGTAAAGGAGGAACCTGGTGCAATGGGGCACTGGGACACTCCAGGAACACCGTCGAACCACTGAGTCCCCTTTTGAGTGATGCCGTGCCAGTGGAACGCAGTGCCTTCTTCGGGGCCAGTGATGTTGTTGTGCACGCGCACCTCGATCATGTCTCCCCAATTGGCCTCGATTGCGGGGCCAGGGAACTCGCCATTGATGAAGATGCCGCTCTTGTTGAAGCCATCCGGAGAGAGGTAGCCACGAGCAACATTGAAGTCGTAGTACCTCGTGATTCCGGTGTTTGGCACATCCGTGTAAGGTTCATTGCTGAGGCCACTCCTGTCTCCCCACGGGAAGCCGCCAGGGAGTGGGTTGGACGTCAGGAAATCGGGGAATCTCGGACAGTCCAGAGTTCCCCATTTCGACTGTCCATTCGTTGCATGCTGAGGCAGTGAACGAGTCAGGCTTCTGGAGAGGACTTGTCAGCGGCTACACAAAATTGCACCATTCTAGGTGGAGGTCTCACCTGGCCGAGGCGCCCACCGTAAGGACAGAGGCAAGGTAACTCCAAAGAGTCGCACACTTCATGATTGCGATGACAGCTGACAGCGTAATCCAAAGCTGAGGGTCTCCTGCTCACTCGAAAAGTGACTTGTACATCTCAAAGCCGATATTTAATCCACAGGTGCAGTACACTCAGCATCTCCCACATTCAGTCACTCTCCAGACTCGCCCGCACCTGCGGGGCCTTTCCACCCGATCACGGACGAACCCTCACCGACCGCAACAACACGATCCTACGCTGGCCCAGCCAGGCGCCAGGATTCCATCCTGCTGTTGGGAAGTAGTGTGTGATGGGGACAAAGAGAGGCTCAAAGGACCATTTGCTGCGGCTCAGACAGCCACGCATCTGTCCCGCGAACCAGGCGAGCCGCCATGCAAGTCCAGCATGCATAGCCGGGAGTCCGGAAGCCCCGAGGGATTTTTTCTTTCTTTCTTTCCTGGAAGCGAGGTTGAAGGAATGGAGAGAACCGTAAGGCGGCGCAAGGGTTGCAGGAAGTCGGAGAGTGCTGGTTTTGGACGATGCCGAAAGAGGCTCTGGACAGGGCTTTGGCTGCTGACCGGGGCTGAGTCGGTGCTAAGAGCGCCAGAGCACGCCGGAGAGGCTTATGCAACCTTTGCATCTGCCTAAGCTTCATAAAGACGGTCCGCCCTAGCGTGGGGGGCCCTGCAGGGGATCTCATGCTCCTTCCCGGCAGGCTGGGACGCTTGATCTGGCTTGGCTGATTCGAGATCCTGCCGCCGCCCCTGCCTGCTTAGCGCGTTGGGGCCATCTTTGCGCCCCTTTCGGAAGGCAGTTGCACGCCTTGCCCGGAGCTGGAAATGCTCGAGCGTCTGCAGGCAGCAGTTGTGTCAGCCGTCACCACGCGTGCCATCATCACCTTAATTCCGGACATGTTCTAGAGCTTTGCCTGATGTGACACGAGCTGGTGTCATGACTTTTGCCTCATGCGCTTCTAGCCGGCCTCATCACTTTAGCGAAGGCTGGGTATCCAATTGCTTGCGTAGCTACTCAGCCACCAGCTGAGGCCTTAGTCACATCCCCGAGTCCCTCTCGGACTTGCGCGTAAAGGCTCTTGCTTCGCCCCGCGGGCAACTTCCGAGTCGTATTGCCCCTCCCCAATTCCAACAGCTCTCGACGAGACTCAGAATTCAGCCACCATGGCGCGAGCACCTTGCACTACGCCAAAAATACCTGAACTGTTGGTGTATTGGCCCCAAGGTGGCACTGATAGGCCGCCACAGGATGAACAGGAGCCTTCAGGTGGAGAATTGCCAACAGGACTATCATGAGTGTGACTTTGATCTATTGACGCCGTAGGATGGTGTTTGCCGAACGCCCTCTGGATAGCCACCGTAGGAGAGAGCTGAGCCTCGAGGGAAAGCTGTGTATATAGAGTTCAAGTACCGGAAGGCCAAGAGATTCCAATCAACAACACACTTTACCTTTCCTTCCTCTGCCCGACATTCCCATCCATACCACCATGTTCTCTCTATCTTTGCTAGCACCTCTTCTCTGTGCACACCTGGTGCAGTCGGTCCCACTTGCGCCCCGCAGTGAGCTCGTTGCACGGAAACTGCTTGGCTCCTCGTTCGGGGTTCCGCGGAACGCGACGTATGACTATGTCGTTGTCGGCGGCGGCAACGCTGGATTGACGGTGGCTGCCCGCCTGGCCGAAGATCCCAGTGTTTCCGTTGCAGTCATCGAAGCTGGAAGCTTCTACGAGATTGAGAATGGAAACTTGAGCCAGATCCCGGCCTACGACACCATGTGGACCGGCAAGGACCCCGAAGACACGAACCGCGTGGACTGGGGCTTTGTTACCGAACCTCAGAAGGTACGTGCTGAGATTGCTGTTCCCGGAGAGAAGCCACATTCTGACAGCGGGATCGCAGGAGCTGCTGGACGCCAAAGTGCATTACGCCCGGGGCAAGACGCTGGGCGGCAGCACGGCGCGCAACTACATGGCGTACCACCGGGGGACGGTCGGCACGTACCAGAAGTGGGCGGAGCAGGTGGGCGACGACAGCTACACGTTCGACAACTTCGCGCCCTTCTTCGAGAAGAGCCTGAACTTCACGCCGCCGAAGGGCAGCCGCGCGGCCAACGCGACGGCCGAGTACGACGCGGCCACGCTGGGCAAGGGCGACGGGCCGCTGTCGCTGACCTTCTCCAACTACGCGAATGCCATGGCGTCGTGGGTGCAGAAGGGCTTCGCCGAGATCGGCATCGGCTCGCAGAAGGGCTTCACCAGCGGCTCGCTGAACGGGTCGTCGTACGTCCTCGAGAACATCGACGCCACGCTGCAGACGCGCGAGTCGTCCGAGACGGCGTTCCTGCAGCCGGCGCTCGAGAAGACGTCGCTGATGGTGTACCAGTCGACGCTGGCCAAGAAGATCCTGTTCGACGCCAGCAAGAAGGCCACGGGCGTCGTCGTCGACTCGGCCGGGGTGCGGTACACGCTGTCGGCGGCCAAGGAGGTCGTCGTGTCGGCCGGCGCGTTCCAGTCGCCGCAGCTGCTGATGGTGTCGGGCGTGGGCCCCAAGGCGACGCTGGACCAGTTCGACATCCCCGTCGTCGCAGACCTCGCGGGCGTCGGGCAGAACATGTGGGACCACGTGCTGATGGGGCCGTCGTACCGGGTGAACGTGGTGACGTCGTCGTCGCTGGCGGACGCGGCGGTGCTGGCGCAGGCGCAGCAGGACTACCTCGAGCGGCAGGAGGGCATCCTCACCAACTCGGGCGGCGACTTCCTGGCGTGGGAGAAGATCCCGGCGGCGCAGCGGGCGGCCTTCGACAACGCGACGCGGGGCGCGCTGGCGGCGTTCCCGGCCGACTGGCCCGAGGTCGAGTACCTGTCGATGAGCGGGTTCCTGGGCTACCAGCAGGACTACGCGCGCGACGCGCCGGCCGACGGCTTCAACTACGCGACGGTGTCGACGGCGTTGGTGGCGCCGCTGTCGCGCGGCAGCGTTTCGATCGCGTCGGCGGACACGGCGGACGCGCCGCTGATTGATCCGCGCTGGCTGACGCACCCGGCGGACCGGGCCGTCGTCGTCCAGGGCTACAAGCGCGTGCGCCAGATGTTCGCCGCCACCGCCATGCAGGACGTGCTGATTGGCCCCGAGTACTTCCCCGGCCCCGATGTGCGCACCGACGACGAGATCCTCGATGTCATCCGCAAGACGGTCAGCACCGTCTACCACGCCGCCTGCACCTGCGCCATGGGCCGCGCCAACGACTCCAGCGCCGTCGTCGACTCCAGCGCGCGCGTCTTCGGCGTCGATGGCTTGCGCGTCGTCGACGCCTCATCCTTCCCGCTGCTGCCCCCGGGCCACCCTGTTGCGACCATCTGTAAGTGACATGCGACTCGTGCGGGTGGAGACCGCTTTGCTGACCTGTGCGCAGACGCCCTGGCCGAGAAGATCGCCCACGACATCTTGAACCCGTAGTTGCTGGTGGATTGGCGTTTGTGGATGGAGGACTGGAGACTAGACCGTAGATGAATCAAATTGCTTTCTGAACGCTGGCTGAAGTGAGAACGAAGACGTGTCCATTGCTCAGCAGCGCATTACAAATCCCGCCGTCCGCTGCATGCATCGCAAACGTAAAAGAATCCTCCTGTAGCGGGGTTCTATGGCGCGATGCAGTCTGTGCGGCGGCGCGGGCTGTCTACAGGGTACATACGGAGTACGGAGGCCGTGGGGGTGGGGGCGGGAGCCCAAGCATCCCGCTGTCTCCCAAAATGGCATCCCTCCCGCCGTAAGCACTAGCCCAGCCCAGCCACAGAAACACAAGCTTCTTTGATCCTGCCAGAGGCACTCCGCACTACGAGCGTGCATACAGCTTTTTTCTTTCAGCCGCACGCAGCTCGTTGCCTGCGCGCTAATTTCTAAGCACCAACACCGCGCTTTGTGTCCCCCGGCTTATTCATCACAATGGGGGCCGACGTGTTGGCGCTGCTTCCTTCGGTGCTTGTGACCACACATAAAAGACGAGCACTTCTGCAATTGGACCTTCATCAACACAAGCCTTCCTACACTCTCCATTCTCAAACATCATCGTCCATCTGAACCACCGCTTTTCCCGTCGCCATGGCTTCTTACCTCGTCACCGGCTCTTCTCGCGGCCTTGGCCTGGCCATTGCCGGCCTGATTGCCTCCAAGCCCTCCTCTGAGGTCAGCAAGGTGTTCGCCTCTGCTCGTAGCGAGACCGACGGAATCAAGAAGCTGGTTTCCGAGTCCAACGGACGCGTCGAGTTCGTCCAGCTGGATGTCACCTCCGAGGAGAGTGCGAAGAAGGCTGCAAGCACAGTTGAGCAGTCGCTTGCCGGCAAAGGTCTTGATGTCATCATCAACAATGCCGGAGTGATGAACTACACCCCCAACGGCATTGAGACCATGTAATTTTCCTCGACGCTTCTGGTAACATCTGTACTGACCTACGGTAGGACCGACCTGGACGAGACCTTCAAGATCAACGTCACCAGTGTACACTACGTCACGAGCGCTTTCCTGCCGCTCTTGAAGAAGGGTAACTTGAAGAAGGTCGTCAACATGTAAGTTGAACCTGAATGCCTTCGGGTTACCTTTGCTAACGGAACTTCTGTAGTTCCACTACTCTGGGTTCCATCGCCAAGGCCCCTACCTACGCCCTCTTCCCCGTCCCTGCCTACAAGGTCTCCAAGGCCGCTCTCAACATGCTCACGGTCCAATACTCCCAGTCCTTCGCGTCCGAGGGCTTCACCTTCGTCGCCGTCTCGCCCGGTGTAAGTATCATCCTCCATCCATCCATACCTCCCACACTGGGACTGACACTATTCCAACAGTGGGTTCAGACGGATCTGGGCGGCTCCACTGCCGACCTCACCATCGAGCAGGGCTCCAAGGCCGTCACCGACATTGTCTTCCGCGTTGGCAAGGAGGAGACCGGCAAGTTCTTCAACATCCACGTTCCCGGCTGGGAGCACGCCGAGGGCATCAACCAGTACGATGGCGCCTGCCCTCCGTGGTAGATGCTACATGTATGAGGAGGGTAGACGGATGCAGCTTTCATGTTACATTTCGGAGCAAGTGACCATAGACTCAGTACATATGCAATGATAGAGCCAAACGTTTCATTCAAGTTGGAAGAATGCAGTGTAGTGAATAAGTCTCGATATGAGGTACGACAAAGCCATAAGCCGTATTGCTTGTCACGAACCTGGTATATGAGGAAGCTCATATACTTGTAGCATATGCGGAGCTCATGGAGCGGGATCCCCACAAGGGGAGTTGAAGCATTCATCCGGACGAATGGTTCACCTATCTATCACATTAGTTCGTTACATTCACTATGCTGTTCCTACCAAAGGGAGTAAGGAGAGAGGACTGCAGAAACAGAAAGAGAGGCATTGCCAGTACCACACAGACTCGACGTAGCGAAGTCCCTCTTATTCAACACCACCTTCCCGCCAAATCACCCACAAACCCAACACCCAACTAGCCCATCTCTCCAAAAATCCATCAAGACGGGTTGTCTATCAGGCACCGCGACGGAGATCACCCTCCATCGCCAAATCAAGGGTACCCCTTCCTACCCCACTACCACTCCTCCCCGACCCCAACCCGCACCCCTCCAAATCCCTCCGATCACTAAACGCCAC
>JAKEKT010000041.1:113162-303986 GCA_021495925.1 Diplodia intermedia | reverse complement strand
TGCCCATCACAAAACCAAACGCCAAAACGCTGGCCACCAGGCGTGGGGAAACAACCAAGATGTCCTTATACTCCGAGAAAGCCTGAGGACCCCCCCAAAAAAAAAAAAAGCCAATATCTACTCACCCAGTCACCAGTCACTCATCTTAATCGTCACCCAGTCGAGGTGCAATTTCCTTCATTATTTTCCATCCTTCGCACCTGGAATTAGTTGGCCTTATTCCAATAATCGATGCACTCTCGCCATCTCTTTAGTATCGTATAACGCGTAGGACCTCAGCTCCTACCTTCCAGAAAGCTACAAAGGATGCTTTAGACGCAACTACAGCGCCTTGGACTTGTCAAGCGAAAGGGTGTCACCTACAGATGCCCGAAAGTACTTCATGATTCCTTCGATTCATTGCACAATGCCTTAATATGGACTTTTTCCAAAGGCATCTTGTCCTTCCGAACAATAATCATACTCCCTGCCTTTTCATACCAGGACCTCTGCGCCTTTCCCCAAGATCGACCGGTAGCTGTGTCATCTTAACAGCTAAGGTGCAAGAAAGATGCAGCTTCGTTCTCAAAGAGAATGCGGCCACCAAATCTCGTAAAGTCTGTTGCAAAATTCCAGGCCGGAGAAAGTGGTTCTCTCATCACCGCTAACGGGAGTATACGTTCCGCAATGCCCGGTATGTTGTTGTTCTTAAAGATTGAGTGGATAAAGCTCAAAAGAACCTCTAGAACAGGGACACCGAACGTTTTCGCGTCTCCCCAACATATAACTCTAATGCCCTTCGTATTGAGAAGCTCTGAAATGCCGCCCGTTGGTCTAATTACCGAATTTTAAGCTTCGGTCATGTACTATTACGCCTTTCTCGCGTTCGCCCTCGCATCTGGTGAGCTGTCCATCACAAATTTACTGTTTTGGTTGCATTAGTGCGATACCTCATCGGTGTAGGAATTGGCATGAAGTCTGTCAATAAGGTGGCGGAAGTCGACAAGGTCGATGTCACGACTTCCGTTGAGAACTACTCTAGTGGTACCACAAGCCATCTCAAGAATGTCACGAAGGCAAAAGTAAAGTATAAGTCGTACTTTATAGATAATGTTAATTTGATTAACAGGTTTATTTGAACCTTTAGCCGAGAATGCTTTAAGAATTTACCAGGATTTCACCTGTTAACGCTCTACCTATTATCTACTTAACAGCTGTTACGGCTACTACGGCTACATTCAAAGATTCGTAGATAGGCGAAGGTCGGGAGGTAGGTGAAGTTTAGTAGGTAGCGAGTAACCAAAATTCTACAGTAATATATTAAAGCTCAGCCTACGTAGGTAAGGCGCTAGCTAGTAAGAGATCGGGGTTGCCCACTCTACAAGAGCCTCATATAGCGAAGGGTGATGTCCCATTCACCCACCTCTCATGTCCGGCATGTTAGTCTGCACTTATAAGCGAGAAGGCAGCGTAATGAATCGCGAAGGAGCAATTGCGGACTTATCACCAGGGGTCGCAGCTTGAACGGCTTGCAAGCGCAAGCGGGGTCCTGGACCCCGCTTGCAAGCAAAGGGGGGTCCTCGAGGCGATCAAGCAAGCGGCTATGCTTGCGCTTGGCTTGATTGAACGCTTGACAAGCGCTTGCAAGCGCGTATATATACTATAATTAGTAGCAAGAGGCCCGTGCCCGGTCCTCCTCCCGTCATACGCCACGATGCTTGGCATGGTGTTGAGTGTCCCCCTTCTCCCTCTTCCTTCCGGCGGCGCTATTTATGATGCCTACGCTTAGCATGATGTTAAGGTTCTTATAGAAATCTTAAAACGAAGAAGATAAAGCGTATTTAAACCTATTCTCTAGCTAATATACGTATAGAGCTTACTTACTTCTGCTTATCAAGCGCTTGCAATCAAGCGGGGTAAAATTACCCGCTTGCAAGCCAAGCGCTTGAACTTAATAATTCGATCAAGCGGGGCAAAATTGCCCGCTTGCAAGCCGCTTGCTTGAACGCTTGCAAGCGCTTGCTGCTTGTTGCGACCCCTGCTTATCACAACTCCAGAGTTCGAATGGCAAGTGCAAGTGCAAGTGCAAGTCATTGCGTACTCAGTTTCTTAGTATTATTAAACGCGAGACCATTTCTTTTCATAAGCGCGCCATCTGCCTATGTCACTTCGATAGTGCTCATCCAACTTTCTAAATGTGTCAAGCGGGTTGTCTCGATAATCATCATTATTATTAAGTATATCGACGGCTCCGACAGAACAAGGGCCAACGATTTGCACACACCGCTAAATATTGATACAAAATTCGACACAACTTTTCCACATCGTACATACTTCCTTCCTTTCCTGTTAAATGGTGGGTATCAAGAGAAAACAAGCAAACCGTGAGAGTACAGGCAGATAAATAGGGAAGTCAAGGTGAACCAGCACCAGCACCATCATCGGAATCAGTCATGCCCGCGGGATTCTCCTACAGCGGCCACGTCCCCTTGTCGGGATGCGCGGCGGTAAACGCCGAGTAGGCGCCAGGATGAGTGAAGGCGACGATGTCCTCCTGATGCGGCGGCGGCTGCGGAGACATCTGCATGGGGTCCCAGGCTGGGGTGAAGTCAAAGTCGACGACAAAGGGCCCCGACGCCAATTGCTCATCAATGGCCTGGCTGAGCAGCTCGAACTCCTTTGAGGCGCGCTGAGAGCCGTTGTAAGCAGGCGGCGGGTCTGGCATGGAAGAAATGGAAAAAGTGCTGTGGTGAGGGTGGTGAGGGAACTGCATCGGCTGCTGAGAGAGAACCGGGGTGGAGTGCGGACGTTGCTCTGTAGGCATGGGAAGGAGATATTGAGCAGCAGGTGTTGGGTTCTGCTCTCCAACGGGCTCATGCTTCAGCGGCGCAACATCGGTCGGCACTAAGGGAGCATCGTCGGCCGCCTTGGTCTCCTCCGCGTGCGCGTGGTCGTAGGCACTGCGCGCGATCTCCTTGACCTTCTCGTGGATCATACCGTTCTGCTCCATCGAGCGCACCAAGTCGCGTGCCTCGCGCTTATCCCAGACAAAGGCGGGCCAGGTGGTCTTGTTCATACCATGCTCCTTGGTCATCAGCTTTTCCCAAGCAATGGCTAGCTCGGACTGGAGGAGTAGGCTATTCACGACATTGGTGAAGCACCAATCGTTCTTTGAAACGCCAGTCTCGTAGTGACGGGCGACATGGTCACAGCGCTCGCTCCAGCTGCGGCACAGGGTAACGCAGAAGCCGCAGCCGTAAGCCTTCTTGTTATGGACGCGAAGCATGGCCTTCTCGGCACAAGTCTTGTTGCGAACAGGCTTGCCCTCCCTGCCCTCGATGACGCCCTGCATGGAACAGCGCTCGGTGACGTTCAGCGTACGCTCAGCATCTTTCTTCATCCCGCAACTAGAGCAGCCGTGCGACTCGTAGTGATGCTTACGATACTTCTTCTCGGCGAAGAAGCTGCGGTAGCAGTCAGGGCAGGTCCAGCGGCGAGGCTGCTCATGCAGCTCCTCCTCGTGGCAGAGCCAATAGGCACGATGCTTGAACGTCTGCTCGCAGAAGGTGCAAGCGTAGTTCTTGGTGGCCTGCGGAGGCACGGGCTGGCCTTGGCCATCCTTCATCGGCACGGGAGGGAGCGGCTTCTCCACGGTGGCTGCCGAGTCATGGCGAACAGAACGCGACCGGGTGAGAGAAGAGTTGCTTGACGAGGACGCAGAGCGGTCAGACTTGATGGAGGGCTGGCGGAGCTCCATGTGGGACTTGCTCCGAGACAGAGTCGAAGACTCGGGCTGGGAGGCAGCGGACCGCAGAGAGCCAAGGCTCGGCTTGCTGAAGAGGGAGAACATGGCGGACGAGGCAATGGAAGAGCGGCTGTCCGAACACAGGCTGGGCACGGTAGAGTTGCGCCTGCTGGAGTCGGCAGACGCGCTCGAGCCAGGCGCAATGCTCGCTGCAACCGGGTCAATGTCTCGTGCACAGATGGAGGGGTGTCCCTGGCGTACCATAGAAGCGAGCGCTCCGCAGCAGCTCGAAGATCAGCTTGTCATCGATGTGCTTGATGGCATCGATGTGGGCGAAGATGTCGGGGGTGATGGGCGACTCGTCCTGCAGCAGCGAGGCGGACGAGGGTGCGTGGGAGAGGTGTGAGGTCGAGGCCTTGGAGGAGACGGTGTGGTGCTTGGGCCGGGTGGAGCCGGACAATGTGCGCTTCGTGCCTTGCTGGGCAGACGGCAGGGCGTGGTCAGACATTCTGGGATGCACTTGCGGGGAAGGCTGGACCAGCAGCGACAGTGCAGTGTATAGAAATTGAACGGCGGAAGCAAGAGCAAGGCGGCTAGGGAGGTGGTGGGATATTAATGGCAGCGGATGCGGCGAGTCGCTAGCACACGGGGCGGCTCAGCTGCTCGCTTCAGCGTTTCAGACGCCGTTTCGTTTCTCTGCGGCCGCGGCCATCCCTGTGCAAATCTGGCCGCCTGCTGCGCCAATCACGCCCCCGCCCATCCGCCGCCGCGCGCAAGGCTGAAACCCGCGCCCGCTGCTCCTCGCTCCGCCGCCGCCGCTGCCGGGCAACGCGTGAAACGCCAGCGCCGAGCCTCTGCATACCCGCGGCCGCAGAGTCGGAGCCTGAGGCGCCCATCCAGCGCTGCGCCAATGGGAGGGCGCAGCGCCGGCGCAGGCACCGCGTTTGATCGCCGGCGACGCGAGGATTGCCCGCCTGCGCCGCGTACTATATCTGAGACGCCGCGGCCATTGGCGGCGCTGCAAAACGAGCCAGAAATAATAAAGCCCCTCGGTGGACCGCGCAGCACGCAATCCGCCTCCTCGGCTCGGCCGCGTGAAACGGGGGGCAGCGGCGGCCCAGGGGAGACCCCGCCTCGCTAGCAGCTGCCCCTCCACACAACCCAATCCACCCTCACCGCGTCCATGAAACCGAGCTGACGCGAAGCTTCAACTCCTCCCTCGGCGTCTCAGCCTGGCCTCCAGCTTGATCTTCGCCGTCGTCGCTGATCCCAACATCACCTGAGAGGCAGCAAAACTCGGTGGCAGTCTTCTCTGACGCTTCGTGCAGTAGCTCTGTTTCTACCCGTCTGTCTGTCGACTGATCACTCGCGCGCCGTGTACTCCGCAATCACGCTCTTCGGCTCGACATACACTCCGAGCGGCTTATACTCCAGATCGTACCCAAATGCCTTAGGCCCGCCAATCCTGAGTCCCGTTTCGGTGCTGGTCCACTGCGGGCTAGCCGTGATGCCGAGCACCGTCACCCGGAGCCCGTACCTAAACTCGGGCACTCCCAGCGCACGTCCAGCGCCCGTGTCCAACACCGCGATCAAGTCAGGCACCGTGCAGACCATGCGTCTCTCGCCCGAGTCCGATATGTGCTCCGCATACAGGTTCTCGTTCTTGAATGGGATTTTGAGCGTCCCGCCCGCTGCCGAAGCCGGCATAGCGTCCTTTGCCCCCTCGTCCTCCTCGTCCGCCGGCATGCTCGCGATGCTGATTTCTCCGTACGAGTGGCCCTTGAACAGCCGCCGCTCCACCGCCACAATCTTGCCGCGGAACAAGATGCGAGCCGTCGCCTCCCCGCCCACCTCCTGCACGATCGATTCACACACCTTCGACAGCGTGTTGCTGGCTTCACTGCGCGCAATGCACCGCCCGATGCGCCACGCGAGCGAATAGGTGTTGATCACCGCCGTCCGACGCACTGACGGAGGTTAGCTGCTGTAAGATTGCTGGCCGGCGTCCACCCGACTTACCAATGCTCGCGGTTGTCGGAGCTCCCGCCTTTCCGACACGAGATCCCATTTCAGCGCATGATGCGCGGAGCGCTCGGTCGACAATCTCATCCGTCGATGCCCTTGTCATGATGATGGTCTTACCGTCACCAGAGTCGATGGCACAAGGAATGAGTGAGCCAGGCTCGTGCACTGCGATGGTCGTTTGCCAGTACGTTGGGTAGGCTCGGCCCATGAAGTCGGCATCTGCAGCCGTCAATTCTACGCCGATCAGACTGTTCAAGTATGAAAATCACCCACCAATGGTCGGCCTATTGAAGTACTTCGAACTGCCGACAAGAAGGGGCTCCAGGCCGTTAGCGCCGCCGATTTCGAGACCGATAACGGCATCGAAAGAGTCATGTTTCAAGTAGTCCATGAGGGCTCGGAAGGCTTCTACCGTTTCCGTGGCGTTGAGTCGCTCCACGGAAACTGCCGGCGACCCCATATGACCGCCCCAGTAGACGCAGGCATCGTCAGGTAGCACGCTCGCATCCACGATCTTGAGCGTGTAACCCTCCCGCAGCTGGTCCCGCAATTGGATCCTGGTGGCTGCTGGTGAACCGCCTCCCGCACAACCCAGCACGTAACAGCCTTCCGCAAGCCAGTTCACGTCCGTCTCCGAAACGTTCCATTCGGCTATACCCGTCTCCGAGCTTACCTTGATATCGGGTCTATAGGTGAACGGGTCGACCGGCGTTTCTTCCCAAAACTTCTCACCATAGTCCTTGCTCTTCTCAATCTCTTCTTCCTCCCCGAAATCATCTTTTTCTCCTAGAGGCGTCGGCTGCCTTGCGATATCCAACTCACCAACAGCTTTGACGACGGTTCGCAGTTTGTTCGCCACATATGAGACGGGGAGGAAATCGATCTCGGTAATGGCGACAGTTTCTGGAATGGCACCGGCTTCTGTTGCTCTCTTGACGGCGAGGTCTTTGGCTCTTTGGATAGCTTCTTGTTGCGTTTGATGCTCTGTGCTCTGGACAAGGTCCACAACACCGCCAACCTTGCTAACCGCGGCGCCGACAGCGCTAGTCTAACGTCAGCGCTCAACCTGCAGGAGTTGTTGGACAAAACGTACTTTGCAACATCGTGAAAGGGTGGGCATATGATTTTAGATGCGCCCTTCAAACTTTCTGGGGCAACGACTGAACCGCCACCTACGAGAAGGACTGGCAAAGGGTCCGGAGAGGTCTTGCAGAGATCAATGACTCCCTCCAGCATGGCCTTTATCCTGCCCTGGGCCTTGACTGCAAGCTCAGAGCTTACATCGCTAATTCTTGAGGCGTCTCCAATCACCGCTCTCTTGGCTGCAACTGCAACATCTGTTGCTGTTAACTTGCTACCGCCGAAGACCTTGGCCTCTGTGGTAATATAATGACCAACAGAGTCCGGACCCACTGTCACATTCCCGCCGGCTGCCTCCCGAACGATGGAACCACCGCCGAGACCAATCGAATGCAAGAATGGCATACTGTAGTTGACCTTGACGCCAGAGACAGTAACGAAAGCAGAGGCTTGTCTTGGGAACCCGGATTGCAGCAACACTCCAGCGTCCGACGTGGTGCCCCCAATGTCAACGACAATGGCCGAAGTACCGTCAAGAGACTTTCCAGCCAGGTACGCGGCGCCGCGCATCGAGTTCGTAGCACCAGACGAGAATGTCCGAATGGGCATACGGGCGGCGGATGCGGCGTCAATCAAGGTCCCGTCATTTTGGGTGATGTACAAGCCGCACTTGAGGTTTAGCCTGCTCATCGCCTCACGAAAGCCCCTCACAGTACGACGTCCGTATTTGAGAATCGAAGCGTTCAGAATGGCCGCGTTCTCACGCTCAAGGAAGCCGATATTGCTGACTTCGTGCGAGCAGACGACATCGATCCCCTCGATCTCACGTAGGACGATGTCTCGCACGCGCTTCTCCTGTTGGTATTCTTCGTCGATCGGTGAGAAGATGCCAGCCACGACAAGAGCCGATACTCCATGCTTTCTGATCTCTGCACACTCTCGCACAACTTGTCCCTCAACAATGGGGGCTTCCTCGGCTCCGTCGATATGCAGGCCGCCGTCGACATAGCCCACGTAACTCTTGATCAGGCGGGCCAAGCCGGTTGGAAACTCGCTAAATGGCGGGATTTGACGAAGGAAAGACTTGGAGAGGCGAAGAACGCCAACTTTGCGCAGGCGTCGAGCGTCCTGCTCGATTACAGCGTTGATGAAGTGGGTGGTTCCAATGGTTACGCAGGCAATGCTGTCCAGTGATACACCGGCTGCTTTGATGACGGTGCCAACGGCCGTTTCAATGCCAGAGGTGACGTCGGGCGTGGTGGGTGTCTTGAAGTGCGCAATCACGCCGCGGGTTTCGGTGTGCTGCGCAGAGAGATCCAGTGCCACGGCATCGGTATTGGTGCCTGGTGGTCACTCATCAGCCCACAACTGCTTCGACCTTGGGGCCGGTAGTACTACGAACCTCCCACGTCGACTCCTATGCGAATGTTCCCGGTTGGAGTAATGCTGCCCATATTGAGACACCCTGCCCTGTTCGACGACCGAATAGCAGTGCGGCAATGGAAGGTCGAAGCAAGAGTTCGATGGCGTGGGATGAAGATTCAAGGTTACTGTTCAGACTTGCCCGAATACTGGTGGCTGTCTTAGCGGGAAGCAGCGAGTTGCCCTATCACCAGCGGTATCGGCATCGGCATCGGCGTTGCGACGGGGACGGGAGGCAGGAGACGTGCCGCGGGCGTGCCTTTTGCAATCACTTCCCATCCCACCTTTCAACTGGCGCCGTCGGCAAGTCCAAGCAGAAGTAGCGTTGCGTGCTTGAGCGTCGGTCGTGCCGGGAGTCTGGGCGCGATCGCCGGCCGGCTCTGATGGCGCAAATGCCGAGTGTCTTATCGCCACGATGGGAGAGAGCGAACCGACTTGATGAGGAAAATAGTAGTTCCTGCCCGCTCGGTACTTACTGTTCTCGAACGACCTGATGGGACGGCCATGTTCCATGAAGTGAACAATGCAATGATTGCGAACTTACCTCGTCCTATAAGCTACCACCAACGCTCACCGAACCTAATACACCACAACACAAAGGCACTTAGTTGCAGAGACAACTTTTCAATATCCTAATTCTATCAACCTTGACCATGGATTTTGAATGACTCCAGGCCTTCCTCTTCTAGGTGAACCTCATTTCGCTTCGCCACCTCTAGCTCAGCACAGCATCATACTCCGTCGACAGCCTGTGAACATCCACGGGCCTGCCAAGTGCTCTTCGCAGTCGACATACCTTCCTTTTGCGCGAAGAATGGACATGACAGGATTCCTTAATATCTGCCCGTAAGCGAGCGGGTCATTGGGTCTCTCTGGTTCCGGCCAGGAAATCCAGGCGTCAATAAAGGCGTAGGGAGCTGTAGTCGTCGTAGTTTTTGTGGAGGTCTACAAGATTAGCGCGAAAAGGCCTTTCCTTCTTGCTCTCGCAAGTAGGTCTCAGCAACCGGGCAGTGCGTAAAATAAAGGAGGACGTAATTTGTTCCTGTCGCCATGTAGGTTCCGACACAACAAGAGGCTGCGGTACCAACTCTTCCACGTGACCTCGGGAAATTTGGAAAGAGTTTCGAAGGGAGGAGAAAACGGGAGGCCGGCCAAGGACGCCGGGTTTCTGAGAAGCAGTAGGATGAAGTGTAGGCGACGAATTGACGGGTTCGAAACGAGCCCGCAACGCCAACAAAACCTTCCTTGCAAGACCGGTCAGCTCAGAAAAAAACATGGAAGAACGAGGGGATGAAAGGCGACCAAGAAGCATTCGCCACACTCATTGCCACCTTGATTTTTGTCTATCTGCGTATGAAGTTGATGGGGCAGGGAGGCTGAGGCTGTGGAGCGCCCAGCGTTGATCGTCCAGAGTCGCCCCCTCCCCACACCCTATCCAATCGCCCATGTTACAGAAGAGACAGCCTCGCCCTAGAGCCGCAAACCTAATAATAGCCGAAAAACAAGGCTTTGCGTGAATGCTGCCAAGGCAAGGCCAGCAAGGATAAAGTTTAGCGATCAAGGCGAAGCACGGCAGAAGAGGTGCCATCCTGACTCACCGTCTCGCCGGTGAAGCGACGAACGGCCAGTCTGGGTTCTTCAGCGCCGAACGCTCGGCAAAAGGAATACGCCGATGCGCACGCGCTCCTGTGCGTGCGCTAGGGCACATCAGTAGGCTGAGCAGCAGCAGGCAACTGTGCGGCATGCGGGGCGAGGCCCCCTACGAGCTTGCAGTAGGGCGACAGATAATGGCACAGCATTGGAATGCGCAACGGCAAGATTGAAAGCACGTGCACATGTGCGTGGGTGCGTCGGACGGAAGCCTCTCGGACGACGGAAAGGGAAAGCAAAACATGCCTCCTGCCGTGGAGCGGAAGGCCGCAAAGAAGGCGCAAGTTGCTGATAGCCGGCTGGTGGTTCTTCATTGCCTCGTTGGATGGGCTCGCCTGCAGCATATGATCCACTTGGACAGCAGAAGAAAGAGACAGACAGCAAGGCTGCGAATGGTGAGGGTGATGGGATGAGGTTGAACTTGATTGAGCGGTTGAAACAGACGATGACGAGTACTTCGAAGATGCTCATGTTCATACTTTCCAATGGAGGTAGTCCCCTTTATCAGGGGCTTTGGTCACCTGGAACGGAGGCAGTAGTCTGGTTCTGCTGTGAACGTCTCAAGACGTGGTGCGACGTGAACAACGGCGTGCCCAGGCGGGTGCCGCCCCTGTTGCTCTGTTACTGCATCAAACCTGTGTGGCGCAATCTCCCGCAATCTCCCGCAAACGTCCATGCAGAAGCGCCATAGGGCGCTGCGAGCTGCAGTCGGGAAGATGTGTAATCCCTTCAAAGGGGGTCGCTCTATCCAATCGTGGGGCGGACCGGGTGAAGACCTGCTGGTAATGGCCCGAGCCCTCGCATATTATATGGACGGGAGTGGCTCGTCTTACGCGCAGGTAGATGTCATATCCGACCCGAAATGAGACTGATCGCAAAATCGGTTGACATGGAGAGCTGGGGTGATCGACTGCGCTAGACAGGCAGTTCTGAGCAGCGGCAATGAAAGCATAAACCTACTACATCAGAGCGGCTGTGAGAGTGCGGAGAAGCGCCATTTGGACGACAGCTTTCTCAGCCATGGCTTGGGATGGCGGACCAGCAGCATTCGTCTTACACGCGTACTTCCTGAGATCCCTGTTGGTGACTGATGCCCAACAGATGCGCCTTTGGAGGCAATGGCAGGGCTGGTCAAGGCTGCAATGTCTGGAGGTGCGAGGCTCCACTCCTTGCCTTGAGGCGGCTGGGTGCCGTGCGCGTTTGCGCAGGGCGATGTGCTCGGGGGGAGCGCCTTGCTCCTCGACGTCCCAGGCGAGGGACAAGCCCAGCGGGAAATGGCTGTGTGATGATGTCTTGACTCCACAGAGTAAAAGATGAAAAACCGTTGGTGGAGTCGGTACGTATTGGCGGCGTCCATGTCCCTGCGCCTGACAGGGAGCAGCCGCTTGGTCGGTTGCCAAAGTGGCACAGCCGGCGTGGTTGCGCTGCTACGTGTGCACAAGAAGCGAGGAGCTGTGCAGGCCGCAGACGAGTTCGGTGGCAGCGGGCTGCAGGCGGTTGCGCCATCTCGCAGGCCTGCGTGCTGAATGGAGCGATCAAGGAGCACATTAGCACTCCACGGGTTCCAGATCAAGAGCGCGGAGGCAGTAGTGGCGATGTCATCGCTCTCTTGGCACGTTCGGACGGCGCCGCCCCGACACCACTGCATGGACGGAGAGCCAGGCCATCGGAGAGATCTGTCTGGCGCAGTGAGAGCGAATGGGGAGGGGATCGCGCCTGTGCTTGCAGCGGCGGCGGGCAGACGCGGCTCCGCGATTCGTCGTGCTGCAGCTCGACGGCTTGGTCACGCCGCATTCCCCTGCCAATCATGCGAACAGCACCGCGTGGTGTTCACGGACTCGCAGCAGCGCAGGGAATGCTGGCGCGGGAGTCGATCCAGCGATTCGCGCCCGGAAGCGAAGCGGCACGCGGAAAATCCGCATTTGCTGCCCTCGCCAGGCCGTCGACGTGGTCCGCTCGCGATCTCGACTCCCACGTTGGCGCTGGCCATTGGGCGTCGCCTGCACCCGCACTGGCCGGACCGAGCCATGGAGCTGGCGCTGGAGCTGGAGCTGGGGCTGGGGCTGGGGCTGGGGCTGGAGCCGGAGCTGTAGCGACGGGAGTACAGGCTGAACGTGAAGAAAGCGACCGATGGCCTGAGAATGACGGCCTGGTGCTACGCTCGCGGGAGTGCCTGTCGCACAGGCTGTCGGCGGACGAGCAACGCGGCCATCAGCTGACGGTTTAGGAAACAGCGACAGGCAGCACAGCGACCAGCTTCGTTGCTGCAGGTCAGAGTGTGATTTGCGCGACTCGGTGTAGCTTATTTTCAGCCCTGCAGGGGAATACACAGTCGATCTCAGCGGCAAGCAGAGCAAGCAGAGCAAGCAGGGCGTGGTGGTGAAGCTGTGCCCGCGGGCCGGCTTCCCCAACAATCCATCGGGCAGCAACAGTCGAGGCTGTCGGCGACGGCTACAAGCACCACCGTCTTCGATGGCGATCCTGCTGGCCCCGCGGCACACCGCCAGGAGGTACACACGGCCGGTACGCGGGCTGCAGCGTGTGCAGCATCGGAGGTCAGCGCGCCTGCAGCCCTCAGCCGCGGCGCGGCCGCAGTATTGGCTCGGTCGGCGCCTGGTGGCACTGCGAAAAGCGCCGCAGTGACGTCTGGTCGGCGTGGAGCGATCGCAGCGCGCTCACGAGATGCGGCGTCGACAACGGAGCAGGCACGTGGGATGAGGAGACTAGGAGACGGCGAGCGGAAGCTTGCCCAAGCAAGCAAGTGGATCATGACGAGGGGAGGGTGATGCGCCAACGGCGGCAGCGGGCAGGCTGCTCCCGGGGCGCACGCAGACTTTGCACTGCGGCAACGGGGATCCCCCCACCGCGCTCTAGGCCCCGGTGCCCCGGCCTGCTCGAGCCGCGAGCCCTCGCGCCCGCCCTGTTCGGGTGCGCTGTCGAGCGAGAGCGACTCGGACGACGTGCGTGCGCCGTTCGCTGCTTCGGCCGGGGTGCGAAGGAGGGTTGCGGCTTGGTGCGGGTGGGAGGAGGCGCGCTGCGCGCCGCTCGGAGAGGTGTGGGCGTGGGGTTGTTGATTGGGTGCGCGTGCGTGGGTGGAGGGCGATCGAGCCTTTGATCGGAGAAGTCGGCGTGGCTGGGTGCGTCTGCGCGCTCCCCATTTGGCGTCATCCAGAGAGCCCTGCTGCGGCCAAGCCTACCGTGGGCGAGGCCGGCCGGAGCGCTTAGCCGTGGCTTGCGAGAGACTCCATGAATCGCTGGAATCGACTGACCCCTCCACAGCCTACAATAACACTGACTGCCTCGCCGCACCCCCGCGATCATCTGCCTGCGCACCGCCCACCAAGACATATCAACCCAGCCCGCGGCTGACCAGGCTCGTTCACAAGAAACTGCACCCCCTCCCACCCGACCACATGTGTCTTATCGTCTGATAAATATATCCCACGCCGTGTCACAGGCTGCAGCCCGCATGCTCCAAATACAACCCTTCTCCATACCCATCTTGTAATCCCTCCGTCTTCACCCTCCGCCCACCCGCCAAGCCTCTCATTCCTCCGCCCCCACCATGGCAGCCCACAACACCCACTGGACCGACTACCAATCGACAACAAGTAGCGGCAGCTCGAGACGCAGCGGCGGTAGCGACACAAGTGACGAGTCCTATCGGGCAAGACGCAGCGCACAAGCCGCACAGCGCAGCCAGCGGCCATCGCTTCCAAAGCCCGAGACCTGGCACGCGCCCACGGAACGCCGTCGCGAGCACTTCTACGAAGAGCCTGTCGAGTACTACGAGGCCAGATCCTCGGTCGACACGTACGCATCGACGTCGGAAGAAGAGCTGGAAGAGGAAGAGGAGGAAGATGACTACCCGCCGTACGAGGTTCCCGAGTACAGACACGAGGCGTTTCCGACCGACGCTATCCCAGCAACGCCAAGGGATTTCGCGGAGCTCTTCCCGTCGGCAAACCGGATGTCCATCCAGCATGACGATTCCACCATTGACGGAAACATGAACCTGCGCATCGACACCCAGGTAGAGACGAGGCGGGGGAAGCAACTCGTGACGCTCTTCCATCTCCGAATGCACGACCTGAAGAGTCGCGACTTTTCGCTGCGCCGGTACTGCAGAGATTCTGGTCGCGAGGTGTGCCACGCCATTCGGAAGTACCAGAAGCCGCCGTCTGAGCGTCCAGCGCTGCAGCGGTCGTTCAGCAGCGCCATCGCCACTTTCCGACACAAGCCTGAGCGCAAAGTCTCCGCCACGTCTGGTCTCAAGCGCCAAGATTCCGGGTACGGGTCGATTGTGACCGGCGACGATGAGTCACGCCCTAAGTCAGCGGGTCAGCAGCCCAAGCGAGCGCAGCTGATGCCTACCAACACCATGAAGATGGAGTTTTCCAATTACGCCCATGTAGACATCAAGCGCCGCGGAACAAAGTCGAACAAGAGATATGAGTTTGAGTACTGGGGAGTGGACTACACCTGGAAACGCGTGTCGAAAAAGGACGGCAACTTTGAGGAAATATCTTACCACCTGGTCCGGAGTGACAGCCCCGTGGCGCTGGCACACATCGTTCCCGTGCCCCTCACCAACGCGCAAGCACGCGAGGAGTCTGCAAAGGGCGGCTGGATTCCCCCGTGTTCCATGTGGATCAGCGAGCCGTCAATAATCGATGGTGGCGCGGACACTGCTGAGTGAGTACATCCGTGTATACTGCCTCGCGCACCTTCTAACCTGATTTCCAGCGTCGTTGTCTCATCAGGGATCATGGCTCTTGTGGACGACAGCATCAAGAACCACTTCCACTCCAAGGAGTCGACGCAGCTCCACATTCCCCTGTCTAGGAACGCGTCGTTCAAGCTGAACATGGACTATGTCGGTCCGAAGCGCCTCATTGACGAAGTCTTCCATCGTACCACACGGGGTAACACGTCGCCGCGGGGCCCTACTCCGCTGCGGCGAACATCCGTGGAAGCATGACCGCGGGTGTGATGTTGCGGCCAGACTCGCCGCAGCAGAGACGCGCGCGCGGTAATTTGCATAACCTCTTCTCGTACAAATCTTCTTTTCCTTCATAGACATTATTACCATGGAACGGACGGCATGTTACATGATCCAGGAAGCAGCGCGCTCGTCGGGCACACCGCCTCGTGCGCAGCTGCAGGCGGCCGCCTGGTTTTGTTTGGAATCCGGATATCCGCGTCGCAAGAGTTGCGCTTTTTTTTCTTTCCGTAATAATCAGCATGGACAGGTAGGGCCCGAGACAGGGCATCGATTGCATAGCGGTGAGGCAAGGGTTTCCGGCGGGATTGTTTGCTCTCGGTTCGTCCAGCATTTGGGACCGGGGATTGGCATATTATTGGAATTGCTTCTTTCGCGGGATCGGGACCGGCAACCTTGGAAGGGCAGCAGAGACGGGACGGGATGGATCACGCAGCAAGATCATGACTGGCGTCCGGGACGGCATCTCCCTTTTGTATTCCCTCGGGCCACACGACTGTCAAATGAATGAATGAATCAAGACTCACAGCGCTCTCACCGCCGCGGCCAGGCTAGTGAAAAGATTTTCCTGCGCAACACTTGGTGGATGCGTGTATATGGCTCACCGTCCGGCCGGCCTGGCGCCGATTGCCGAGCGTTACGATGGCCGTCACGCCATGCGGGAGGCTTGTTGCGGCCCATGTCGGTGCGACTGGGAGGAAGGCAGTGTGTAGTGTAGGTACCCGCGGGCGGTGACCGGTCGGCCCATGCCACCGCCATCGTGCGGCTCTCGCGCACTGACGCCGGCACCAGCACCAGCACCAGCACCAGCACGTCGCCTGCTCTGCTCCACGGCGGGCAGGCTCGCGGTTGCAGCCGGCGGATGGCGCGCGGGCTGGGGAGGCAGCGCATCGGCGGCGGCAGCGCATCGGCGGCAGCGGCAGCGGCAGCGGCAGGCGAAATGGAATGGCAAGGAAGTCAGCTTGATCTTTTTTCTGGCTGCGGGACACTGCCCACGTCGATCCAGTGCTAGGGCTTAGCGCGGACTGTGGGAAAGACACGTCGTGGGCCGGCCAACTCACACGCGCAGCGGGCTGGCTTGGGGTTGGCGTGTCCGCTTCGCCGTCTCTCCTTGCTGGCGCGCATTGGTTTGGGTGCGGGCGGAGCGGGCGCGCTGGCGAGCCTGCAGCAGCTGCGTTGGCAGCGATGAGAAGAGCAGCCGCTCCCCATGCTGCCCTCTCGCGGCCCGACCCTCCACTCGCCCGCCTGGCCGGGTCCGGCGCGCCTCTGCCTCCCTTCCAAATCATCGCTTGCGAAATGGCAACTGAGCAATGATGCAGCGCGGCTCAATAGTTGGATACCGGCCGGCCAAGTCAACGCTTGAACCACACCGTCTCACGCCCCCCCTGCTCCAACGGCTCCCTACTGCAAACTCCAAGCTGCGCGATGCCCCGGGATATAAGAATGACGCCCCAGCCAGACCACCACGCCAGAGTACACATCACACTCCGCGGCGGACAACACACAAACCAGACCGCTCCTTCCTCCCCGTCCAAAACTCACTTCAACCCAGCCTCCGCTAGCCGCCCTTCCCCACAACCACTCGCCCCCCAACTCTCCCACTGAACAATGGCCAGCCGTCCTAGCTCGTGGCAGGAGAAGCTGCAGGGTAAGGCCTCCCCCTCCCCGTCCCCGCCCACCACCGCCGCCCGCCGCTAACTCACCGCCCCCAGACTACTGCAGAGCCATCTCCTACCCGCAGCCCGTCTACAAGGAGTTCTCCGACCGTCGGGGTGAGTCGTTGCCAATGCGTGAAAATCTCCTCGCCCACCGCGCTCCCTGTCGTCGTCTTGCTGCTCCGCCCGATACCCTCTTCCCGCCGCGCTGGTTACCCCCTTGCTTCCCCGGATCAGCCATCGACGCATCATCCTCTTTCCCGAAACAGCCGAAGCCGGCAATCATTCAATATCAACTACCCAAAACGCTCACCTGCCCACCACCGCCGCCACCACCACCACCCACACACCGCATTTTGCTGACTGCTACCCTCGCAGGTGGCCGCACCGCCTGGTCGAGCAGCGTCCACATCGGCAACCTGACCGTGCCGGCGCGCTTCTGGTACGACGGCCAGTACGTCGACAAGGCCAAGGAAGATGCCGCCGAGGTGGCCTTGCAGAGACTGTGCGGTAGTCCGCAGCAGCGTTGGTGAGCGACCATTGTCCGCCTTCCCCGCTTCTCTTTCTTATCTTTGCTTTGCCCCCCTCGCGTCGGCCCGGCAGAGCGGCAGGCTGACCGCCATGTTCCCATACAGATCGGCCTCGCCAAGAGTTACTCTCTCTGTCTGCGTGTTTGCGCACTATCAATTCGCGGAATTCTTGATACCACTTGCTGCCGAGCGCTGCGTAACCACCCATACCCTCTCGGCCGCGATTAGACGGAAAGAAAAGCTCAATCTGTTACGTTGACCGACTGGAAGGTGGATGGACGGGGGATGGGGCGCTGACTTTTCCTCTCCACCCTCCCTCCCCTTCCTTTACTTTTCCTTGCTACCCTTTTCCCCCTTCCTCTGACCCAGCCAGCGAGCTTGGATGTTGCACCTGTTGGCTCGCTTCTGACAGCCTCTCTTGTCACAATTTCCTTGAATTGGAACGACCTTTTTCTACATTGGACTCTGGGGTTTTTGGAATTCAACTATGGGGTGGGAGTTTACATCAGACATTATTACTGGCGTAGGAGAACAACGCTCCCAGTGACGGGGATATTTCCTTTTTGCTATCATCATCATTTCCACTGGAGCGGGAGGGGTTTCTCAGGGCGCCAACAAACACAAATCATGTTCAAGGAATCTCGTTTATATTTCTATTGCCTCGAGTATCTTCTCTGGCATGTCTTCCTGTACGCTAAGCCATCTATCATGACGGAAGTTATCCTCTACGTCATTGTTCCCCACCTGTTGGGAAGTGGGTCCACATCTTTGCCGAAGCAACCTTTTCTCTGCATACATACTTGTCTCAACAGTTCTCTGCGTTTGGGTTGGACTTGCGGTGAGATTCAGACCGCTTGACCGGTTCGGCCGTCGTCGTCGGCTGCTTACATAGCGCGCGCGGAACCCGACAGCGACAGCGGAGCCCAGAAGGGTCATCCCGGCTACAACGCTGCATATCAGGTCACAAGGACCAGGCCTCTGAAACGACGTGCTTTGTAATGTGGTTGATGCGGAAACCCCTGCCGACAAGTACAGTGAAACTAGTTGGAGTGACGCCTCGCAAATGCCGAGCGCCATGGTCGACCAACCAGCAAGTGCCGAGAACCTGCTAGCCGCAAAACACCGTCTGTGCTTTTCCGAATAGGTAGTGGTTGTTACCGCGCTTGCTGCGCCGCAACGGCCGGAACGATCCGTCCCGAAGACGAGCACTAGGTATCACCTAGCATCGGTCCCGCTCTTTTTTTTTTTTCTTTTTTCATTCCTATCTCCCTCCACTCCACCCGGCTGACAAAAGACATTGCCCACCCGTATCTGGAATGGCGATTTGAATACAAGATCCGGACAGAAATGTGCGCATTTAAAACTTACATTTATGTTCGGATATTGTATTCAACTGTATATAAATATGGTGATGCGGTATCTGTGTAAGGCAGGTCATGAAAATGCGAGTTGCATTCCGTTTGCTCCTGATTTTGCCCGGTTGGGGTGTGCGAAGCCGATCGTGTCATCAGGTGCTTCGTTCACCCTTTGTGGGGGCTGGTGAGCCGACATTATTTGGATCAAGGTGGGGGATACTTCTTATTTCTCGCTGCACGTGCTGCAGTCGAGGTGATAGGCCAGCCAACATCTTGAACTTATCGCGAACTCGCTCTTGGCCGACAGGCCTACGGACAAGCTCCTGCACTGAATGCCCGAGAACCCCATGCCTTGCCATAGCCGGAAAAGCCGGGTCAGAAGCAGGACGAGCCCCAGGGTTCCATGGAAGACCCGGCAATTTGAGTGAAGCTGTTCGATTGCACATTCTCTTACTTCCAATCGAACTGAACATGATGCCGGAGGCGTGAAGACTGAAGAAAAAACGTGTGTGGTAGAGCAAAGGTCATGGAAGCTGGTAAGGGTTATATTATGGTGTATATGCCATCTATTGAGCTTCTCACAAGGAACGCCACTGAAAGCAGAATATTCACCCCAAGGACAAAGCTTAGAACGAAGGAAAAGAAATGCTGCGCTCGAGAGGGACAGCTACTTCGATTTCCGTTCTCTACGGATTTAAACTGCATAGCTGCACCCCTGTTGAAATGATCGTGTATTTATGCTATCTAATGGTCTTTTATAGACGTGGATGCTGATTGCTAGCTTGTTTGCCTGCAATCCACTGGGAGTTTGCCTATGTTCGGCTTGATTTTCAACTACCTCGGCCCCTACTTTGCTGCAGCACATGCAGTTCATTCATGAGAGCGCGCCACTTGGTAACAGCTGTATAATTGTGAAGTTATCCCTATCACGTCTTGGACGCCAGCGCAGCACATAGGGACTCGTTCCCATTGCCTTCACAACCGCGACCACTCCCTCCCCGCAATACTCAACGCCTCCTCCCCGTCAACCAACACGCACCACCCCTCGCCATGCCCGCCACTCCTCCCCCATTTCTCCCCGGCAATCACCGCGCCCGGCCACGCCTCTTCGGCAAACTCCAGCACCTTGGCGTCAAATGTACCTGGCTGCAGCCAGACTGCGCGCACACCCGCCTGCTTTGCCTCGCGCAGCAGCTGCAGCGTTACCGGCGGCGGCGTTATGACGGACAGCGACGTCTCGGGGGGCGACGGGAGCGCCGCCGGGGAGGAGGAGGTTGTGTGGGTCTTGTTGAGGGCGGTGATGCTGGGCGAGCCCGGGTTGATCGGGCTGACGGGGAGGGAGTGCTGGAGGTACCATACAAACACTGTTGCGGTTGCGTGTTAGCGAGTCTGAGGAGTAACAATGTTGCAGCAGTGATGTCGTGGGGCGATTAGATACGGACCTTTGTGGCCGAACTTTGCGCGGTCGGAGCTGGCGCCTGCGACGGCGAAGCGCGGGGAGGTGAAGAAGGTCCTGAATGCGGCTTCCATGGCTGTTGGTGTTGACGCGTGGGTTCGATGGTGCGTGCCGTGGAGATGCTTCGAGAGTTTATGTTCGGAGACGCGCGGGCGGCCCGCATGACGTCGTTTGCCGCGGTCGTTGCGTGCGTCCCTGCATCTGCTGGCCGATCCGGAAGGTCAGCACGCCAATCCAGGGTCTATTTGAAATACAGGGGCCTTTATCATGCCATCCCACCCTGATGCATTATTGCTCCATGGAGAACATTGATTGCGCAAAAGAGTAATAGAAGCAGAGAACAGACATGCTGGCTTGCTAGGGACTTGAACGTAAGATATTCTGCATGAACTGACGCTTGTCCCCTCGTTCTGCAATGTGGGTCAGATATCTTTTTCGTCACCGTGTGTGGTCCAAGAGTGTTCTTGACAGTCAAACATGGATGGAAATGATTGGAAACATCTTCACTTACACCATCATCGTGAGCCAATGCTGCATACATTTGCAACTGCTATTGTCTACTGCATTTACTTTGGTCGAAACAATCACTGTTCAGTATATAACTTGTCTCACGATCAAGTGCCGCACCCTGTTAAATGCCAACGCACGTAGTTAATTAGGATCACCCTTTTGACATCGAACTTTAGAACTATCAGCATGACAATTCACTCGCCCAACCTAACCCGCAATCGTGCCACACAAAATCCACTGGGAGTGCTGTCAATGCAGCGTGCGCAATGCTGGTAGCGCCGAGAAATGCAAGCTGTGCGGACACCACATATACGGCTGCTGCGACCGGCACTGGCAAATGCCATGAAGGCTGCGCCGGTCGTTGATGAGTGCCAAAGGACAAAATATCAACCCCTATTTATTCCATGAGCGCTCCCGGATAACCTTGTAATTCGACAGGGAGCGAATAGACGGAGGCGTCGAAAGGTATTGAAGAGACATGAAAATCGAGGTGGATGTGGTAGAAGAGCACATTGAAAACCGAAAAGTATCTATTCCACTAATCGACTGCTCCCTCGATGAAGTGAACAGGGCAGTATGGAGATGCATAGATTGAGATACAAATTGCCTCTGATTCGTGCGCTATCAAAACTAAGTGTCGCCGTCATGTCAGTCGTCAACACTCTTCATGCCACCACAGCCGTTCCAAGTCAGACAGCGACCACCTGTGTCTTTCGCCGACCGTGATATACACAAATCCCCTTACCTCCGCTTTTATGCTTCGGGTGAAGCGGGCATAGTGGGCTGCCGGGCAGATGTTCCGGCACATCCCACGCGAACGTCGAGTTCAGCCTATCGACGTCCGGATCCGACCTTGAAGACTCCGCCAAAATTTGGTCCAGTCGCTCCCTGATCCAGTCACGTTCGAGGCCAGACGTCTCGGTTGGCTCTAGCTGCAGCGGCACATTCCACTCGTCGTCGGCGGTTACAGCCTGGCTCATGAGAATCGCGTCGCTGTCCCACAAGCCGCTGCTGCGGGGTTTGCGCCGTATCGGGGCCGAAGCCGGACCGAAGGTCCGGCCCACCCTGCCCGTGTCTTCTAGTGACGGCCCGGCAAAGAAGAAGCCGGCGTTCTTGCCGGTGGCAGCACGGTCGACGTTGAAGTCCGGCGGCGTGTTGACGCGGGCTTGTCCCGGAGGCACAAACTCCAAGGCCAATGAGCCCTTGCCCTTGCGCACATCGCCTTGATGATTTGGGAACTCATCAAGTTGAGTGTGCTTAGTTTCGCTCCCTGACGTCGCCGGCGTTCGAGAACCTCTGAGTTCCCCTGCTCCTGACGCCTCGGTGGATGGCGAAGATTGTGGCGAGATTCCTCCGAGGGAAGTTCCGATGAAGTCAGGACCGTAATGTTTCGAGTGGCTGGGAGGGGCTGAGTTTTCATCAAGCGCAAAGTAAGAGCTAGCTTCTCGGCGGTCACCACGAGGACCAGGGCTGAAGAACGCAGCCTCGCTAAGGTCGCTCGGACTGATAGGCAGCGGGGGAAGCATGAATGTTTCTTTGCCGTTCGATCGATGTGAAGACGCAAATCTTTCATGTCCTTGAGAAATGAGCGACTGCTGCGGAGGAAGAGGGGCTGGCTGGGAAACTATACAGGTATCAATCAGCCCGAGAAAAAACAGCGTATATTATTGCCTTGCTCACGTTTAACCGACTCTTCATCGGGTCTGTCTACTATCCTGTCCTCTATGTTGATGACGTCGGCGATGCTTTGAGCATCACTGGAGACAAGCGGTCCGCGCCACAGCCAGCGTTTTATTGATCTCTTTGGGTTTCTCTTTGGAGACCCCGTGGGTGACTTATTGTAGCTCTCATCAAAATTCGGCGCCGGCGTTTGTGCTGCAGACTTTGATGGCGAGGGCACACGTAAAGGACTTTGTGGCTTGCCATGCTTGAGCAGGTGGCTGCTGTGAGACCTCCACTGTACGAATCTCGGCCTTGACTTGGACAAAGAACTTTCGTACAGTCGTTTCGCGTGCTTCTCGGTGGACGAACTGGACATGTTTCCCACGGAGGAAGCATATACGCTATGTGAATCGTCGGTAGACACGTCATATCTTCTAGGGAGGCCGTCGCTCTTAGAGTGGCAATGGGACTGCCGTATTAGAGCATTCGGGTTCGAAGCGGGAGATGCCCTGGACGGCTCAGCGGATTCCTCGGGATCCGATTCATGCCTTCGCAACGCTCTGAACCAGGTAGGTTTGTTTGCGGAAGGCCTCGGCTCTGGTGAAGCAGCTTCCGGAGGATTGGCCGGAGCTTCAATGGCTTCTTCGCTGGGATCTTCATAGGTCACCACTTTTTTGAGGTTGGCAATGGTCGCGATGCTTTTTCTCCTAACGCCTCCGGGTGAGAACTTCTCCACAAGGCTAGACTTGCTGGTATGGATAAGCCTCAAGTCCGGTCCGGTCCTCATGATTCTGTGGGCAAAGCTGGAAATAGAGGAATTTCCGGAAGTTTGGAACGAATCAGGCAAAGAACTGTCGCTTGCAGTGTGGTCCATCTCCGCTGGGAGGTACGAAGTCTGAGTGTGCTCACTTGCCGCACGGACGTGACTGTTCAACGCTGATGGTGGTAGCCCCTTTACTCCAAGGTTGATATCTGTCTTCTGGTTTTTGGAGGGAGGCGAATCGTTCGGAGGGGCGGTACTGCCGACTGCCCAGGGTGGAGGCGAATCCTCCGGGGAGACGGTACCGTCAAATGCTCCATATCGCGTCGGTCGATTGTTTGAGAGTGGTGAAGAAGCGAAACGGGTTGTTTCTTGAGTGTGCGTCATTGACGAAGATGAGGCTCATTGCATCGGCCTTCACTCGATGCGAGACTGTTGTTCGGCGGTTGCAGAGGCGAGACGGGCGAGAATCGATGTGAGGATGACAATTTGTCGCGGCTTAGGACTAACAATAGAGTTGACCTGAAGAAGACAAGAGGAGCGAAGGAGGAGCAAAAGTGTGGATGTGGCTGGTCCATCAGCCTGCCATGAGCGGCACGGTACTAGTCCGTCGTAGCCAGCTGTTTAGAGAAGCTGTTTGGACCGCCTTTCCAAGAAATCCGGCCCAAGTGCCTTGTCTTTGGGGCAGGAGCGCCCCGAACGATGCAAGAGCTGCCCGGATTGATCATCGGGTATCCAGCAAGGCAAGAGCAACTCACGCAGGCACTTACCTAGGTGCGAGGCTCATAGCGCCAACTTTGCATGGAATTGACGTGGAAAGCCGAATCCATCAACCCGCTCATCTACCACCAACGCACGCCAAAGAGCTTGCCGGACTTTTTCTTGAGGGGGGACCAGCTGTCGTCCTCAAGGACAATGCGCTTGTGGCCTGTTGTTGTGTTAGCTCGGCTATTTGCGAGGCTGCTATCTGCCTACCCGGAATGTCAAGCGTCAATGACTGATAATCCGCTTCATTTTCACCGGGTCGTTGGATCATGTGTAAGAAGACGGTGCCCTTGTTGAGCGGGCCGTCGACCTGTTCACCAAGTCAGCCGACAGCTTCAGCCACGGATAGGTGGAAGCCATACGTAGAAGCGGAGGTAGAGGTGCTCGTTGCCTGCACGGTCTTTTTCTTTCTTCGAGCTAGGGCGAGGTCAGTCCGGGCATTGACGGGTGATCGGAACTAGACATACGTTATCGACCAACCTCTCGCCATGCGGCTGTGGAACGCTTCGCCGCGCGCCACGATTTTCTTCGGGTCCCCCAGGAGCTCCACGCATTTCGGATCTTCCTTGATCCTTCTCAGAGCTCGGTGGTATTGGTTTGTAGTGCCTTCGGGGGAGAGGACTTCGGTATACATGACGTAGCCAACGGCGCCCTGCAACTCAGGTGTCAGACTGGCTCAGGCGATCACGGATGCGCGACGAACGGTTGCAAGGACGCCGGCAATGACGACCAAGAAGTTGAACGACTGCTGCGTCGAGCGGGCGACCTTCTCTACAGAGGTCAGATCGCCCCACCGCACATGTCCATCATCGTTGGAGACGGTGACCTGGCGCCGGGAGGTGGAGCTCTTCGATGATGCGCCGAGGCCGTGATGGGTGGCGTACGGTCGACCGGGGGGCAGACATGACGCGCTTGGCAGCCGGCGGGCCAGTGCTTTGGTCGGAGAGGCTCGCACGATGCGTGGCAGAAGGGCCATGGTTGCGGGGTTGTCGAGAGCTGTAGCTGGTTGAAAGCTCGACACGCGAAGCTCCGCACTTGGGCCCGCCCTGGCACCCCGGCTTTTTTGGCGCCAGGGCAGGTTACAGGACATTCTTCCTGTCCGCATCCAAGACTCAGACCCATGTCCGAGCCTTGGACTCAACTGCCCTCGTGAGATTGGCGCAATCGCTCTGCTCCGCGCGACTGTTCATTTGCAGCCTGCTGTGGCGCCGCAGACTCACGCGCCACACTTACATTCGCGCCCGAGGCGAACAACCAGCCCGCGCTGGCACCTCCAGCTGCACCTCGGGTACCTGTCCGACTTTTGCCCACCAACGCCGCCCTGTACATATCGCGTGTGCGCACCTAGGCTCCCGCCTCTGCGCACCCCTCCGAGGAACACTATGACGAGCCAAGGATGGAAGAAGTACTCGTACCTGGGCGATCTGCTGATGATCACGGCCGCCGTGAGTCCAGGACCAGCCTCCGCCACGCGCCCGCACCTGGCGCTATCGTGCTCGAACTCTTGCTGATAGACGTATGCAGCCGGTATTGATGTACTTCGTCGTCCGCAACCTCCTCTCCAAACTCGATCCCGACGCCTCATCCAAGGAAGAAGCCCGGCAGAAATCCATCGCCGCCAACCGCAAGCTGAAGGGTATACTGGCCCGGCAGGAAGAGGAAGAGGACGAGGAGCAGGGCAGCATCAGGCAACGGCTGCACCGCGATGAGCTGGTCCTCACGCCCTACGAGCAGTCCATTGCCATGGAGGTTGTTGCTCCCGAGGAAATACCCGTCTCCTTCGAAGGTAAACGGCCATATGGAATGCATTAGCCTGGCCCATGCTGATGCTCTATGCAGATATCGGGGGCTTGGAGGACATTATCGAGGAACTCAAGGAATCTGTCATCTACCCTCTGACACTACCCCACCTCTACGGCCATACCTCTTCGTTGCTGTCCGCGCCGTCGGGCGTGCTGCTGTATGGTCCGCCTGGCTGTGGAAAGACTATGCTTGCCAAGGCTCTTGCGCATGAAAGTGGCGCTTGCTTCATCAATCTGCACATCTCGACCTTGACCGAGAAGTGGTACGGTGACTCGAACAAGCTGGTTAGCGCCGTCTTCTCGCTCGCCCGCAAGCTCCAGCCCACCATCGTTTTCATTGATGAGATCGACGCTGTGCTCGGACAAAGACGGAGCGGCGAGCACGAGGCCAGTGGTATGGTAAAGGCAGAGTACGTCCTCGAGTGAATCCCGTGCAGCAGGTCCGTTCGGTGTTGACATCCCGCAGGTTCATGACCCACTGGGACGGTCTTGCATCTACCAATGCTGCTGGCATGCCACAGCGCATTTGCATCCTGGGCGCGACCAACCGCATCCAGGACATCGACGAAGCAATTCTCCGCCGAATGCCTAAAAAATTCCCCGTCTCGCTCCCATCAGCCCACCAACGCCGTGGCATCTTCAAGCTCATCCTAAAGGACACGAAAGTCGACCGCGCAAGCTTCGACCTTGACTATCTTGTCCGCGTCTCGGCAGGTATGAGTGGTAGTGATATCAAGGAAGCCTGCCGTGACGCTGCCATGTGCCCTGTTCGCGAGTTTATCAAAGAGCGCAAGAAGCGCGGGGATCCGTTGCGTGGCGTGAATCCGGAAGAGGTGAGGGGGCTGCGGACGGAGGATTTCTTGGGAAGGAAGGGCACAGTGCATTCGATGCATGACCCGGAAAAGGCGGGGGCAATTCCCGAGGCTGAAAGTATTGATGGAGACAGTTCGAGCGACGATGCTGGCAAGCTCGAGACAGCTTCGAGCTCGCCGGCCGAGGACGAATACGCCGCACCTGTAAGGTGATTCCTCAGCCAAACGGTGGCAAGCTCGACTGCATGAGTGGTATCCACATTAAGGGACGGAGTCTGGCGTTGAATCACGATATGGGCAAGAAGCAAGCATACGCACGCGTGTGTGCCAAGGCGAGTTCTAGGATAGACGGAGGATCACTACTTATTCTGCTCATGACAGCGTGCGTACGAACCTATCTGTACAGTACATATCGCCACGAGGCGAAGTTCTCAGCATTTCCAATCTAGGCCTCGAAGGATTCTCACTGCGTCTTTCAGATTCCACTCTTTGCCATAACTATTCGTCGACAGTAGTCGGAAATGGATGATTTCCTTAATCTGACCTCCATCCGCCTGCAAGCCAGCAAATCTGCAGCGGATCTAGATTCTCACGTCGTAAGCACACACAACGACTGAGCCCCTAGCAGGAAAGATACCGCCTAAGCCGTGTTCCCAAGGTACTCGTTAGCCCTCTACATATGTCCCGGCTCCCCACCACAGCGACTGGCGACAAACAGCATCACGGCCGGCAGTTTGGCCCCCGTCGCTTTTGAGCTACTGAGCCACTGGATAGAAGCCCGGGGTTAGCATCGCTCTACCTGATCCACGCGATTCTTCTCTAGCATTCCCCGCATACGCACGAGCACGCGCTTTGAGAGTATTACTCATGAAGCCTGCAGTAGCGGATCACGAAGGAATATGCAGCTCAGCCTTACGCCACCACAGCAAGCCACTTGTCGCTCTCCTATCATAAGATGCGCCATCTTCATGCCAATAAGCCTTATTTTTCTTTTCTTGCCCTTCGTCTTTTGCCTTCGTAAAGCTCCCCCACTTGCCCTTCTCGACTAGAGACGCTCTACATGCCCTGCAGACAATAAATATGACGGTGGCGGTGACATTGCCGTTTATAGCCTCAACCAATATAGCACATCCCCATCACACATGAGCGGCAAGCAACAGGCCAATCAAGGAATGCGCTTTTTCTTTTAACACGGACGCGGGACGGCTATTGGTGCCACGTCTGGACGGAGGCGCCGCAGCCTTTGCTTGGCTTGCCTTTTTGCTGGGCACATTTTTACCTCCTTCCCTTTGTTTTCCATTGCCCCTGCGTCGGTCACAGACACGACATTCCTTTTTGCCCTGTGGTTGGGAGATTGCCAACCTTCGCGTTCTGCGCTGCCATCTGCCGTACGACGTGCATGCGTGTGGCTGGCGGCGCAAGCTGGAGCAACGAGGCTGGAGGAAACAAGGATTGCTGTTTCTCTCCCTACAATAGGGCAGGTACGGCATGTGTCGGTGATACGAGCGGGATGGAAGCGACACGTGCTCCGGTTCGTGTCTTCTGGGAGGGCGGCGCGCGGCGCGGGCATGGAAGATCGTCAGGAAGGAAGGGGAAGGAATGCTGAGCACATGGTTTTCTGGATGACGCGTCACGCCCGACTAGCGAACCATCCGCGCGCATCGTCCAACGCGCGCGGAGAGAGTGGGGCCAGTCTTAGGGCATCGCGGAGATCGTGGTTGAGGCGCGTAGCGTGGGAAAATTCTCTAGTCAGCGGTTTGCTTTTTCCTGTCGCCTCATGTTCCGTGGCCTTTGGGAGGATTTCGGGAGTTTGTTCGGTTGCATGCGTGGCCCGCATATGTAGTCTCTGTGTAGCGGATTGTCGGGACGAAGAGCGGCGGGGAGGGCGGAAAGCCGGTACGGGGAGTGGATGGGCTTCCGGTTGGCTGACACCGGGGGGAAAGCACAAATCTACGAGCGTTCAGCGTTTTGGCGGAAACCAGCAAGATCCTGGTCCGCGGCTCTGAGACTGTGAGTCAAGGTTGATCTTGTTCCCGTGGTTGTGAAGGGCGGCAACGGGATTTCTGGAAGGATTTCGACATTGTCAGCCCGATTGCCGTGTAGCGAAAGCGGCGGCAAGAGCGTCATGCACGGGGTTGGTGGAATGTACGTCGCGGCCGCACGCAAAATGGCAAGGAGCGGTGGTGGGTATGTTGAATAGGGCTGACTTTGGTTCCCAACGGTAAGTCGGGAGTTGGAAGTGTGACGTAGGGGCAACGGGCTGGCAACGGTACGGTAGAGACGGAAGGCGTTTGGGCTAGAGCGCCGGCAACATGGCCTTTTTCCCGTACGCTCTAAAACGCAAATGTTTTGGTCCGCGGACCAACCAAGCTGCCGGATGGTGCCAAGGCTACACCACGACGTCTTGAGAACGATAGCGATCCAGAAAACTCGACGTCGTACAGCATTTGCGTTGAGATTCGAATATCCCGAAGCTGCAGCCAAAACCATGCATGGAAATGCGACCGGAGTTGGAGCCATCGTACCGCCCACTCCAGTTGAGGCTTCGAGCAAGCAACAAAGTACTAAAGCACACTTGCGGGCTGCATGCTTGGAACGGCAGTGCCGTGAAGTTAAAGTCGAACAGAGCCCAACGAAAGAAACCGGATAGAAAGCGATATTGTCGCCACATGAGGACAAAACTGCACAATGAGATTTCTTGAGTAGACTGGGTGTAGACATGTTAGTCCGTACGTATGTATGTACAATGACAGTGAAATATCAAAGGCCAATGTTCAGTGAATCTTCTCCCGTGCCCCTACGCGTTAGGGGAAGCGAGGCAGCGATTCCGCCACTAGTCATGACGGACGTCACGTCTTGTACTCATAGGAACGCAGGATAGCAGGCATAAGGGATCGACTGAGGGCGGTCGGCTTGTGGCTTCGGCGGGTGAGCGCTTACGCCATGAACACGTACGATAGTTGTTCTTCGGGGCGAAGTAAGGTGGGAACCGGTCCCTAAGAATAAGCGATCCACCGCATGACGAATGCGAGTCGTGACGATCCGGACCTGCGAACGTCTGTCTCCCTGAGCACAGTGACTTGGCAATGAAGATCCGGGCAGCGAGGCGAGCTGGTCGTTGAACGCTCCGAACGGTTCGGGGAAGTGCAATGCGACGATACGGACGGGGCATCAAGGCATCATGCTGGAGAAGCTTAAGGAGTCGGTGCCGAAAGATGGCAAACACTCTGAAACGCTAGGGGACAATGGGGTGGAGGTCGATTGCACTGCCTGCCCACCGTGGGTGGTCCCGGCGCCTGACCGCCAGGAACGCGTTCGAGGTTCGAGACTCGGTGTTGATCGGCCGTGGGCGTGCAGAATGGACGCGATCTTCTGCCATGGCAGATCTGACAGCTGAGGAACCGTGGCCTGACATTCCATAGCGCCGCGTCGGACAGAAATGGCAACACACGATACCATTGAGAACAAGACACTGATGAGGCAGGCGGGCGGCCGCCAAACACCGCCCGACCGGCGTGTAGCACGGGCTGCTTACCGCAAAGAGGCGCCGGAGGCGGCGATTGACCCCAAAGCGACTGCCGTGGTCCAGTTTGGGTTTGGCTGGCTCGAATGCTACTGAGGGCCGGAGATTATCATCGAGCGAATGCTCAGGAGAAGCGGAGCGGCTGCCCATCAGCCGCGAGCTAGTACATAACGTGTTCGACGGGGAAGCATGTGCAGTGCCTGGGCTCCGGCATGTGCAGCAGCGGTCGATGAGGGTCTTGGGCCTTGGGCTTGGGCCCCAGAGGGGCGGAGATGAGCGCCTTGTGAAGTGCAACATTACATACTTATGAACAGCTGGGGACGGGGCCGCCCTGGCACCTGTCTACTGCTGGATTAATATGTGCTGGCGCGTATGGCGTAGAACGAGAGGCGTCACATGCGGCTGGTGGGCGCTTGCCTCGTCTGCACGCTGGACTCAGGCACGGGGGGCGGCACGGCGGAACGAAGCCAGGCAAGTCGGGTTGCACGCCAGGCGGCACTCCTCCATGCGCGGTGGTGAGTCTGCGCGTCAGACGGCGAGCGGCTGACGGGCTGCGTGCAACGCGCGATGTTTGCGGTGTTTCTGGCCGCGGCAAGCAGAGGGACGCAGCGCCTCAGGCCGTGGGAGGTAGCTGCCCTGGCGGCGTGGAGCCTGCGACGCTGGCGGCCTGGCTAAATGGATGGCGGTGGAAATTGTCGGCCATGACCCTGATGAGACGCGGGCGACGCCCGTCTAATTTCGCAGGGCCGGGATGCCCGGCGCATGGCCCGCAGGCTACGCCGCGACGGGCATAGTGGAGCCCGGCGGCTGCAGGGTGCCCGAAGCGCTGCCCGCGGTGATGCTGGCAATTTCACCACCCTGCTGCGGGATTGCTGATGCTCCGCGGCGGGCGGCGGCGGCGCAATGGGCGCGCTCCTGGCTGCACGGCACTGCCACCGGCGAGGGAAACGCTGTGTTTCTCGCCCCGCCCACCTGCCCGTTCCTTGCTGGCCGCGAGTCGTGCTGCGACGCGACCTTAATCACCCGGGCGCAGCGCTCAGCACCGCATCAGAATTGCCTCGACTTGTGCTGCGCACGCAGAGCACTGAACCCGCCGTCTTGCTTCTCCACGCTTGAGCACTCCCCGTCCGCTCGCACATCAGCCTGCTGCTAGTCCGCAAGCGCCGGGAGCGATCGCCGTCGGCGCTGCGAACCGCCTGCGCGCCCGGCCTATTTACAGCATCGACCGGTGCTTGTGCGCACGTTTTATGCAGAGCGCCGCCTGTTCTGGCGTCGCTTCTGCTCTGCTTGCCCACGTCCCTGCTCCGCGCCCGGGGCCGCAGCTGGTCAGGCCCGCTCACTGAAGCCACTCCTGTGCTCGCTCGCTTCGCCTGGCGCCAGCCGGCCTCTCTCATCGCTCTCCCGCGCGACCTCGTCTCATTTCCCTCCTTCGCCGCACCTTCGACCTCTCCACCAACCCCCAACAGCCCGGCAATCCTCGACCGGTCAGCACTGGAGCTCGCAGCTTCCAGTGTGTGCTCGCCGCCGTCGCAGACCTCGTCCCGACCGACTCGCCGTCTCGCACAGGGCTCAACCCACGCTCCTTCATCGTCACGCCTCGATTCCCCAGTGAATCGCCACCGCTCGTTTTTGCTGCTTCGATTCTTGCCATTATTTTTGCCGCCTTCTAATACCGCCTCTCGACCGCCTTTGGACGTTTGCGCCTCCAATCTTTGACTGCCGACCCAACTGGAGCCACCGGATTTCGCTTTACTGCCTCCCTACGACTCCTGGCCTGCTGGACAAAGAGATTGCCCGGCCCGCCATTTTCCGCTGGTTAATCTAGAGCCTGGGAGCTGTAATTCGTGGTTTTATTTTGGGTTTCTTTGTTTGAGAAGGGGTCTTGAGCACGTGGATCTCGCCAGCTGTTTGATTGACTGGACGCCACCCGTCACTTCGCCATTGTCGTGCGCCAGAGAACAGGACAAAGACGAGGAGCAAGAATTGGAAAAACTCGTCCAGCAATCGCGCGCTTGCCTCAGCACGTTCCCGCGACTATCGCTTTCGCGTCCTCTCCTTCGAAGCTGCGCAATCCCTGGGTATTTGCAGAATGGTATGCTAAGGGCTGTGGATTCATTCGCCAACCTTACAGCCATCTTTGCTTTAACTGTTGCGCTCCGCGACTGAGTTGCAGTCCGGTAAGATTCCTTGGTTACGAAACCTGTCGAAGTCTTCGGGAACAGGGACAACAGAACTAACCATCGTTGTAGTCACACTCCTTATCCTTGATTCGTCAAGTACACTCGTTTTCTCAAACATTCTGACAGTACGCTGGCCCTGGGTCCGGAACTCGGAGACAAATCTGACGTCTAATAGCCTTCGCGTTTGCCTTAGCATCCATTGCCATTTACGCTCTTCGAACGATTGAGGAAATAATACAGGATGAAAACTTCAACCGTCACCTGGGCGGCTTGCATGGCCCTTCTGTCTCTTCAGGGGGCAACCGCCGAAGCTGCACCGGCACAAGCGAGACGGACCGCCGCGCCGCAAAGACCGAAGTATTACTTCCCTCGTCATGTGAAAAGGCAAATTAGCAACTCTACTGTTCCCGCTGTATCTACGGAGGGCCCAATCTCGACTCCGGATCTCTCTCCACCAACTCCAGAGGTCTTCACCTCAACTCCAGCGATCCTCACGTCGACTCCAGAGGCCCTCACGTCGACCCCCGACTTCCTCGCCTCGACCCCGGGAATCTCTACGCCTCCGGCTAGCGATACCTCGACCTTGACCTCCAGGGACGAATCATTCAGCGATTTCTCGTCCTTCTTTGACGGCTTTTCGAAGAGCGATTCGGATCCCAGCAGCTTTTACAACACCCCGCAACCCGCAGTAGAGTCGTCAACTTCTACCTACACGGTCAATTCCACTTCCGTGAGCGAAAGCCCGGCTGGCACTTCGACTATCGTTTCCGAATCAACCGTTACCGAAGTTTCGTCGCCCTTCATCACGACTACTCTGTCGAGCACTCCGGAGGAGGCTCAATCTACTCCCGCCGCGTCATCTTTCGTTGGAACTGGCGGTGTTACCCTTCCCGTCGTCACGCCTTCGACTACTGCCGCAATCGAGTCGACCGTTATCGAGTCCACCACTACTTCCGCTGCAGCTGAATCTTCGACTGTGCAAGCTTCCACCCCCGGATCATCCTACGTTGGAACTGGCGGCATCTCGAGCCCTGTTATACAGCCGACGACCAGCAGCACGGAGTCGAGCACCGAAGTTTCCTCCGTGGAAACCCCAGTCTCCGTCGAAACACCAGTCGCTACGTTTGTCGGAACTGGCGGTGTGTCAAGCCCAGTGATTCAACCGACCACTAGCACAGAATCGACAACTGAGTTCACGCCTGTCGAGACTCCGGTGTCCAGCTACGTCGGTACTGGTGGTGTGTCGAGCCCTGTCATTCAGCCCACGACGAGCGACACGGAGTCGACTACCGAGGTTTCATCGTTCGAGACTCCCGTATCCACTTATGTTGGCACCGGTGGCGTCTCAAGCCCGGTCATTCAACCCACCACCAGCAGCACTGAGTCGGAAACTTCAGAAGCTCGTGCTTCTGAGACGAGCGCCACCGCGCCGACCCCGGCACCTTCGAGCGCTGCCGGCACCGGCACTGGTGGCGTTTCGATTCCGATCGTTCAGCCCACCAGCTCGACTATCAGCGACGAGACCTCTAGCACTGGCCTTCTTGACCCCGTCGTGTCTCCTGTGACCAGCCTTATTGGCACTGGAGGTGTACTGAGCCCTATTTTGACCCCGACGACGGCAGCTTCGAGCGACGAATCTGCTTCTTCAGCGGCCGCTACCACCCCAGTTGCTGAGTCCAGCGCTGCCGGTACCGGTACCGGTGGTGTTGTCAGCCCTATCCTGACACCGACGACAGCAGCCTCGACCGACGAGTCTGCCTCTTCAGCGGCCGCTCCTACCCCGGTCGCTGAGTCCAGCGCTGCCGGAACCGGTGGTGTTTCGATCCCCATTGTTCAGCCCACCAGCTCAAGCGCTACCGATGCGCAGGCCACTGCCACTGAGTCGAGCGCTTCTTCCACTACTGATGGTCTTCTCGGCCCGGTCTTGTCCCCCTTGAGCAGCGCTCTTGGATCAAGTGGAATTTTGAGCCCTGTGACCAGCGCCCTGGGCACTGGAGGCGTCCTGAGCCCGGTTCTCAACCCGACGACTTCGGCCACTGAGCAATCTGCTAGCGCTACTGGAACTGGCGATTCGTCGAACCCGGTCACTCAGCCCACCAGTGCCTCGGCGCCCGTGCCTCTCGAGACTTCTGCGGCTGGCACTGGCGGGGTCTCAATCCCGGTCGTCACGCCTACCAGTGGCATCGCGAGCCCTGCCACTCCTGTCGCTGCATCGTCGACCGGAACTGGCATCATTGTCGGTCTTTCGACTATCATCGACAGCAGCAGCAGCGCGACTGATGCCCCATCGTCGACTGAGACCTCCACATCGGATCTGCTTGGCGGTGTTGTATCCGGCGTTACTTCCGCCGTGGGCTCCATTGTTACACCTGTGGTTACCCCGATTGAGTCCCTCGTAAGCTCCATTGCCACACCCGTCGAGTCCATCTTGACCCCAGTGGAATCCCTTGTGAGCTCTGTTGCCACTCCTGTCGAGTCCATCTTGACCCCAGTGGAATCCCTTGTGAGCTCTGTTGCCACTCCTGTTGAGTCTGTCTTGACCCCGGTGGAATCCCTTGTCAGCTCTGTTGCCACTCCTATCGAGTCTATCTTGACCCCGGTGGAGTCTCTTGTGAGCTCCGTTGTCACGCCTGTCGAGTCTGTTCTCAGCTCTGTTGCTACGCCGGTTGAGTCTGTCTTGACTCCTATCATTGGCAGCAGCTCCTCGTTTGCTGGTACTGGAGCTGAAATTCCGCCGATTACTTCTTCCATGGGCGCTACCCCCACTGCAATCGGCGAGACCGGATCGGCTACCAGTGTCTTGACCCCTGGCGTTACCCCGGCACCCACCAGCACCAGCGAGCTGATCCCTCTGCCGCTGACGAGCGACCTCGGCTCACTCATCTCAGACGTGACCAGCCTCGTCTCTAGCGCTGGAAGTGATCTGACTTCGATTCTGACTCCACTCGCTAGTATTCCCCTGACTGCGAGCGGTTCGGTTGTCACGCCGACCCCGACGAGTGCTTCAAGCCCCATTACTCCCGCTGCATCATCTTCGCTCACGGGTGTTGAATCGATTTTGTCGTCACTCCTCGGTTCGACGCCGTTGATTTCGATCCCAACCACGCCGATCATTCCGCTCAGCACCCCGACCACCATTGATCTGACATCGGCACTTTCCTCCTTGACTGGTACTCCTAGCTCTGCGTCAACTCCCGTAGCTACGTCTGAGTCTAGCGCAACCCCAAGCGACTCCTCTGCAGTCTCGACCACCCCGACTACGCCGCTGCCCACATCGAGCTCGAACACGCCTGGATCTAGCTCATTGGTCCCTCAGACCAGCTCGACCGAGACGCCTATTCCTACCACTCCCGCCTCTACTCCGTCGACTGCCGCGTCTTCGACCACTCCCGTGGTTTCGGAGACGACTGAGTCCTCCGTCCAGACGCCTTCCGCCACTACTAGCTCCAGCTTCAGCTCCAGTTCGTCGACGGCCGTTGTTGTTGTTCCCACTGCCAGCACTAGCTCTACGATCGAGATTGCATCCTCAACTCTGTCCACCACGTCGACCACTCCTGTCTTCTCGATCCGTCCCACTGGCACTGACTCTGCCACCACCTATGTCGTGGCAACCAGCATTGTTTTCGACCCCTCGACCACCGGCACCTCGTCTAGCTCTTCGGCGGCTACTGCATCTGCTACCACGTACCCCAAGTTCATTGCTCCTCCGGGAGGCATGCCTTCGGCTCCAACCAACTCCACTAAGATCCAGATTGGTTTCAAGCGCGGATTCAACTGGCCCTTCGTCGTTGGCCACGCCGACACCACCGGCTGGCAACTCACAACCTATATGCCGATCGCTGTGGCTGATGGACTTGGCGTCGATCACGACAAGGTTGAGATGGTCACTTTGACCTCGTACAACACCACCGAGAAGTTGGGTTATATCTCTACGCTGGCGCTGATGTACGTCCCGAGCGATCTGGTCGACACACTCCACCTGGATCTGCTGAACTCCAACTCTGCCTTCTACAACAACGACGACGAGAGTGTTGGATCGACCATCAACTTCCTGACAAGCTTTGTCGATCCCACTTTCCCGATCGTGGCCAGTGATATGCCTGATGATGGCTCGTCTGGCTCCTCGACTGGTAGTGGCTCGTCCTCGAGCTCTTCGGGCAACGCCAGCAGCGGTGATCCCATGGGCGATGGCTCCAGCTCCGGCTCCGGTGTCAAGGGCAGCGCTGTTGGCATCGCATTCGCTGCCATTGGCGGTGTTGCTGTCTATGGTGCGGCTATGATGCTTGTTGCTCGCAGGTACAAGAAGAAGAGAGCCAGCCACCAACGCTCCAGCTCTGTTCCCAGCACCGGGTCGAATGGCTACGGCTCGACGGGCAACGGCCCTTGGATGTCTGGAGCTCGCGGCGGCCGTGACAGCCATGGCAGCCGCGGCAGTGGCAGCAGCAACGGCCGCAGCGCCAGAACGGCGCAGATTTCGGCGCCAGTCATGGCGGAAAACTCGCTGGGATGGAACTGAGCGCCAAGCGCGACCCTAGACTATCTTTGACGGCCTAATGTTTAGCACATGAGGTCACGTTCGTTGTATCATATTCGAAAATCACGGTCTCGTGGGCAGCTGGCCAGATCACTTCACCATTCTTTCCGTCCGACAGCAGACGAGTAGCGGGCTCCACTTCGCCCAGCGACGATCGTCTCCATGCACCTTCTACAGGTCACTGCTCTCAGGCCCTCGGTCTTATTTCCTTTTCTCTATACCTGTCTATGCATTTCCAGTTTGTCATCTAGCGCAAGCTTATTATCACATTATTGATCACATTTTCCTTCCCTTCTTAGATACCAGTCTACGGCTCCCGTTGAGAAGCTAGACTTTTTCTGATTCCTTTCGATGCGGTAGGAAGGAGACTACGGACAGCCTGGCGCATGTTTATGTGCCATGGCTGTTGATGTGGCAGCGCCTGGGGAGGCCGGCTGTCGAGTACATAGCTCGAGAACTTTCAATAAATGTAGTGATGAATGAGAAATTTGTCCGCGTGCCGCATAGAGTGTTCGATGAAATGGGCCGTAGTCGCACCGGAACGCAATGACGTGCGGAGCAGACTCCACGGTGTCAGAGGACACGATACATGAGTAATCGTGAACTCGGAGCATCGTGCAGCAGTGGCGTAAACAGAGCCAGACGGTTGCGTAGAAAGCGGGTTCTCGACTTGTGGTGTTATGACGGGGAGAAGAGGACACGCAAGAGCAGGCGCGCGGCAACTACTTGATTGCGGCGGGCGCAACGGGCGAGCGAGCTGAAATCTTGGCGGCCGAGACCAACTCCGACGACACCCTGGAGGGCAACCCGGCCGCAACGATCCACCTGTCCAGCGCGAGCCCGCGATTCCAATTTCGACCGCCGCCCAATCTTCCGCGCTGCACCCCTTCAGAGAGTTCCGCAGCAGTGACACCGGGCATCACGTTGCGCAACGCAATTCTCGCTCGACTGGCTGCTCATAAGCCACGTCTCCCAATCCCGCTCCCCTTGCGTACCACAACACACCCTGAGACAACAAGATGCGGCTCGACGTGAAGGTACGAGGCCTTAGAACCGGCAGCGCGCAGCAATCCATGCTCTGGAGCTTCAACTGGCATCATGGCTGCGCGCGGCAACCGCCCCCCGCTTGCGAATGTAGCTAATCCAACCTTCGCCTTACAGAGGCAGCTCTTCGCCCGGAGCGAGCGCGTGAAGGGAATCGACTTCCACCCCACCGAGCCATGGGTACGTTACTGCCATGTCTTCCATCAAGAGCGCATCTCTAACTCGAGCAGGTTCTTACCACTCTGTACAGCGGTACGTTGTTGCGGCGCCATTGCGGAGGAGACAGCAGAGCTTACGTAGCCAGGCCATTGTCACATCTGGTCCTATGAGACGCAGGTAAGGATGCCGACTCGGTCTACTGTGTGCAAGGCTAACGGACTCCGCAGGCAATTGTCAAGACCTTCGAGCTCACCGACGTCCCCGTCCGCGCCGGTCGCTTCATCGCCCGAAAGAACTGGATAGTCTGCGGTTCCGACGACTTCCAGCTTCGTGTCTACAACTACAACACCTCCGAGAAAATCACCAGCTTCGAGGCGCATCCCGACTACATCCGTGCGATATGCGTCCACCCGACGCAGCCCTTCGTCCTGACGGCTTCCGATGACATGGTGCGTAGATGGCGTAGGTGTGGCGTGTGTCGTAGCTGACAATTGGGCAGACCATCAAGCTGTGGGACTGGGAGCGCGGCTGGAAATGTGTCCAGGTCTTTGAGGGCCATGCCCACTATGTCATGGGCCTTGCTATCAACCCCAAGGACACCAACACCTTCGCCTCGGCTTGTCTTGACAGGTACGGGATGCTGCAGATGTGTCGAGAAGCCTTTATTGACCGGCTTGCAGGACGGTCAAAATTTGGAGCCTGGGATCTCCAACCCCCAACTTCACTCTCGAGGCTCACGAAACCAAGGGTGTCAACCATGTCGACTACTACCCTCAATCCGACAAACCTTACCTGCTGACCACGTCCGACGACAGGACCGTGAAGGTCTGGGATTACACAACCAAGGCGCAGATCGCCACTCTAGAAGGCCACACTAGCAACGTCTCATTCGCAATTTACCACCCCGAATTGCCCGTTATCATCTCCGGCTCCGAAGATGGCACGGTCAAGATCTGGCATGCAAACACCTACCGCCTCGAGCAGTCTCTCAGCTACGGCCTGGAGCGCGCATGGTGTGTGAGCTACCAGCGTGGAAAGCAAGGGGTCGCCGTGGGTTTCGACGATGGTGCTGTCGTGGTTAAGATGGGTCGCGAGGAGCCCGCTGTTAGCATGGATGCCTCTGGCAAGGTTATCTGGGCGAAGCACTCCGAGATTCTTACCGCCGTGATCAAGGGTGGCGACAAGAGCCTGAAGGATGGCGACCGCCTGACTATCCCTTCGAAGGATCTCGGTTCTACGGAGATCTACCCGCAATCGCTGATGCACTCTCCTAATGGCCGTTTCGTCGCGGTCTGCGGTGACGGTGAATACATCATTTACACCGCACTGGCTCTGCGGAACCAAGCTTTCGGTTCGGCATTGGACTTTGCTTGGGCGTCTAAGGAGAATGACAAGGATTACGCCATTCGTGAGTCGGGCACCAGCGTAAAGATCTTCCGCAACTTTAAGGAAAAGGGCAGCGGAGGCCTGAACGTTGGGTTCCAAGCGGACGGTCTGAGTGGTGGCACTCTCCTTGGTGTCAAGGGTCAAGGCGGCATCGGCTTCTTCGATTGGGAGACTGGCCAGCTGGTCAGGAGAATCGAAGTTGAGCCCAGGAACGTAAGTAACACCGGAAATGCCCCGTGCGAGCAGAAATTGAGAGAAACAGGTCTACTGGTCTGAGAACGGCGAGCTCGTCGCTCTTGCCTGCGATGATACCTACTACGTCCTCCGCTTCTCGAGAGAAAACTACGTTGCTGCTCTTCAGGCAGGCGAAGTCGACGAGGATGGCGTTGAGGCTGCCTTCGAGGTTATTACGGACGTTAATGAGAGGTGAGTTGATGTATACCGTAGGTGTGGGGACTGGGCTGACTTGTTTTGTAGCGTCCGGACCGGTCAATGGGTGGGCGACTGCTTCGTCTACACCAACAGCACGAACAGGTTGAACTACCTTGTTGGTGATCAGACTTACACCATTTCTCATTTCGATACCCCCATCTACGTCCTCGGCTACCTTCCCCGTGATGGCCGCGTTTACATTTGCGACAAGGATGTCGGCGTCATGTCGTACGCACTTTCCCTCTCCGTGATTGAATACCAGACTCTTGTGTTGAGAGGAGAGCTCGAGACGGCGACGGAGATGCTCGAGGACATTCCTCAAGATCAAAAGAACAAGATTGCCCGATTCCTCGAAGGCCAAGGCTTTAAGGAGGAGGCGCTCGATGTGGCCACAGATCCTGAGCATCGTTTCGATCTCTCGCTGAGCCTTGGCAAGCTGGATGTCGCGCTCGAGCTTGCCAAGGAGGTTGACGTGGAGCACAAGTGGAAGACGGTCGGCGATGCAGCACTTACCGCATGGGACCTCAGGCTTGCTGAAGAGTGTTTCACGCACGCAAAGGACCTGGGCTCCCTCCTCCTTCTCCACTCGTCGAGCTCAAATGCTGGTGGCCTCCGCAGGCTTGCTGAGCTAGCTCAGGAGTCGAGCGCACACAACATCGCCTTCTCCTGCCTGTGGCAGGTCGGCGATGTAGATGGCTGCATTGACCTGCTTACCCGGACGGGCCGCACGCCGGAAGCTGTGCTCTTTGCGCAAACTTACAAGCCCAGCCGCGCACCCGGTCTCGTCAAGGAGTGGAAGCAGGGCTTGGAGAAGGAAGGCAAGGGCAAGAGCGCACGGCTGCTGGGCCAACCACCGAGCGCAGACGACGAGGGCGATGGCGACATGTTCCCTGAGTGGGACGAGTGGCTCAAGCTCGAGAAGGAAGGCGGCTCGGTCAAGCTGGTCGACGTCGAGGAAGAGGAGGAAGAGGCGGGCGAGGTTGCGGTGGAGAACGCAGCTGACGAGGTCGAGGTCGACAGCCCGGCAGAGGCAGCAGAGGAAGCGGAGGAAGCAGAGGCGGATGAGGCGGAGGAGGCTGCGTAGGGCAGGTCTGGATGATGCGGCTCACGGGGATACAAAAGGCGTTTATTCAGCACGAACGGATGAGGATGTGTATATGCAGCTAATCAGAGGGGGCCAAATTAAAGCTCGAAGTACACTTGGTAGTAGTCTGGTGCCAATGAGAATAGGCTAAGCGCCAATGGGCAACCGCGGGCCTGCTGACCGCCTCCTGATGCGTACGATCATCCCCTTAGCGTGCCGGGGTGACGTTGGCCTTGGCGGTCTGGCTACAATTATCCATGCAGGTACACGCTCCCCGTGAAAACACCGCGCGTCGTCCCTACTGACGGCTCCTCCGCCCTCCTTTTCTGCCCAATCTCTCCCCGCAGTCTCCTGCACCCGCGGAGAGACGCGCCGCTCATTTGACGCAGCCATGGCGAGACTCGGCCGCGCCGGCTTCTTAGCCATTGCCGTGGTATTCCACCTGGTCTACATATACTCCATCTTCGACATCTACTTCGTGAGCCCCATTGTCAGTGGCATGCGCGAGTACAGGCTCGACGCCAGAGAGCCACCGGCGAAGCGATTGGTCCTGTTCGTTGGTGAGTGTTTACGCGCGCAGCTTTGCCCCGTCCATAGCCTGCTGGAGCTCGCTGTTCTGCAACGTATCGTGATCGCGCGTTAACTGCTGTCTGCTCCACAGGAGACGGCCTCCGCGCCGACAAAGCGTTCCAATACTTCAAGGACCCCTCGCCCGCCGACCCCAATGCCCCCGAAGCCCAGGAGCCACGGCCGCTCGCGCCCTTCCTCCGCTCGCGCGTCCTGTCGCACGGTACCTTCGGCGTCTCGCACACGCGCGTGCCCACCGAGTCGCGGCCGGGACACGTCGCGCTGATTGCGGGCTTGTACGAAGACGTGTCGGCGGTAATGACGGGCTGGAAGCTGAATCCAGTCAACTTCGACAGCGTCTTCAACCGAAGCCGGCACACGTGGAGCTGGGGCAGCCCGGACATCCTACCCATGTTCGAGCAGGGCGCGGTGCCCGGCCGCGTGGACGCTGACATGTACGGTGCCGAGGCGGAGGACTTCACGACGGACGCGACGCAGCTGGATACTTGGGTGTTCGATCGGGTCAAGGCTCTTTTCCGCGACGCGAAGACGAACAAAACGCTGGCTGCGGAGCTGAAGCAGGAGAAGAACGTCTTCTTCCTGCACCTTCTTGGGCTCGACACGACGGGCCATTCGTACAGACCGTACTCCAAGGAGTACCTGCACAACATCAAGGTTGTGGACCAGGGTGTCAAGGAGATCACGGAGCTGATTGAAGACTTCTACGGAGATGGGAAGACTGCATTCGTTTTTACCGCGGACCATGGCATGAGCGACTGGGGCAGCCATGGAGACGGCCATCCCGATAACACACGGACGCCGCTGATTGCCTGGGGTTCGGGCGTCGCGCCTCCGGTAAAGGTGCCGGAGGGAATTGCCGCCGGCCATGAAGACGGCTTCTCCTCCGACTGGAGCCTGAATCAGATCCAGAGAAACGACGTTGCGCAGGCTGACGTCGCGACGCTCATGGCCTACCTCGTTGGCATTCCCTTCCCGGTCAATTCCGTTGGCGAACTGCCGCTGGCGTACCTCAATGCCGATGCCCCCACGAAGGCCGAAGCCCTGTTGATCAATGCGAAGGAGATCCTCGAAATGTATCATGTGAAGGAGGAGCAGAAGAAGTCCACCGAGCTGCACTACAGACCCTTTTCCGCCTTCAGTGGCAGTGATGAAAATTCGGTTGCATACCGCATCGCCAGGATCAGGGAGCTGATCGACGGCGGCCATGCCGAAGACTCCATTCAGCAGTGCACCGAACTGATCAAGTTAGGCCTCGATGGGATCAGGTATCTCCAGACATATGACTGGTTGTTCCTGCGTGCTCTTGTCACGTTGGGATATTTGGGCTGGATTGCGTTTGCCATTACGACGGTCATTGATATGCATGTCCTCCACGGTACGACGGAGACGTCACGCTCGACCTTTTCGACCGTCGTTTTCTCGTCCATTGGCGTTGCCTTGTTTTCAGTTTTGATTGCGCAGAAGTCGGCTTTGACGTACTATGGATACGCAATCTTCCCGGTCATGTTTTGGGAGGAGGTATATGCGCGCAGAGAAGCCCTGAAGAAGGGCAAGGACGTGCTATTCGAGCATGTCAAGACGCCAAAGGACAAGATTGGTCTCGTGATCAAGTCCGTAGCATCTATTGGATTGCTGGAAGCTATCGTAAGTCAAATTTCCCTATCTGTGCGCGAAATTCTCTGACGCCTGCTATATAGGTCCAAAGTTACTTCCACCGAGAAGTCTTCACCATCTGCTACCTTCTGGCTACGCTTTGGCCCGTTTTCTACGGCATGCGCTTCGTTAAGCAGAACTTCCTGGTTGTTGCGACTTGGTGGCTGTCTTGTAGCATGATGAGTGTGTTCACGTTGCTGGATGCCATGAAGACCGAAGATATCAATCTTATGTGGGTGTCGCATCCATCCACCCATCAGGATTACACGTACTAATTAACCACGCATAGTCTCGTTGGCGGCGTCCTTATGTTTACTGCCGGTGCGCTGTACCTGTTCTTTGAGAAGAGCATTATCGCGCAATCAACAGCTACTAAGAAGGGCCTTGCATCCGAAAAGGTTGACGTCTTATCTCGGACGATATTGGGAACGCAAGTCGGCCTGGTCGCTCTCGCAATGCTTGTTACCAGGTCAAGCGTCGCCTCCTTGCAGGCCAAAGAGGGCTTGCCTCTCGGCACCCAAGTTGTTGGCTGGGTCGTGCTAAGTAAGTGAGGCAGATATGCTGCAAAATAAGTTTGACTGACTTTCTGTAGTTGCATCCCTGACAGTCCCATTCCTCCACGGTCTAGCGCCGAACAACCACTACATCCACCGCCTAGTGGTAGTTTTCCTGACTTTTTCGCCCATCTTCGTCCTCCTGACCATCTCGTACGAGGGACTCTTCTACTTCGCCTTCTGCATGACCCTAGTTAGCTGGGTGCGCCTAGAGCATCGCGTTTCCCAACACACTGCAGCAGGAGAGAGGGCCCCAGCACCACCACCACAGCTACAGCAACAACCTACCCCCTCCGCCACCAAGGAGCTGAACCCCCTCAAGCCCGCCCTCGACGCTACGCAAACGCGTCTCGCCAATCTCGCAACGGGCAACTACCGCTCGTTGACGCTATCGGACGCGCGTATCGCACTCTTCTTCCTCTTCCTACTTCAATCCGCCTTCTTCAGCACGGGCAACATCGCCTCCATCTCATCCTTCTCGCTCGACGCCGTCTACCGCCTCATCCCCGTCTTCGACCCCTTTTCACAGGGCGCGCTGCTCATGTTCAAGATCTTCGTCCCCTTCGCCGCGCTCTCGGCCAACCTCGGCATCCTCAACCGCCGCCTCGGCGTCGCGCCCTCCGCCCTGTTCATGGTCGTCATGGCCGTCGGCGACGTCATGACCGTCTCGTTCTTCTGGATGGTGCGCGACGAAGGGTCTTGGCTCGACATAGGCACCAGCATCTCGCACTTTTGCATCGCCAGCGGCCTGTGCGTTTTCGTCGCCGCGCTCGAGGGCGTCAGCGAGGTCTTCGTCAGCGGCGTCGAGTTTGATGTTGCCCCCAAGGATGCGAAGCGTTTGGCGGCCGACGCGAGGGACAAGATTGTCGAGGCTGCAAACGGGGCGGCGGAGAAGGTTGGCGGCAATGGTGGCGTCGTTGAGGCGGTCAACGGTGGGACGTAGCGTAGCAATCGGTACGAGATGATGGATGCGGAATAGATGGGAATTGATGAATAGTGGGAAAGGTGGGAAGGTATTTTTGTTTTCAGTTTTTATGGGTTTTCACTACTCACAGCATCGATGGAAGCATCCTATATATAAATATCGAAATGGATATGCTTCGAATCTCATGCCCTGCTCCAAATTTGGTATGAGAGTCAAGATTTGATCCCGTGAAGCTTGCTTGATTATTTTGCCCGTTTTTATTGTTCGTCACCTCAATGACTTTCGTAGTGGAGCATCCGCAAAAGGCTCGATCGTACATGTATCTTCATACAACCATACTGCTGAGCATCTTTCCCGAGGTCTAGAGGGAGGTTTCCTATTTTACCTTCTCACATCTTACAACTCTCTCAGCTTCTGCTCGACCTTGTCCTTGGCCTTGTGCAAGAAACCAGAAACCTTATCTTCCATGCTGCCACCACCGCCGCCCTGACCGCCGCCCGAAGCTTGGGCGTGGTTGCCGGCCATAAAGTCGTCCAGGTTTCCGCACAACGGACCGACGCAGTGGCCCATATCGGGGCCGTGGTGAGTCCAGTTGACGCGCTGGCAGCGGCCCTTCCGATTGCCCCAACCATCAGTGGGGTTGTCGGTGGCGTGGAAGACGGCAAGGATCTCGTTGTTGGCGATGGGGATAAAGTTGCCGTGGCCGGGGCCGTAGGGGCCCGATGCGCCCTCCGGGGTAGAGATCAGCGGCCTGTCGCTCTTGTGCCATGAGCGCGGGTCAAGCGGGTCGCCGCCAGCGAAGCGGATCGTGTTCATCTTGTAGTCCTTGGTCCAGGAGCCCGCGCAGCTGTAGGCAATGCCGACCCATGAGCCGTCCGGCGAGGCGAGCCACTGCGGGCCTTCGTTGATACCAGACGGGCCGCTGCGCTCCCACGGAAAGTCTGGGTGCGAGATCTTGGTCGGCGGGCGGCCGCCGTCGGCTTCGGTGGGGGTGCGCAGGTGGACAATAAACAATTCTTGCGTCTTGTCTGAGTTGTGCTCGCCAAGCGGCCAGCCACTGTAGACGAAGTAGTTCTGACCATTGAGGTGGATGACGGTGCCGTCAATTGCCCATTGGTCCTCGGGGACGCCCCGAAGACGGCCAAGGAACTCCCAATGTCCGGTGCACGGGTCCTCGTGGCCAGGCGGGCCGCCGATGACATACATCTGCGCGGAGATTAGCTAGTTGGAGAGCCAAGAGCAGCGATTGGGCATACCCGGTGGGACTTGTTGCCCTCCTTGGGGTTCTCGCAGGCTACATAGGCATACCAGCGGCCATCGATAACGTGGATCTCGGGAGCCCAGATGCCGCCAGAGTATTCGGTGCCTGGCGGGGGCTTCCTGGTGGGCATTAGCATGGGAAAGACAGAGTGGGAGCGTGCATGAATCACGCTCAGAGCGAAGGAGACGGGAAGGAAACCAAGAGGAGGAATCGTTGGGTGGATTCACGTGACGGAGAAGGAAGAGAAGAGGAAAGAAGAAAATGCCCACCACCTACCAGATGACATGCTTGGAGGCATTGTGGAAGCTGAGGACGTTGTCGGAGCACCAGACCTCGATGCGGTCGCCGGCGGTGAAAGTCTGGTGGATGGAGTCAGGGCCGGGGGTTGCAGCGGGACTGCCCCTCACTTACCAGGTAGAACTTGTCGTTCTTGTACGTGACAAAGGGATCGGGGGTGGCGTGGGGGGTGCAGGTGATGACAGAGTTGTTGTAAGTCATGATGCTGGTCTGGATAGAGTTTGGAGGGGGAGGAGAGGGAGGGATGGGTTGCACAAATACCAGCAGCCCCGCGTTGGTTGCAGCAGTTGTGTTGTGGTGCTAGCGCGCGTCAGATGGCGGTTGCGTCATAGCCGCGCCTTGAAACACGGGTGCGGTCCGGGGGCAGCTGCGCCTGCAGCCAGTAGGAGCGGTCCGCGGCGGGGTAGTGGCAGTGGCAGTGGCAGCAGCAGCACAGGCAGGGCGACGTGGCCTCGCGCTGGGGCTGTGCGAATGCGTCAGTCCCCAGCTACACAGCACAAGTACTTTGGTACCTGAGCAGGGGTCCGACTGAGGGCTCCCGTCCCGCTGTCTCCCACCAACCGGAAAATCTGCGCGGCCGCCGGAGCTCCAGTCCTCGCTCTCTCCCGCCCTGAACATGGCTCCACGCCCCTTTCCCTTTCCCCTCGGCGTGGGCATTGACATCTGCAGCATCCACCGCGTCAAGTCTCTCCTTCAACGCTCCGGCCCCGCCGACTCCTCTTTGCCGCGGCTGCATTCATTCCTGGCACGTGTTTTCTCCTTCCGCGAGATCTTGCTATTCGACCTGCGCTTCACCGGCGTGCTGCAGAAGCCAGGCGCCGAGCATGAGCCTGCCCTTGCTACCGGTGCAATCCGCTACCTTGCTGGCCGGTAAGAAGCTCGTGCACCATGGCCTGGAACGGTCCGGTTGAGTGCTTTATAGATTCGCTGCCAAAGAAGCTGTCATCAAAGCCATCCACCCACGCCGAATCTTTCTGAGAGATGTGCTGGTCGCTGGTCAGGGCAGTCAGCCCCACGCCATCGTGTTCGACAAGTCGCCCGACCTGACCCATGTCCAACGCCTCTACCTGAATCAGAGCTACGGCTTCAGCTTGCCGATCCGCGCCGAGATTGATCCTCCCGCTGATTTGGCAACCCATCCTGATACGGACCCAGCTTTGGACCGGTGCAAGGGCCAGGTGGCAAAGCTGAGCATCTCCCATGACGGCGATTATGCCACTGCCGTGTGCTTGGCTGTTGTGCAGTCCGGATCCCGCCAGTTCGCCTCACAGCTCTTGCACGTCCTAAGAGACTATCAAGTGGCGTTGGCCAACATTCGAATCCTCAACTCCCAGATGGAAGAGTCCACAAGGAAGTTGGTAGGGCTCCACGACGCCTACTTCTGGCGACAGAATAGGCAGAGAAAAAGGGCCCAGTTCAAGGAAGTAGTGCTCCACAACCGTATCAAGCAGAGGCTCGCGACAATCCGAATGTACAGCGATGCGCTTCACTCGCTGCTACCCAGCACCCTTGATGAGGACTCGGCCGCCCTGAAGCACGAGCGCGACCTCATGTCTGACCCCTCTGCAATATACAAGTCTATCATGCAGACCGGGCGTGAGAAGAGAAAAAAGAGGAGAGCGGGGCGCTGAGCCCAAAGGGAGGTTGTGGAAGAGAAGTGATGCGATACGGCGTGCACTCTTTGTGTGAACGTGCAACGGAGTAGACAAGCCAGCGGTTGGGTCATTGTCCCCCTTTGGGTGAGCTGGAGTAATCCAAGTAGTGTAAGAATTGAATCAGACGGATGCATTTCTTGTCGTTCTGGGTGACGCCAGGCAGTCAGGCAACGGTGCAAGCTCGGGCCATCTCGCGCGCGTCGACCTTCACGTCGAGCTCTACGGCGGCCGCACTTCCTCCACTACCTCCCGCCCGCGCCTCCACCGCTCCTCGCGCCGTCCCCACCGCATACCGCAACAATGGCCGAGAGCGACCCTCTGCTCAACCTCCGCAGCGCCATCGCTGCCAACACACCCCCAATCCCCACAAAGACCGCCGACGCATCGCATACCCAGGATGTCGAGCAGGATCTCGCAAAGGCAACTTTCCTCCAGTTCAACCACGAAGACGGTCAGCACCGCGCCATTCCGCTGAACACCCCGACGCGCTTTGTCTCCGAGGGCCAGCCCGTCGACCTGCGCAGCGTGTACTTCACCTGGCTGAAGAAAGATGCTGCCGTTCCCGAGTATATCACCTCCGTGGGGCGTTTGAACGATGAGTTGAAGCTGCCGGGTAGCGCTGGGGGGTCCGTCAAGAACCTGGTCTTCGCTGAGAAGCTCGACCTCATCACGTGGCTCGAGGGTGGCTCCGACGAGAGTGAGAACATAAAGCCGCTGCCGTCCGACACTTCGGCCGCCGCAAGCTCTGCGAACATCGCCGCCGGGACGACAGGCGGTATATCGACTGTGCCCAGCGGTGCCCCGAAGCCAGGCAAATCCCAGCCCGACCCGCGGCTTCTAGAAATCTACAATGGCGAGAGGCGCATGGGAGACAGGAATAGCGTGTTGCGCGGCATCAAGCCTACCGTGGGTCCAGCAGCGCTTCATGCTGCATTCAGTGGTTGCTGACATCCTGCCAGGATTTCTCTCACGTGCACAAACACGCCGCTGCTCTTCTTGGTCACGGCAAGCACTCGGGCGCACCCGCCGTACCCAATCCTCTCAACAGTGTCAGCAACCCTGCGCTCGTCTCGAACCTCAAGAAGCCCGGCCGTCGCCCTGAGCCTATCATTCTCTTGTCACCGTCCGCCTCGTCGCTCCTGCGCATGTCCAACGTCAAGTCTTTTCTTGACGGCGGTATCTACAGCCCAGCGGATTCCGCCGGTGCCGGTCCCAACCTGCTTCACCTTACTCGCACACTTCCTAGCATTGATCCCAATCGCCCGATGCGATTCATCCTCGTCGATACCCCCGATCAGTTCAAGCCAGACTACTGGCAGCGCGTGGTAGCCGTCTTCACAACCGGACAGACCTGGCAGTTCAAGTCATACAAGTGGACGCAGCCCGCAGAACTGTTCAGCCACGCTCTGGGCGTTTATGTCGGCTGGAGGGGAGAGACGGTACCTGAGACGGTGAAAGGATGGGGACGCAGCGTCATGACTGCGCAGGTTGACAAGTGGACGCCGCATCAGGGCGCAGTCGGTCGCTGGAGAGATCGCGAGGAGGTGGAGAAGATTTGGAATGCCATCGAGCTTAGCATGCGGGGCAAGGGCTGGACGAAAGACGGTCCTCCGGTAGGAAGGTAGACGGGACATAATGCACGGCGGCGGCGTCCGGCGTTGGTTGGGAAACGGTGTTCATGCGCCGAAGGCCTCGCTCATGGCAGATGAGGCAGAGACCAAAGATCAAAAGCGGGTTCATGGGGAGTGGTTGGATAAGATGGGGGCTCGAGGCTCCGTATCGAATGCATGCGACAATGTGATTCAACATGAAAAGGTGCAGCAGCACACAGGCCGCTGCATCGGCGGCTCAAAAGCGTGCGGACGTTCTCGGGCAGGGCTCCGTGAGGATGCTGAAGACAAAGCGTCTGATGAGTGGGCCGCACTCAGATGTTCAGCAGCCGCCTGTCTTTGTCGTGGTCGCTGATAAGGATGGTTTAGCTTGAACCGGCGAGCTGCTGCCAACAGTCCTGGTGGATCCGCCCTCTGCATCCGGATTCATGTTTTCAAACAACGGGTTGTCGCTTCCTTTGACAAGCTGGGGGTAGTCAGAAGTGCGATGATACAACCACGGCTACCACTCACCCATGGGCTTATGATGGAAAGCGCAATCCAGTCCAGGTCGTCATGATTCAAAAACGTCACTACTACTGCTTGAACCGCTGAAGTGTCGGCTTAAAGCCGATCTCTCATAAAAGCCAGCAATAGCAACGCATCTCCATCTCTATCATGTTCAATCGTTACACAGCAGAGAACGTCGTTCCATCTCGCCCGCGTTCGTTTAGTCGTTCCCGCGGCTCTCCCGGCCACGAAGTAGGTCATGACGTGGGGAGCACATTCCTCAATGCCTGGCGCATTCCCGCCTGAGCCAAGCAGCCAGCCACACAGCAGCAGAAGCAGCAGCGAGCATGACCTTTCCACGTCGCAAGAAGAGCGCGTCGAGTTTCCTCCACCCCGACGCAGCCGATCTTTTCGCCGTTGGGCGCGCCAGAAATTCTTACACCGGTCGAGCCGTGGAACCAGCGCTGGCTGGCACGAAGACAGTGGCTACGACTCTTGGTCCTCGTCCTCGTCCTCGTCCTCGTCCTCTGGATGCGAAAGAGTGCTATTCGAGCACCCTACTCACGGAAAGCCCGGGCTGTACATTCGCGACACGGACGACTACCTTACCGTCCAGAATCCCAATCCACACACGGGTGAAATGAGCCCAAGCGTGCTGAGCCTGGTCTCCGAGCGTACCGAACCCCCGCCCTGCATCCACGACCCGGCCGAAGCCTTGAGAACCACACTCGATAGGCAGCAGTCGCAGCAGAAAGAGCGCTTCCTTCGCTGGCGTCTGTTTGGGAAGGAGCTTCCGCCCACTCCACCTGAACACGACCAGCCCCCCCTTAGGCCTCCGAAAGTCACTGTTGAGGACGAAGAGCCGCCTGATGCTCTCGACAGCGCAACCCAGCCACTCCAGTCTCAGCCGCCTTTCGATCATTATGCGGCTTTTGACCCCGACCATCTGCGAATGCCGGGCGCTCTGACAATCACTCCTCCAGTCAAGACGGTCACGAACGGCGGAACAGATACCATCTCTACATGGGTTACCGAAGAAAGCCGCAGGGTATTCGAGTTGCCAGCCGGGCCTCTCACGCCAGGCAATACGCCTCCCTCTCAGGGCGTCGTCCCTGCTGGTCCCCGAATTATGCGCGCGCAACCAAGGAGCCGAAGCCAAGTGCCAGAACCAGCACGAGCGCGATCGTATACCTCATACGATCCGCGAGAGGCTTTTTGTGCGCAGTCGAGAGAAAGGGTGCTCGGCCCGCGACAGCCATGGGAAAGGTCGGCGAACACGGCAATGCCGCGAAGGGTGTGCTCAATACCGCGGAAACCACTTGCGGGTGGATACATGGCCATGCCCCCGCCGCCACCTCATGGACCGGACGACATTGTTAGGCCGTCATCCTCAGCTAGGTCGCCGATTGAAGCGGACTACCCGCCGCCGCCGCCGCCGCCGCCGCACAGGTATGAGGCCGGTCGACCGTATCACCAGGGAGAGTGGAACGCTTCATCCAGGCCTCTTTTGGATACGCCTCCGCATTCCTCACTTAGTGTACCGGTTGTACCCTTGACCGCGCCCATTCCTGTGACTCCAATGCAAAACCCTCCACCGTCGGAACCCGTACCGGCCATCCACCATCGCGCTACGCAAACTCGTGCCAGTGTCGCAGGCGCGTTCAAGCGACACCCGATCCAGCCATCGTTCGAGACTCCCTCAGTACGGGCGCAGACGCGACTGAACGGTACCGGGGTGCAGCGACTGGTAATCACAACCGGGAAACCACGCCAAACGGGTACAGCAACAGCTGGCTCCCAAACCCCAGCTCCAAGCGGTACCGCGGACAAAGCGCAGCGCATCACGACTTCAACCCGGAGCCCTCCTTGGCCACAAGCAGCAGAGTCTGCGACGGAGAAGATGAAGAGGTCCACGCCGACAGCAATAACACCGTCACCAGCAAAGCAGCCGATCCCCACTGCCACCAAATCAACACGCAAGAAGCTCACCAAGCCATTTCCGACTTCAAAAGCCAGCGCCGCTAAAGCTCCGGCTGCGGAGAAGAGTGTTCCAAAGGCCACGCCCGCACCTGATCTCAAGCCATCGCCAGTACGCGTCCGCGCGCCGCCAGCAGCTCCCATGGTCACCATCAAAGCAGCCGCCAGTACCGCCGCTGCAAGAAAGACAAGCGCGGCCCCGGCCGCCGTCAATGACGCCTCCTTCGCCGCTCAGCGCGCCGCCGCGCTGGCCGCACTGCGCGAGCAGCATGCATACCATTGTGGCGTAAGCAAGCACACAACGGCCAAAATTGCTCAGACGGCGGCTAAAACGGCAACAGAATTGGTCGAAGGCCCGGAAGAGAGGGTGGAACTGGCCTCTCCGAAGGAGAAGGATGCGCCTCTGATTGCAGTACGGGTGTCGAGACAGACTGCGGTGAGACTGCTGCAAGCGTTGGCGTTGATATGGGCGGTCGTCGCGGGGTGGCACATGCTGAGCGTGGTGTGGAAGGGGTTGGTGGTGGTGCTGTGGCCGGTTTGGTGGATGTTTAGGGTGATTGCGATGGTGGGCGGGTGTGTGAGGGGCGGTGGTTGGGCTGGCTGATGGGCTTGATGATGGACGATTGATGGTGAAATCCATAGGAGGGTGAGTGCCGGGGTTGGGAGTACTTCCTCTTTGGGCCGCCTTGGCAGCAGCGATAGAACGAACCACCTTTTGCAGACGTCACGCTATGTCAGCGACAAAGACGGGCCGTCTCTCGTCGAGTGCTGCTGTTCGTTGCCTCTAGCGGAAATAGCAAGCATTGCCATTATGCACCTATTTCCTCTTCCTTATACTCGGTGGCCGGATGATCATTCGATGTCTAGAGGTTGAGATTCTGCTAACGGGATGAGGAAGGAGAGTGATGCTCGCCCAAATCCACACAGCTCGTACCCGACGACTATTGCGCCCACCCGGTTCTCGACAGCTATTGATGCCGATATGTTGTATGCGCTCAGAAGACGGCGAGAATCGGCAGCAGGATAGCCTTTGCTACTTAAGCTTTTGCCAAGACCCTTCAAGCCTTGAATGACAAACATGGTGTTCCTTCTGAGTCACAGTGGTCTAGTGCGCGGACGGGGTCGCCCAGTCCGTAGCCGCACAACTGCACCATGGATTAGGAATTCCTCTCGGGTGCGACTCTTGATTAGAAATCAACCATCTCCATTGAGTGCTTTGGCCCAGCGCAGCAGACGGACAAAGAGACAAGACGTAAGATAGGGCCAGGGCGCTGAGTGGTGCCAAAAGCGGAAGGCGGGCCGGCTGCGCTAGTCAGCACAACACCCAGCCCGGGATGCTTCCCCTCATTCCCAAACCCACCCGTTTCCAATGTCGAGTGACACAACACGAGAGCTTTGCGTGACGCAATCTTGTGAAAGGTAACCTCAGCCATGTCCTTGGCCATACATAAGCCTGCCGTCGCCCTCGCTTCCCTTCGTGAAGTGTTGCACGCTCTCCGTTGGTTTCGCCGGTTTCCCAGAAGCAGAGACAACGGCATTCGCCACCCAAAGAAAAACATGGCACCCACCGGGTCTGATAAGTGTCTCAGATTGAGGTAGGCCGTGGCATGGACCTGCTGGCATTTTGATCCTAACTGCCTCCTCAGTCTCGACACCCACGACATCGTCTTCCGTCGCAAGCATCGCGATGGCCAGAAGCTGCTTGTCCATGGCGAAGTCGTCTTCTGCACCCAAACCCCAGCCGCCATCAAGTCTGTCAAGGTGGCATTGCATGGGGTTCGTAAAGTGCAGTAAGAACCACGCTTCCCGGATCGGCAAGAGATGCTGACCGCAACGCCACAGCTGGTTGACGAACACCCTCCAACCGCAGACCGTGAGGCAGAAAGACATCATCTTCTCCCAAGATCGCCTCCTTTACGGCCTTGTCAAGGGCACCGGCAAAGCCAACAAGGCAGCGCCCGGCCTCTACACCTGGCCCTTCACTTTCACCCTCCCCTCCTCGCTCCCGGAGTCCATACCCTGGCTTCCGCTCGACACGTACATCCGCTACTCCATCTGCGCCGAAATCGGCATCGGCAGCGGTGTGTTTACCAAGACGCTGCGCACCAGCGAGCCTCTGCGTCTCATCAAATCCCCCTCTTTCTTCATCGACGAGCTCGAGTTCGCCCCGGATGTAGGCTGTTGCCCTCTTTCTGTACACGCGCCTCTGAACTCACACATTGAATTCCCAGATTACCCAGCAGACCGTGCACATCGCTCTCCCCACCAGTCAGCTCGACGCCACCGTCACCCTCCCTCAACCCTACCAGCCCACCGACAACGGCGGCGGCGTCCTTGAAACCACCTTCGCGCTGACGCCTCTTCTCCGCGACTCTGCTACTACTCCGGACACCACCACCAAAACACCCTCGTCAAATCCCCACCGGTCCATTACTCTCAGCCTCGAACTGCTCCAAAACGTCCACCTCGTCACGACCGACAAGCGCGGCGAGCCCCACCGCGGGACCAAGTGCATACGGTCCGTGGCCGAGGTGAGCAGGTCGGTGGCGGAGAGCCGGCTGATGACGACTACTGCAACGAAGGCGATGGCGACGGCGGCGGCGGCGGCGGCGTGTGATGGGATCGAGCAGCCGAGAGGCAATCTCGATGGAAAAGACGGCTGTGGTGGCGGCAGCAACAGCCACGGTAATACGACGTCGACGTCGACGCCGACACCGCCAACGACTTGCTTCGACTTGACCTTGCCGCTACCCATGGCGCCGTACGCCCTGGTACAGAGCGTGCACGACGGCGAGAAGATCCGGGTGCGGTACACGCTGCGGGCGAAGGTGAGCGTGGAAGACGATCAGGGGGCGAAAGGTACGAGAGAGGTAAGTGGATCTATTCCAAAAGAACAAGGGCCCTAGGGCTGACGGCGGTGCGCGAGTAGGAGGACAGTGCGAATCTATTCCCGAAACTGTTCGTGCCAGTTTGCGAGCGGCAGGACAGCGTCGTCTCCAGCACCAGTAGCGCTTGCGAGACCGACATCGTCGATGAGTGCGGCGTCGTCACGAGCTTGCCGAGCTATGGCGAGCACCTGTTCGACACCTATTACTGTTGGGATGCGCGTGGTTTGACGGCAGATGACATACCGCATCAGGGAGATCGGATGGGGACTGTAGCGTGTTTTGGCACTTAGTAGCCTGCCTTCCCAACCGACACACGTAATGTACGCCGTCGTTGGCCCTTGGTTTCACCTTCTGCAAATCCCGTAGCGAGCTTGCGTCATCAAAATATCTCTTTGTAGTTTCTTCGCTTCCTCGCGTTTCGCCAAGTACTATATCATGTAATATCCATATGATGAGAATAATTGCCGCTGATGGTGACTTGAAGCTGCAATTGGCAGAAAAATGGCCCATTAAATAACCGACGAGACAATGCTTTTTTGAGCCCGCCATATTCCGCAGTCGTTGATCGATCGTAAAACGCCCTAGTTGTTCCGCCGCCGTTCCGATACGCCGTTCCTCCTGGACAAGTTTACCACTCCAAAGGCTCCTTCACCACGTCACCCCTGTTTGTCTTGGGGACAGGCGCGGCCTCGATCTTGACCGGGCCGGTGCGGTGTCTCGAGAGGTAGCCCTGACCATCCAACCACGGCCACTCGCGCGTCCTCTTCTCCTCGAACTTGTTGATCTGGTCCTGCTTCTGCATGGTAAGGCCGATATCATCGAGACCGTTCACAAGGCAGTGTTTCCTAAACTCCTCGACCTCGAACTCGGCAAGAACATTGCCATCCGCGTCCTTGATGACTTGGGCGGGAAGGTCGACCTCGATCTCCTTGCCGGCCTCGGCCTCGGCCGCGATCTTCTCAAGGGTAGCCTGGTCGGAAATGCGAATAGGAAGCATGCCATTCTTGAAAGAGTTGTTGAAGAAGATGTCACCAAAGCTAGGGGCGATGATGGAGAGAATGCCGAAGTCGAGGAGAGACCAGGGAGCGTGCTCACGCGAGGATCCGCAGCCGAAGTTGGGGCCCGTGCAGACAAGGATCTTGGCATTCCTGTAGGGCTCCTTGTTGAGCACGAAGTCGGGGTTCTCAGCACCGGTGGCGGGGTCGAATCTCCAGGCGTTGAAGAGGGCAGAACCCAGGCCAGAGCGCTTGATAGTCTTGAGGAACTGCTTGGGGATGATTGCATCGGTATCGATGTTTGCTACGTCCATTGGTGCAGCGTAACCCTTGAGCTGCGTGAACTTGGGCATGCCACCAGTGCTGGAAGGAGCACCCGTCTCTGCCGAGTTACCCTGGGAGTCTACCGGATCGTCAAGAATCTTGTCGAGGTCCGCATCGCTCTCGATATCGCTAACGTTGGCCTCAAGCTCTAGCTTCGGCGACCCTTTGTCGACAGATGCAGAGGGAGGGGCAACTTCCCTGACATCGGAGAGTCTGCCAGTGATGGCAGCAGAGGCAGCCATGGCCGGGGACATCAGGTGCGTCCGGCCACCGGCACCCTGGCGGCCCTCGAAGTTGCGGTTCGAGGTACTGGCGCAGCGCTCACCAGGGGAGAGGATATCAGGGTTCATGCCCAGGCACATGGAGCACCCGGCCTCTCTGAATTCGAAACCGGCATCCAGGAACACCTTGTCGAGACCCTCGGCCTCAGCTTGCTTCTTCACAAGACCAGAGCCAGGAACAATCATGGCACGCTTGATGTTAGAAGCGATCTTGTTGCCCTTCACAATCTTGGCCGCCTCGCGCAAATCCTCGATACGAGCATTCGTGCAAGAACCGATGAAGACCTTGTCGACCGGAATCTCCTGCATTGGGACGCCGGCGGTAAGGCCCATGTACTGAAGAGCGCGGGCGCATGCCTTCTTCTTGATCTCATCCTGGAAGTCGTCGGGGCTGGGAACAACGCCGGTGATGGGAACGACATCCTGAGGCGAAGTTCCCCAAGAAACGGTGGGAGCAATATCCTTGGCGTTGACGTAGATCTCCTCGTCGAAGTTGGCGCCCTCATCGGTCTTCAGGGTCGACCAGTAGGCAATGGCCTTCTTCCACTCGGTGCTGTCGACCTTCGGGGCAAGAGGCCTGCCCTTGAGGTATTCGAAAGTGATCTGGTCAGGCGCAATCATGCCCGCACGTGCACCAGCCTCGATAGACATGTTGCAAATGGACATGCGAGCCTCCATACTCAGCTTCCTGATTGCAGAGCCGCAGAACTCGATGACGGATCCGGTACCACCAGCGGTGCCGATGATGCCGATGACGTGGAGAACGATGTCCTTGCTGGTGACACCGGGGGCCAGCTCGCCGTCGACCTCCACCTTCATGTTCTTACTCCTCTTCGAAATCAGGGTTTGCGTGGCGAGAACGTGCTCAACCTCGGAGGTACCGATGCCGAAGGCCAAGGCACCGAAAGCACCGTGGGTGGACGTGTGCGAGTCACCGCAAACGACAGTGGTGGCGGGAAGCGTGAAACCTTGCTCAGGGCCGATGATGTGGACGATTCCCTGCCTCTTGTCACCCATACCAAAGTAAGTGAGGCCGAATGCCTTGACGTTGTCCTCGAGAGTGGCGCATTGCGTTCTCGAGTCGTCCTCCTCGATGAAGGTGTTCACGTCCTTGAAGTTTTTCCTCGACGAGGTGGGGATGTTCTGGCAGCGCGTCAGGGAGTGATAGCATCGCGCAGAGGCAGGATACTTACGTGGTCAGTGGTGACAAGGGTGCAGTCAGGTCTCCGGACCTTCCTGCTGGCGTTGCGGAGCCCCTCGAAAGCTTGCTGTGGCGATCATTAGCTCGACGTCATAGGCAGCGCAGCGTTCGGTTGCGACACTTACCGGTGAAGTGACCTCGTGCACCAAATGTCTGTCTGTGCAGGATGTCAGCGATGCATTCGACGAGAGAGGCGCCGGTCATGCGCACCAATGTACAGGAGAACGGTGCCATCCTCCTTCTCCTCGACGATGTGGTCCTCGAAGACCTTGTCGTACAGGGTCCGCGGGCCTCTAACTGCGCCGGGCATTTTGAAGTGGGTAATGGGTATCTAGGAAAGAGGAGAGATGGAAGAGAAGGAGTTGGGAGGAATGACAGTGCTGCGACAGGAAGCAGCGGTTGCCGCCCGCTAGAAATATTGGCGTGTCGACGAGCTGGCCGGCCGGTATCGGAGTGTGGGGAAGATTTTGGGATAAGCGGCAATCTCGCCACTTGTCATTGGCCGAGGATGGCGACCCGCCCTGCGCGGGGCTGCCACTGCGCCCTGGTCGCCCACCACTCTTGACTCTTGACCTAGGTATGCCGCCTCACGCCCTCACCGGCCCCGGACCGCTCTCCATCGCTGGCCAAGCGCGGCACATGCGCCGAGGCGTGAGGGGTTATGTCCACGCGCTTTAGCTCTGCGCTGGGCGACTTTGACCCCCGGCCTCCGAAGGATCCCAGCCAATTGCAACGCCTGCATTTCTACCTTCATGCTACAAACTGCGACGACCTGCACCACCGAAACGCTGCTAGTGAACTGATGCCTAGGCACGCACTCCTTGCGCGGTCGGAGAGCCGTGTCCATCCGGCCTAAGGATCCTTGCGCTGCTCCAAGCGTGATATGACTGTGCCCCGCGCTTACGACGAGCGGAATCGGCGACCGTGCCCCTCCCTTGGGACTCACGACAATGCTGCTGTCTTTGGCGGCAGGCAATGGCTGCACCGCTTCTCGAGTTCAGACGGTCCTCATGCTTCTAAGAGTGCTAGAACTCGTTATCCTCATGATTGAAATACAGAGCTGGGCAGGCTTAGAAGAAGAGCACCACCCCACTGACCACCAAATTCGGAAGGAGGGGCAGTATGAGATCATTCAGTCGGCGCATGCTGGCCAAAATCTCCGACGCAACACAAAGCATCAGGGCAATGTGGATCCACCCTGCCGCGCTGCCCTTTGTGAGATTCGGATCTGGCCCGATGTCTTGCCAGTCAGCCAAAAGAGCCAAATACAACAGCCCTCTGCCCAGGCCGGTTTTCCTGGTCCAACAGCGAATTTTCAAACGTAAGCAGCAGATGCGATGTTCGGACAAGGAGCTCTGTGAAATTTCGCATTAGCAATCGCCCCGAAGAATCACCGTTACAAGTGGAAAGTGTCGTGCGACTTCGGAGTCTGCAAGCATCCCTTACCTTCGTACTCGATATCGTAACTGACGGCCATCTCCTCATCCGCGCGAATGAGTATAGGCGTGTCTCGTCTGAGCTTGCGCTCTCTCACGCGAAATCTCAATCCTACATTCCTTGAGGGGCCCACCCAAAGGAGCCGCTTGCCATCAGCTATGTCTTCATCGGGTTGCGTCTCTTTGCCCGTTCCGGACGTGCTCTCGTCCGACGGGGCTTGTAGGTCGGGCATTTGACCGGCTGCCGGCAGTGCCACCTCCTGCAACCAGTCTCGGAATACCCTTAAAACACTATCCTCGACTTCCACAAAGCTCCGGAATAAGCCATGGCGTGGGCCAAGTTTGATCAAGTTGATCACGGCACACAGCTGCGTGAAACGCTCCTCGCTGTCTAGAGAAAGCATCTGCCGGACGAGCTCATCATCTTTGTAGCCACCACCTGTGTATCGGGGCCCAGAGCTCGACGGATGCGTCCGTGAGCCAGGGATATCACCAGGCCGTGTCCGCGCAGAGCGTGCCTCAGGGCCCTTTCGATACGGTCGGAACCGCGAATATCGGTTGCGCAAGTATCCAAGTCGCCCGACCAGGTCCTCCTCCTCAAAGTCAGGGTCAGGGACGTCGAGTCCATTTGTACCCAGGTATCTGCAATACAAAGGTGGTTCTGTGAGCTTGGCGCTGGGGTGGTAGCACTCGAGCAGGAGCGTGTGATCTCGCTCATGAAGGTTGGCGGCAGCTATCAGACGATTGTGAACGATTCGGAGGATGACGGCATAGAATCGATGAGCCACAGTAGTCAGCGGCAGCAAATCAGGCGTTGGCAGTGAATTGAGGATGTGGATGAGGAGCTGCCATGAAGCTTGCCAATTAGTTTCGGTTACTCAGGGCAGAAAGTGATGCAGCATACCTCATTCGGCAACGAGAGAAGCCCTTTAGCTTCGGATAGACGAGCCATGCCTGGGTACAATTCAGTGACGTCGCGGATGTACGGAGGGGAGCCTTTCGACTGCATAGTAGCGTCGATAAAGGGCAGATGACGTTGATCGGGGGCGATAAGCAAAGCCCTCGGTCTAAGCTTGTTGTGGTAATGGGTTTTCACCGCGTCGCCCTTTCCTCGCAACGCGACTCCCAGACGCGTCTTTCGTAGCCACGTGAGGCCTGGGGCCAATCTCACTCAACATCCGTACAGACAGATTGACCTCGCCTGCCGAGGACCAGGGAACATGCAACGGTTCATCACAGGAAAAGGTCGCACGGCAAGCCCGGCGCCTGAACGCTCGCACACACCCGAAAAGCGCTCTGAGGCAGAGCGCCGTCGTCTGGCAGCCGCAGCCAGAGTGGATGTCCCTGACACTAACTTCCAAGGACCTGACGGACAATCCCCGCAACGAGACATGAGCCGGCAACACCAGCAGACTGCGGCTTGGCCTATCCAGAAGGAGCGTCTGCTCAACTACAATGCTTTCGACACAGATGCAGAAAATGCCGATGACACAACCGTTACGAGCTTTTCGGATGAAGGTGCTCAAAGCAACTTGAGACAGCAAGATCTTTATGCCGCGCACAACGATCATGCCGAGGACGATCAACGGAGCGTCGACGGCAACGAGTCACACTTCGCAGACGGGGAAACAGACGATGGCCGAGAAGGCCCAATTAATGACCAAGAGCATGATCTACTCTACACATTACAACACGGCCTAGGAGAGCACGGTATACTCCCACGGTCTCAGTCATATCCTAGCACGTCTTTTCCTGGCGGCGATGATGAGGAAGAAGAGGGCGAGGAGGGTGGATATGCTGGCGACGAGCAATACGAGTCCCAGGATCCTAGACAAAACCACCATATACCGTACCCGACGCCTCAAGAGCATCGTCGGCCTTCTCACCCCTATGTTGCACAAGATACGTTTCATCAGCTTCTCCACGCAGCGCCAAAGAAGAACATATCAGACACTAGCCTCCCAGTCCGCAGCGGAGTTATTCCCTCTGAAATCCCCAGACCTCGTGGTGCCAAACCAGTTCAACAGACCCAGCAGCGACACCATCACACGCTACCGCCTCCTTCAGCCCAGCCTCAATTGAAGGACACACAATCAACCAGGCCCGCTCGTAGGCCCTCTACAATCTCAAATACCGAAACTATCAACGAGCACAACTTCCTCACAAGTCGCCCCTCCACCGCCCAAAAAGCTCCACTCTCCCCATCTGATGCCAGCTCCGAGCCCATCTTGGATTACGAGGACGAACGTCTCTTCAAGATGAGCTATTCGGATCTTGACAAGGAGTCCTTCGACCACAATCCTCGTGCCGATTCCACCAAGGATTCCTTTTCCCACCTCACCAACTCGCCTCTCGAAGAGCGGCTGCGAAGCGCCTTCCGCGAACTCCGGCCAGAAGACCAGGCCGGCTTCTTCGCTTCCCTTAAAATCAGTGAGTGGGAAGATGCCGGCGATTGGTTCCTCGAGCAGTTTGGCGACCTACTCGGGCGGTTCAAGGAGGCCCGTCGGACGCGGCGTGACGTTGCGCGCGACTTTGAGGACGAGATCCGGAAGCGCAACGATGCGGTTGGCCGGAAGCGCCAGTGCGTCGAGCAGGAAGTTGGCAGAATCAAAGGCCAGGGCCAGAGACTGCTGCCGGACACGCCGTCGAGACGGAGAGCAGCTACGCCTGCCTTTACGCCTAGGCGCTGAGAGACGGACCAAGACATGATTCGCGAGGTCTCATGGCATGGATGCTGTTGAAAATGTGACCAGGGATGACGTTACATTCTTGCTGTGCGATTGAAGTGCTCGGCTACATTGCGAGAATGCATTGATGAATAGCATGCACGTTTTACGAAAGGGCCAACTCAAGGCTGTTTTCTACCCTTATACCGTTGCTAAACCCCATGATGAGAGATTCTGAAACCAAGAGCTTACATTTGCTCTTGACTATCTAGACCTCTAGCGTACGACTGAAATAGCTCTATTTTGCAGTGGCCAATATATAATACAAGAACTCCTCCATCTAACTCTTATATTACAGAGAAATGCCTCAAACAAACCAGTTATCCTGCGTGAAGATCAGCAGCGCAAGCCGATGCCTAATGAACAAGCCTACCAGCCCGCACGCCACCTGCAACGCACACAAGCCCATCGCCAGCCTGTCCTCACGCATGGGGCCGAACCACACGAGCCATAGGTTGAGGATGGTCAAGTTCGTGCTCTCGAGCACGTTGCCCTGGTCGTCCACCTTGACTCGCACAAGATGCAGCTTGTGCAGGGTCTTGAGGGCCTCGGCGACGGCGGGGCGCAGAGGTTTGGCCTGTTCGGCGAAGACGACGACGCTGGGCTCGAGCAGGCCCGTGTGGCGGTTGAAGCGCGGCAGGCGGTGGCGCGGACAAGGGACAACGTGGAAGAGCTGCGGGGCCGAGTAGACAAAGTTGGCGATCTGCGGGACAAGCAGCAGCAGCAGCGTCTTGGAGAAGTGGCCGAGGATGCCGACGACGGCGAAAACCATGCCTGCAAAGTAGCAGTACGTGTCGCCGACGAAGACGCGGGCCGGGTACCAGTTGTGCGCAAGCAGCGCGAAGGAGACGCCGAGGAAGGGAAGCAGGAGGTAGAGGGAGAAGAGATGCGAGTCCGTGGCCGGGTGCGGGACGGGATAGCCCGGGGGCGGTGAAGGAATGAGGTAAAGCAGGTCATTGAAGGCCAGGAGGAGGGCGATGATGATTGATTGCGAGACTTCAATTCCGTTGATGCCGGCGAGGATGTTGATGCTATTGGGGCAGAAAATGGAGATCGCTGCCATGTAGGCGTAGTACAGCCATCCTGCGATGCATTAGGCAAGACGTCTAGCGGACCGAGGGCGTTGGGGAGCGGGGTAGTAGGGCAGCACAAAGGGACCAGGCCGTACCTATGTCAAGGAGAACGCCAAGGTAGGATCGCAACGGGGTCGGTACCACGATTTTGGTGACGCCAAAGTCGACGAAGTAAACGGTGAGCATAGGGATGGCAGCAAAGGCGGGAATAAGGATTTTGTGCCGCCAGCGGATGTCGAATAGATCATCGCCGATGCCAAGGAGAACCACAGTCTGAAGGGAGAGAATGGCGGACAGGTACGACGCAAGCTAGAAAACATCAACAAAAGAGAAGCCAGCGGGCGTGGTGTTTCGGGGTTGACCTTGCTGTGAGGGAAGCGGTGGAGGAAGCGGCCCGTCTCGACCTCCTGGACTTGGACGATGATGTCCCTGTTGCCGCCTCCCGAGGTGGCGGCGACGATGTCCTTGTAGAAAGGGAAGGGAATGAAGACGAGCAGGGCGAAGAGATAGACGACGGCGCACACAGCACCCATGGTCTCGGGGCTGTTTCCGGATCAGCGCGGTTCCAGTTTGGTCGGCGTCACGTGGGCGGACGCACATCTCGACATTCTTGAGCTTCGACAGGTCGCGTCCCTTGAAACCAGCGCGCATGAAGGCATCGCCGAGCCAGCGGATGAGGGCGTAGCAGCTGGCAAAGGCCATGCCGCTGAAGGCCAGCGACGCAACGAGCGGCTCGCCGTCGCCCTGGAACGTGTTCGCAAGGATGCCGATGCAGGCGGCGAGCAGCGAGAGCAGAGCAAGGCTCTCGGCGCGCGAGAGCTGGCCGGCCATGGCGTGCGGGTGAGGATTATAAAACGAGTGTCATGCGGGACGGGGGAGCTGCAGGCAGTGGCAGTAGTGTTGAAGCCAGATGTTATATATCGGGCCGCGTATCCTCTTCTCGTCGCAGGCAGGCGCACGCAGCCCACGCCCCAGCCGCAGCCCTAGTGCCGCCCTAGCCGCAAGCGGGCCCCCGCCAACGCTGCGACGCGCCATGGACAACGTCAACGCGCTCGCAGCTGCTCACGCGCCCCGCCGCGACTCCATCCAGGCCCAGCTCGACCTCGTCACCACCAAGCTCGCCCGCCCGCAGTTTCTCAAATCCCTCACCCCCAGCCGCCTGCCCTCGCAGGCCGCCTCCGACGCCTCGCTGTCGCCAAGGGACCGCGACAGGGACGGCCCCACCTCCCACCACCGACGCGCCCAGAGCCTTGTGCCCATCATCGTCGTCGACGCCAGCAGTGAGCCCTCCGACAAGGCCTATTACGCCGACGCCCTGCGCAAGAGCACCTCGCTACTGACCTTCGAACATGGAGCAAGACCTCTAGCCGACGCCCCTCTCGAGGCCTACCAGGAGCTGCGCGACTCCGAGGCCAAGGCCCGTCAGGCTACCCGCAACATGTCCGCCAACCAGGGCTTCCAGACGTTCGACCACGGCCACCAGGACCTGGTCCTGGCCGTTGACTTCAACTTCTTCGGCAACCGCATGGTCACCGCCTCGTCTGACCACCGCCTCAAGGTCTGGGACCGCAAGGACGAAAACTGGTCCCTGGTCGACAGCTGGAGGGCCCATGACGGCGAAATCGTCGAAGTAGGTCGCCGCCTGCGCTAGTGCTGCACTCTCCATGTCGTCTTTCCTCTTGTTGCATCCTTTACACCTGCTCACTACACCATCCCAGTCTCCCGTGCAGCATCCGCAGTGACATTGGGTGACACTGATGACTTGCAGGTCAAATGGAATGGCCCATTCATGGGTGAAGTCATTGGCAGCATTGGCGAAGACGGCCGTTTCAAGATCTGGCAGGAGGATGTGACGGAAATCGCCAATTCCGGTCGTCGCTTCAAGCTCATCTACAACCAAGTCTCCGAGACGCGCACGCCTTTCATGTCACTCGACTTCAAGCAGATCATGCAGGAAACTTGGGTCGCCCTCATCACCCGCGACGGCACGCTCACCGTCAACGAGCCTGTCGACCATGGAAATCTTTCCGAGTGGCAGATTCTTGCACAAACGCAGGTCCTGCAGCCGCCTCCCCCCCGCTCCGAGGAAGCAAGTTTCCGGGTGTGCTTCCACAAGGAGCAGCTACCCTGCTGGAGTGCGGTCAATGCCGGCCTAGACAGACGCGCTCTGTCACTCGCTGTCGCCGCCATGGATGGGGTCAGGGTCTATCGCAGTGACAAGAATCGCCGCTTCTACGTTGCAGCTGAGCTTATCGGCTCGCGAAGCATTCTTCGCGACGTGGCATGGGCCAATGGCTCTATGCGCGGAACGGACATTATAGCGACTGCAAGCAAGGACGGCTCGATCCGCATATATGAGCTTTCCACTCCCGAAAGCCCGCAGCAGTCCACCCTTGCTGCCCCGGTCGCACCTGAGCCCCAGCCATCTCCTCGCAGTCGCCGTAACGCGCCATCGGGTATTGGAGCCGGCCTTGCCGGTGCCTCTCGAGTTGGGGACGGCCATGAGAATGATCAAGATCCCGGCCGTGTCAAGCACCACGTCAAGATGGTTGCAGAGCTGGACTCGCACCATGGAGCAGTCTGGCGCGTATCATTCTCTCAGATGGGTATGCGAGCAATCCTTTGTGAAGACCGCCCGTTCTATTTTGGTAACCATGATGCAGGTGATCTTCTCGTGTCCACTGGCGATGACGGTGCAATTCGCACATGGAAGAAGGCGAGCAACAATCGTTGGCTCGAGTACGCCGAAATAGATCCAGGAAAAGGCTAGTAGTAGCTTTCCTCTACTCTACCAACTACTCTTAGCATATCTCGACTACATCTACAGGTGTTTCTCCAGAGGATGGGCCTGCCATCCTCCATGTCATCTTAGAAGCGTGGAAGGCTCCTGTGATGTTTCCGAGTTTCATCTACGACTCGAGTGAGCTGTGAATGATGCTGTAGCAGAGCCGTCGTCGTCTTCATCCACAGAATAGCGACGGTCAGACACAATAACTTTACTACGGGCTTAGCTCTGATAGACATCTTATGGGTACAAAAGTTTGTGGGTAGCACCTGGGAATTAAGCGAAAGGTTTTCTCTTTGGAATCAGTTTCTTGAGCTTCCATAGAAGCATTCCACTGCCTCTAGACGGTCGTCGATGTGTCGATTATTAACATTTTATATTCGGGTGTCATGGATTTGAACTCTTTCCAATCTGGGCACGCAAGACTTCAGAAATCAATCGATGACTCTGGCAAAGCTTGCACGGTGGTTCCAACTATCCCTGGAACTTTCAAGCTCCTTTAGCATTTTCTTCTTTTCAACAGAGTGGGGACGGTCACTGTACGTCCACTTCAAGGTCATCAAGATCTTGAGAGTCCCAGACTGTCTTTCCCAGTTACTCAAGTGTCTCTTAGAGAGCATAAGTTTGTTTGCGCATGATCCACGGGAAATTGTATTACTCGTATATGTCCGACTTCTTGGACCCCCCTTCTGAGTCCCCACTTCAAGGTCCCATTCTCAAAAATTCCTCCACCAAGACATCATTGAGATCGCTCGTCGACCAAACGATACTCCTGCGACCTTACTGGTGTTACTTTAGAGAACCCCAATCCATGTACCCGTGATCCTTCAAGCCCCAGCCAAGGTCCATGTGGTAATCTGGACGTTTGTGCTTCTGTATCCTCAAGGTCGTTTTCGAGCGAGCCCGTTCTGTAGCCATTCAACTTTCGTCTCAATCCTTGCACGTCTGATAGGTACGTAACAAGATATATGAGATTGCAAAGCGACTGCTCGGTAACTATACAGCTGGTTGGTGCGGCTGGGTATACACCTTGCAGCAAAGGTGTACCGCACAAAGTTAGCTGCTTGGCTTGATTGGGCATTAGCACACGAATCACTTTGCTTCACTCGTCACAATTTGCACATCATTCAGAAACAGCATTTTTGAAGTCCTGCCCATTTTGCTGACCAGATGCCTCGCAGACCGCTTATACGTTTTAGGAACCGCAGGTCACGGCAGCTTCGGCAAGGTCGCAGCGACAAGTAAAATCTATCTAGACCACTTTAAAACAGGAACTCCGGACAAGCTGCATCCCAAAACAGCAGAAAACAGTAAAAAACAGTGCAGTCCATCCGCCGGGTATCTCCAAAACAAAAAAAAAAAAAAAAAAAAACTCTTGCAGGCAAAACAACCCAGCCTCGTTAAAACCTCAAAAACCCTCCCAGTGGAGAGGATGAGAGGGGGAAAGAGGGGAAAAGAGTGCTGGTTACTCGCGCTGCCACGTGGGCAGCGGCTCGGTGAATCTGATCACCGACTTCCCCTTGGAGCGCGGAGACTCCATCTCGGAGGGCCAGTCATCAGTTGACTGGTGCCTGGTCCTGGCCGCCTTTTCGGCGTTGTACTTCCGGCGCTCCCAATAGAGAGAGCCGGCGTTCTGCATGCGCAGGGCGCCGACGGGGTCGTTGGAGCCCGAGCACATGGCCCCTGAGACCTGTGCGATGGTGAGCTCGTCGTTCATCCCGCACAGGCGGGTCGAGTTGATCTCCTGAGAGACCTCGTTGTTGTTGTTGTTGTTGGTGGTGGTGTGCATGGTGATGGTGGTGGTGGTGATGGTGGTGATGGTGATGGTGGTGGTGGTGGTGGTGGTGGTGGTGGGGAATTGTATTCGTGAGACAAGATCTGTGTCGGTTGAAGAGAGAAGGACAGGAGGGTGGGCAGGGGAGGCTTTAATGAGAACGACCAGCGGCCAAAAGACCAATGGTGAAAAGTCTGATGGTCGATTAGAAGGTCACAGAAAGCTACATACCATGGATTGGACAACGTCCATATTGCACGATCCTGGGATCACTGACGCAACTCGTTTCTGTACCGGCTCCTGGAAGTGCTTGACCGTGCTAATTTTACCACGCTACGCAAGGAACAGGGCCCGGCTCCGCTAGTACTATGTTCACGCATTAGGGCATTACGCCGTTTCAAGCATGGGACTGGAGGGTGGTGCATTGAATGAGATAATCCTATGGCTTTTCGCGGCTGACCCTGAACTGTGTGTAGGTCGACAGGGTCCAACGGAGTGTTTCCCCATGAGCACAACCATGGTTTGGACCTGGCCGTTCCATGTCTGCACGTTTCGACAACCAATTTGGCAGCGGAGGCAGCAACGTCGCGCCGTCAACCGTTGGTCCGTGGCGGGATTTTTGTTTTGTCCGCCCATGCCCAGCGCAAAGCGAGCGTGCGTAGGCAGGAGCCCGTAGTCCGCACAGGTACGCGGACGTCACTTCGAAGCTGCAGTGCTCAAGAATCTGGGCACTGGGCCAGAGCCGCAGTTCGACAGGACCATTGTGCGGCCCATGGATTTTTACTTGACGACACACTTCTCCAGCTTTCCATCAACGATTGGTACGTGCTCGACAAGGCGGTTCGGGTCTCTCATGAGCGCGGGCACATCTTCTCTAGTAATGGCCATCTTCTTCTTCACCACGTCATATCTCTCCTCGCGAGCCGTGTACTCACGGATGACCTCGCCGGTCTCAAACTCAACGAAGACTCTGGTGTCGCGGATGCGGAAGATGACGTCGTCTAGCCGTAGGAAAAATCTGCACAGCAGCAGCAAGCGGGCGGGCATGACGCGGATCTTGCACGACATAAGCGAGATGCCGTTGTCGGCGAGCTCGTCTTCGTAGAGCACGAGATCATCGAAGAACAGGATGGGATCGGGGCGTTTGAGCAACGCCACGGGGATCAGGGTTTCAGTCTCCTCGAACCTGAGGCGGGATTCCGAGGGAACAGTGCCGGCATAGTCGGTGCTGAACGACCAGTCGAACGGCTTGACTACCTCTTTGATTTCCGAGGCGTGGTTTTGCCTTGGAACAGGTTCTTAGCGCTTGCGCCGACGACGAAGCTCCGCGCCTCACCTTGTCTTCTGCCACTCCTTTGAGTAAGCAACCTCGAGCATCTTCTCGCCCGTCTTGTCCACGCGGTCCAGCGCGTCGAAGGCGTTGAATTCTATGCTCCATCCCGTCGCAATGTGCTCGAGCCGCATGGCGTTGTCGCCGAAGATCATCTCGGGCAGCGCAATGCCCAGTCTGCTCGTCATGTCGTCGATAGGGCCGGCCTTCAGTATAGGCAGCTTACGCGTGGTGATGTTCCATCCTCCATGTGTAATTGACTTGCCCTGGTCGGCGGGGGCTGGAAACGCCGTGTCCATGGTGGTGTCGTGCGCAGGGGAGCCGTACCGGGTTGTTTGGATGCGTAGCGGGGTGGTAGCTGTGCGACGGAATGGTAGGTAGCTTGAGGTCAGGCGGCTCATTTTCGGAGAGCGGGGCCCTGGGCCGGCAATCGTTGCCGCGCATCATGTGGGAGGCTCTGCAGCGGCGCCGCTGTTGCCCGCCGCTGGGGTACCAAGCCAATCCTGCGGGGGCATTCGATTGCATCTAGATCGCGGTATTTCTGCGAGTCCAATCCGGTGGCAGTGCGGCGGCAGACGTCATGGCAGGCGCGGCGGCTGCAGTGGCTGGCGAGAGGCGGCGATTGTTGCTGTGGAGACAGCCGTCAACACTCCGCGAACCTGCTTCTTCTGCCGCGCCGCCCACCACCCGCCTCCCTCCCCAAGGACGACTTCTCCAATTCCCCCGGAGCCCGCTTGCATCCCGCCCATCCCACTCTATTGCTGCATCCCGACCGCGCCTCGCGTCCCGCCCTGCAGCAACGTCCCCAGCGATGACAACAAAAACCCTTGAGTCCGCCTTCGAGCGCATCTCCATCAACAATGAGAACGAGAACGTTGTCGGCAATCACGCCAAGCACAAGTCCAAGGTGCGCAGGCCCCCATTGCCCTTATGTCGCGCTGCTAACGCTATTGCAGGGCTCTCTCTCCACAGCAGTGAACCTCGCCGGACTGGGGGCCAACACCAATGGCAGCCGCGTCAAGCTTCCTCTGCAGAGGCTACAGCAACCCAACGTCCCCAAGGCGTACAGCAGCAACACAATTGCCAAAATCACCCTTCCATCTCAAACGGCGCAACGCGAGCGCGAGCGCACCGAGCCGCGGCCCTCGGACGAACTGCACCACCGCAGCTCTGACTCCGTTCTCTACAAACAGCCCACTGCGCCGCGTCAATTCAACCTGAACATGTTCGAGATCGGCAAGCCGCTGGGCAAGGGCAAGTTCGGCCGCGTCTACCTGGCCAAGGAGCGCCAGTCAGGCTTCGTGTGCGCGCTCAAGGTGCTGCACAAGTCGGAGCTTCAGCAGGGCAAGGTCGAGAAGCAGGTGCGCCGCGAGATTGAGATCCAGTCGAACCTGGCGCATCCCAACATCCTGCGCCTCTTCGGCCATTTCCACGACTCGAAGCGTATCTTTCTGATCCTCGAATTCGCCGGCAAGGGCGAGCTGTACAAGCACCTGCGCAAGGAGCAGCGCTTCCCCGAGTGGAAGGCCGCCCAGTACATTGCCCAGATGGCCGGCGCGCTCAAGTACCTGCACAAGAAGCACATCATGCACCGTGACATCAAGCCCGAGAACATTCTTGTCGGTATCCACGGCGAAATCAAGATTTCCGACTTTGGCTGGAGCGTCCACGCACCGAACAACCGTCGCAACACCATGTGCGGAACTTTGGATTACCTGCCCCCGGAGATGATCAAGCCCGGCAGTTCTGAAAACTACTACAGCGAGAAGGTCGATCTGTGGAGTTTGGGTGTGTTGACGTATGAGTTCTTGGTTGGAGAGGCGCCGTTCGAGGATACGCCCGTCATGACCCAGCGCAGAATCGCGAGGGCCGAGATGACCGTCCCCAGCTTCGTCAGCCCCGAGGCTCGGGATCTGATCAAGAAGGTTAGTTTGAAAGAAAAAAAAAACCCTAATTCGCCCGGAACGGTGCGCTAACGTAGAACACAGCTGCTCGTTTTAGACCCTGAGAAGCGCCTGCCTCTTGAGGAGGTTGAGAAGCACCCCTGGATCATCAAGCACTGTGTAAAGGGGGAGAGGAGCTACATACGCACCTCCGGCTCGAGCAAGAGCCGCACGAGTGACAAGTCCGATGCGTGATTCTACGCGACTTTCGAACCTGTGGGTTTCAGTCATGTTTACGCTCTGAGAAGACGTTTGTCAGGCAAGAAAGCCGGCGACGAGTGGTTTCAAGCGGGTGCAGGTGGTTTCGATGTTTTTTCCATGGTTGATTTCGGCGCTAGAAAGGAACTGGTATAGGGTGTTTGGGGCAAGGGCTGGCATATGGCATGGAGTTTCGGATTAATCAGGTCAGGAGTTGAATTGGTTGGCAAACCTAACGCCACCGCTATGCAACATTTAATGGTACAAGGCTCGGATATCCAGCATCTCAAATTTACGGAAACTCCCCACAACTCCAGTGCAAGGCTTTAAATTTGCTTCCACCTTTTATCTCTTTCACCTATAGATTTCGTCGAACGGTCTCGTGTCCAGGAAGCAGCTGTCCCACACCTCATTGACCAGGCGTGCGGCATGGACATCGTCCTTGACGGCTGGCCTGGCCATCAGAGAGAGCGTCGCTCGCCTTCTGACGCATTCTTGCAGCTGGCTTGTAAATCGCCATTGATTCCTGGTGAAGAACTCTCGAGTGAACCTGCACTCTCCGCTCAGTGTTGAAGCGCGGATCTGCCGAAACGCACCTAGTCAACCATCGTCCATCCAACAGTAGCACGCCGTCTTCTCGAAACACTCAAACCAACCGAGCTCACTTCCACATACCTCAGTGCAGGCCTGGTGCCGCAGATTCCACCGATCAACCTTGAAGCGCAGGTAATCATATGCATGCACCATCTCGTGTGCAATCGTATCCTCAACGTGCCCTCTGTTGCGCATGTGGTTGGCACAGATGAGCACGCCGTAGTCGATGTCGAAGCCGCCGCCCTGGGCGGTGGTGCAGCGGCGGCAGCGCACGTTGTGGGGCCCCATGTCGCCGCCGAGCTTCTGCACCTCCTCGCGCATGAAGCGTACGACAGGCGAGTACTGGAAAGCCCAGTCGCGGTGCGCTTCGACGCGCGCAATGTCGCGGTCCTCGCGCAGCGTGTCGCGGTTGAGGAAGTACTGCCGCCGCTCGTCCGGCGTCGCTTGCCCCGACAGGATCGAGAAGAAGGTGCGCCAGTTGTAGAAGCTCGGGTCCGGTTGGTCGGTGGTGCTGGTGGGTGGTCGCGGCACCGCGGCGGCGGGCTTGGTCTCTGGGTCCATTGCTTCGGCCACGCTGGGCGATCAGGCGATTCAGTCACGGTAGAAGCGGCGAGTGGGACGGCTCGAGCTTAATAGGCGGCTGTTGATGCGAGATGCGAGAGGTGGACGGTTTGGATATGGGATGCGCAGCCGAACTGCCGAGATGGTTTGCGGCGAGCACGGATTCCCGCGAAGGCGGTCAGTCAATTTTGCGGCATCGGCGAGTCAGGTAGGGCGTGCGCGGACCCCTGCGCCGGCTGTAGAGTCACTCGGACGGGCGTATATCAGGCCCCGCTCTCGCCATTGATCTCGCGGCCACAGTTTGCAAGATGAAGAAGCATCTGACAATAGTAATCAAGCTCGGTACAGCATTGCCTGTACCCTCGCAGCCCCGGCTCGCGGGAGAACAAAGAAGTTGCTAACAGCTTCGGCCAGGCACGTCATCCATCGTCGACGAGAAGACCCATGAGCCGCTGCTCTCGATCCTCAGCACCATAGTCGAGACCGCCGTGAAGCTGCACAAGGATGGCCATCGCGTAGTCATTGTCTCTTCCGGCGCCATTGGCGTCGCCCTGCGGCGGATGGACCTGCCTCGCCGCCCAAAACACCTGCCGCAGGTGCAGGCGCTGGCCGCCATTGGGCAGTGTCGCTTGATGAGCCTGTGGGACCAGCTGTTCGCCCACATGAACCAACCCGTCGCCCAGATCCTGTTGACGCGCAACGACATTGCCGACAGGACCCAGTACCTCAACGCCCAGAACACCTTCCACGAGTTGCTACACATGGGCGTGATCCCCATCGTCAACGAGAACGACACGCTGGCGGTCACGGAAATCAAGTTTGGCGACAACGACACCCTCTCGGCCATCACAGCAGGCATGGTCCAGGCGGACTACCTTTTCCTTATGACCGATGTCGACTGCCTGTATGACAAGAACCCGCGCACGAACCCGGACGCCAAGCCCATTGAGGTCGTCGAGGATATAGCAGACCTGGTGGCCGACGTCTCGAGCGCCGGATCCTCGCTGGGGACAGGCGGCATGTCGACCAAGATCGTTGCCGCCCGTCTGGCCACTTCCGCAGGTGTCACCACCGTCATCACGCGTTCCTCCAAGCCCGGCAACATCGCCGCCATCGTCAAGTATGCCGAGGTGCAGAAAGCGCTCCAGGCGTCCATGGCTTCGAGCCGCAACTCTCTGGCCGGCGACGACGATCAACAACTCGCGGACAAGGCCGGTGCAGCGCTCGAGCTCTCCTCATCTGGAGGGCGAGGCACTCCCGCCCCAGCCACCGCGGAGATCGTCGACCCTGTCAGCGGCCTCGCGGCCCCGCTGCATACGCGCTTCCTACCGCAGGTGCACGCGATCCGCGACCGCTACTTCTGGCTGTTGCACGGGCTGGCGCCCCACGGCACCGTCTATATCGACGAAGGGGCCTACCGCGCCTTGGCCGACAAGGCTGGCCTGCTTCCCGTCGGCGTCGTCGACTGCGACGGCCACTTTCACCAGCAGGAAGCCGTGCGCATTGTTGTCGTGAAGCGCACTCCCGGTGCCCCCAGGCGTGCCCCGACCTCTGCCTCCATCGCCCCCGCTGCTGGTACAGACTCGCCGCCCGCCGGCGGCTTCGAGAAGGAAAATCCGGCCCCAGTTGAGGTGGGCCGCGCCGTGGTGAATTATTCGGCTGCCGAGATCAAGAGGATCAGGGGCGTGAAGGGCACAGAGATCCATGACGTGCTGGGCTACGCGGATAGCGAGTATGTCGCTTTGAGGGAGAACGTGGCGTTTTTCAATATTGAAAAGAGTAGGCCGACGACGCCTGGGTTGCCGGTTGATGCGGCATAAGCGGCAGTGCGTGTAATATGCCGCTGCTTTCTGCTTTACTTTACTGAGATGAGTGATGATACCATGTTTGAGGAGCGTACATGTGGTTGTCCATGGCGATGATTGGATGGGGTTGACGGATAGAGCCTTTGGCTATTTTCTTGAATCTAAAGGTTTGGATGGTGGTCTTGGTCATAACGATCATGAGCATACAAGGGTCGAGGTAAAATGTTGCGCGCGTGGCAGCCCCTCATCCCTCGCTCTGAGCTACGAAAGTGCATTTGAAGAGATGTAGGGTGTCGAATAATCGACAGGAGAGCGCCCGTCACCGGACAGGCAACGAGGTCAGTCACCCAGCAGTGGTAGTGGAACGTCGACAGTGAACGAAATCACGAGGAACAAATCTTGTCTTTGTTTTTCGTACAATTGCCGTATGTACAGGAGTCAAGGCCCGCACTGCAGCAAGGCCAACCGCAGTGGCCGTGGCCAGAGCAATTGCCTTTTTCCCATTGAGTTCTATTCGTCAACGCTCCAGATGCAGAGGCCGAGAGCCATCAAACGGGGGAATCCACGCCTTCTCGCATTCTCTCAAGATCGGACAAAGTCAAGCGCAGCTCAATGCTTCGAGTCTTTTCCTTCCGCTTCCTTCAAGAATTCCCTGTGGTTGTGTATTAGCTACCGGTATTCCGTTGGGCCCGAAGATTGCCCCAACGATCGGTAGAGAACGTTGGCCAAGCATCGGACGGTGGGTACTGCGGAGGCATACTGGATGAAGTTCTCCTCGTCCTTGCTGGCAGCGTTGATCGGAGGGGTGGCATTAGCGACCTTCTTGCTGCCGCCGGTGGCCGCGAAGATGCCACCGAAGAGCGTGCCGAGGACGCCCATGGCGAGCTGCGAGAAGAGCAATTGGTTAGCGGACAGCATGTGCACCGACAGTGGCCAGTCTGTGAGGGTTGGGGAAATATGGGTTGCGCAATCGGAGCTGGGCCAGCGGAAAGGCAGGGCGGTAGGCGGGCGCGATGGGAGCCACGGATTGGAGGGTACGCACGACGTGGGAGCCGATCTTGCGGCCAGCGATCTCGTAGTAGACGACCATGGTTGCGGGGTTCGGAGGAGCTGATGGGGTTGCGGGCGGGTGGCAGGTGCAATTGATGGGGAATGCCAGAGCTCTCTGGTCTTCGCTCTTCGTCGTCTGCGCGGGCCTGCTTCCTCCGCCCCGGCGCCGAAAGAGAAGTTGCACGTGACGCGGCAATCAGCCACTACCTGCGCCACGGCCCAGCAGCCACGATCGCATGCGTCACTGTTGCGCGCGATCCGTGCCTCCCCGGTCGTGCCCTCAGGTCCAATCCGCTCGCTCGGAGAACTGGAAGGCAACAAGTCGCGCACACCTACCGAGCTCTGCCCGCGCCTACATAAGCTGCGCTATTGCCTCGTCCTGAGGCTTGACCATAGCTCTATCCACACTCGCTCACCATGCCCAAAGACGACGACTTCAGCGACATTCCGCGAGAGCGCAGCGAGCCACGCCCGGACTTCAGCAAGCAGCCAGTGCCACCCAAGAAGCTGCCGCCTTCCATCCAAGCAACGCTCGATGATGAGGAGAAGCTGTGGGAGGCATTGTACGAGGGCCAGTACGTGAACCCTCATCATGTTCCGTTGCATGTGACTGAGCTCTCTGCTCCAGCACTGGCGAATCCACGGATTCCAACATCCGCTATGCCGCCTACGCCTCGCGGGTCCGCACGATCCTCATGTCCGCGCACCGCTATGTAGCGTACACTTCAGACATTGGAGAGTCGTTCCGCCCCATCGCGCACCCGTACATGGTCAGAGCTGCCTACGGCGTCTCGTGGGCGTACTTGGTCGGCGACGTGGGGAACGAAGGCTACAAGGCGTACCTACGCAACCAGCGCACGCTGTTGGGCGAAGACTACGACAAACCCGTCGTCAGCTCCGACAAGCTCGCTGCACCACAAGCTGACGAGGCGAAGCTGGGGCCAGGTCTCGTCGGCGGGGAGCAGAAGCAGCCGATTGGCAGGGTCCCCATACTCGAGGATTACCGCACTGTGATGGCGCAAAGAGCCGTGTTCCAAGGCCTCGCAAGTATGGGGTTGCCGGCGTTCACCATTCATAGCACTGTGAAATATTCGGGCAAGGCGCTGAAGAACCACAAGAATCCTAAGATCCGCACTTGGGGCCCGATTGGCGTAAGTTGCGCTCTATCGCATCTGGGCGACGACTTGCTGACAGAGTGCTGTAGCTTGGTTTGGCTGTCGTGCCTTTCTTACCCTACATCTTCGATGAACCGGTGGAGAAAGCAGTGGAATGGACTTTCCATAAGACGTTGGCGGCGGTGTACGGTCACGACGCTGTCGCGGGCGTGCCGGCAATAGGCCAGCAAGAACTGCGTGACGCCCAGTCGAAGCTTGGTGCGAAGAAGGAGAAGGAACTGTAGAAGAAGCGTTCTCACGGTATGAATTTTCAGGCACTGAAGACGGAGTCAATCAGTGCAACGGCTTCTGAGCGTCGTTGGAGTTCTCGGGATTTCTCCCTCTTTGGCTACTTAACACCCCTCCATTACTGCTGTACATACGGCCGAGACAAACATAAGTAATATCTATACTCACCAAGAGCCCGTCCCAGGAAATGCTGTCCTTTTAATATAGAAAACATGACGTTGATCGCATATGGGCAGCTAAGTTAGTAGGGCACAAGTAAGTTGTGAAGTTGGACAGTAGAGTTGAAGCCGAGCTCCAACCCGCGCCCGTTTGTTGACGATGGGTGAGCGAACAAATGCTGGATCATTGAGATGTTTTTCTCTATCCGCGTAATTAGCAGAGATGCCCGTAAATCCACGCGTGCAGAAAAGATATGCCATGATCAATATGTACACTCCAACAAATTCGTATGGCGTGTACTCCCAGAAGATTTATACCATTCCAACCCGCCGCCCCCTTACTGACCAATACCAACTTTTCCATAACCTCAATCCCTCTTTCCACCACCATAGCCATACCCGCCACCACCAAGACCATAACCATTGTAGCCTCTTTGACTCTCGACACCAATCGCCCTGTCCTTCCCATACCTCTTCAACCGTCTTGGCAGCTCCACCCCCCTAAACCACGCAAAGCACACCGCCGTCGCCGCGCCGGCGCTCAACATGCAATACACCACGGTACTCATATACACATGGCCGCCGACACCCGCCCAGCCACTCGGGAGGACAGGGCTCGGGTACCACCGCACGCTGAGCTTGAGGCTCAAGCTGTCGCCGATGACGATCTTCGTATTCTTCGAGGCGTGTGACACGCTGTACGCGGCGGCGGCGTCGATGGTGCCGGGTGCGACGCTCTTGGGCGCCGCGTGCAGGAGCATGTTGAGGTGGTTGGAGATGTGCAGGTGCGACAGCTGCAACGTGCCCGTCAGCGCGACGATGAGCGGCGTGTAGCGTGCGCTCTGCCCGCCCAACGCCCCGCTCGTCTCCGACAGCGCGTCCACGCTATATTCGCCGCCTTTGTTGTCGTCGTCGTCTGTGGAGGAAGAAGAGGAGGGTAGAGGGCGTGCGGGGATGCGGCAGGTGAGCGGCGCGTCGTTGTGGACGTAGAATTCGAGCAGATGGAATAGAGGGTCGGAGATGAAGTCGATTGTGCAGTTCATTTCTGCGCCGAGGAAGACAGATGCGGATCAGCTTCGATGTGTTTATGCCGGCGGGTGGCGGAGACGCGGAAAAGGTAATTGGACGTATGCTCACCTTTTTCGATCCCGAAGTAGAGCTCCAGAGGCTTACCCGTCTCGTTGCAGACCGGGAAGGGAATGTATTGGAGCTGCCCCGAGGCATCTGTGATCTGTATTGCGCTCTACCATCAGTGGCCGTGTTTTTCATCCCCCTGTGACTGCGAGAGCGTTTGCGCTTTGAATTCCGCTTGCACGTACGTGTTCGCCGGTGTCGCTGCGGCCGGGTCAGCAGAGGATTCGTATTGGATGACGTCGTATTGGAAAGCGACTCACATGGTCCTATTCAGGCAGGAGACTGGGACTGCCTCTCCGATTGCATATCCTCGTGCTTCCAGGGGCTTCAAAGGTTCTTGGCTGGAGACAGCATGTGCCAGGTTCAGGTAGAAGCTGAGCAGCAGGGATAGCACCAGCCGCAGGGACAGGGTGCGCGACGCCATTTCGATCGAGGGCGGAGAATTGAATGCGGCGGCAGCGTTACCCGGAGATTACAAAATATACAGTGCCATTGTGGCGGCAACTGTGGCCGTGTGAGGTGTTGCGGGTGGTGCGTGGTGCGTGGTGCAGCAGCTACGGAGAGGCCAGCTGTGTGGGAACTAGAGCACCCCACTAAATCTGGAAACCCGCAAGATCGACATGCCCCCCAACGCCGCACAGAACACTGGCTCCACGTCCATGGTACCGGGGATTACATCGTACTGAATTCGTTACACGCGTCTAGCTACATGCTTTTGTTCAATCTAACCAGCTCCGTCTCCCAAGGAACGCTGGAGTTCATAGTCGGTATCTTGAGCGCCCTTCGTCCTCCGCACCAAGTCACTTGGAGATGCCCGCCTTCTGCTTGAATGCGTTGATCAGACCGCTGGTGCTGGCATCGTGCGAGCTCGACTCGCTGCTGTCGCCCAGCTCCGCCAGGATCTTCTTAGCAAGCACCTTGCCCAGCTCGACGCCCCACTGGTCGAAGCTGTTGATGTTCCAGATGGCACCCTCAGTGAACGTCACGTGCTCGTAGTAGACAATCAGAGCACCCAGAGTCGCCGGTGTGATCTTCTGAGCAAGGATCGAAGTCGTCGGGCGGTTGCCAAGGAACGTCTTGTGGTTGACAAGCTCCTCAGGCGCACCCTCGGTCTTGACCTCTTCGGGCGTCTTGCCGACCATAAGCGCCTCGGCCTGCGCGAAGAAGTTGGAGGCAAGCATCCTGTCCACGTTAGTCTCCATAGCATCAGTCAGCGCTCCAAATCAACTTACTTCTGGTGCAGGTTGTCCTGAACGGGGTTGTGGCTCTCGGCAGCCAGGATGAAGTCGGTAGGGATAAGCTTAGTACCCTGGTGCAGCAGCTGGAAGAAAGAGTGCTGGGCGTTGGTGGCAGGCTCGCCGAAGAGAATGGGGCCCGTCGTGTACTTGACGTACTCGCCGGTGCGAGTGATGGCCTTGCCATTCGACTCCATGGAGAGCTGCTGGAGGTAGGCAGGGAAGCGGTGCAGGTACTGGTCGAAGGGGGCAACGAGGTGCGTCTGAGCACCGAAGAAGTCCGAGTACCAAACGCTGAGAAGACCGCCGATTACGGGGATGTTCTGCTCGAGGGGGGTCTCCTTGAAGTGCTTGTCCATAGCCTGGGCACCAGAAAGGAATTGGTGGAAGTTGTCGTAGCCAATGTACAGGGCAACGCTCAGGCCGATGGCGCTCCACACACTATAACGGCCACCAACCCAATCGGAGAAGGGGAACATGTTCTTCTTGTCAATGCCAAACTTGGTGACCTCGGCCTCATTGGTGGAGAGAGCAACGAAATGCTTGGCAATAGCCGACTCGTCCTTGGCCGTCTTGAGGAACCACTGTTTGGCGGTGTTGGCGTTGGTGCACGTCTCCGCAGTGGTGAAGGTCTTGGAGGCGATCAGGAAGAGAGTGGTCTCAGGGTCAGACTCCTTCAACGCCTCGGCAATGTGGGTGCCGTCGATGTTGGACACGAAGTGAAGCTTGAAGTCGCGCTTGCCGTACGCTTTCAGGGCCTCGGTGACCATGACAGGGCCGAGATCAGAGCCACCGATACCAACGTTGATGATGGTGTTGATGGACTTGCCGGTGTAGCCCTTCCACTCCCCGCTGCGGACCTGCTCGGTAAACTCCTTCATATGCTGGAGGACAGAGTCGACGTCCTCGACAACGCTCTTGCCGTCGACCTGCATGGGCCAGTTGGCGACGTTGCGGAGAGCGGGATGGTAGACGGCACGCTTCTCGGTGAAGTTGATCTTCTCACCGGCGAACATGTCATCGCGCAGCTTCTCGAGGCCAGCCTCCTTGGCGAGCTTCACGAGGAGGTCAAGCGTCTCCTCAGTGACAAAGTTCTTGGAGAAGTCAAAGAGGGTTTCGGACTTGTCGGCCTCATTGTAGAAGGTGCGAGAGAACTTCTCGAAGCGCTGGGGGTCCTTCGCGAAGTATTCCTTGAGGACAATGTCCTTACCAAGGGTCTGGTGGTGCTCTTGGAGCTGCTGCCAGGCCCTCAGCTCGTTTGCTTGCGAGAAACCGGGCATGTTGTGCGGTGGTGGATGTTGGGCTGTGCAGCGCGGGATCGGTCAGTTATGACGTTGAGGCGGGGAACAACGGATGAGCAGCGACGACAGCAGCAATTGAAGGGCGAGAAGCGTACCTTTGGGAAGAGAAGTGTAAGGAGCGAGAGGTGGATGCGAAGTTTTGTGTGGAGAGGGGCAGAACCAGCCGGAGCTTGCGGTTGTTATGCTGTGGTATGGGCGGTGATGGCGAAGGCGGGGCACCCGTCAAGGAAGGCACGGCGGCCGCTCGGATTCTCGAGTGGGGCTTCCCGCCAGCTGTGTCATCAGCGCTTCAAGGATGACAGAGCACGAATGAATGCAACCACCCCCACTGCACTTCACCCGCGCTGCGCGAGATGACTGGTCGCTGCCCTTCGCACGCGATTGAATCGAGATATCTTGGCGGTGCAGCACCGTGGCCGTGGGTCGATTGCGTAGCCCACGTGCAGCCCCGATTTCTGTCATCGATAAGTGACGAGAGGCCAGTGCTTCGACGCGAGCCCGAGAGCGGAGCAGCACGCCTGACATGGAGCCATGTCTCGACCAGCTGCTCACAAATGCTTCGGATTCTCAGTCGTACGTAAGCGTAGGCCAGAACACAATGAATAATAGTAAACCATGGACCCAGGAAGCGCCCGCTATTTTCATTCTTCAAGTCAGCCCGTTCATAGACCAATTCTTTTGTATCCATCGTCCCTTGCGTGATCGTCAGCCATGGAAGGAGCATGATGGTCACTACTCATCTGGATAGCCTGAGAAAAGAGGGAAAATCTATCACCTAAAAACTGAAGAACCTTCCCGAATGCAGCGCCATCCGCCCATGGAAAATTGTCAAGAAACTCACTCCGATGAACCCTTCGAGCACTGCATGTTTCCTTTCCCGAACGGGTACGCCCAGAGCACCTGCTACAAATCCCTTTTCATCCGTCCCGCAAACCAGTTGTCCATATCCGCTCCCGTCCGCATCCGCCGCGATGACAGAGCTAAACACGGGACATCTTCGCCGTGTTCCATCTCTGCTCGTGGTATCGTGGTCGCCGCTTCGTCTTTCCTTACCTCGCAGCGTCTTCGAACGAGTTGTCCACGACACTGCCTCCGGCATCGCCCAGCCCAGCAACCGGCCTGTTGTATGACCAGCCGGCGAACTGCTGTTGCATCGTTTGCGAAAGCATCGGCCCTTCGACGTACGAGTCGGTCGGTGCCTCTGAGGTGAACTCTCGGTCAAAGTTCGCGGTATCTCTCTGATCGGTCTTTACGGGGTTAGCTCTGAACACAAGGCCAAAGAATGCATGACTCGCTACTTACCACGCTCGGCTTGAAGCTCGGCTCATACTTGCGGTCTAGTAGCTTTCTCCAGTCAATGCTGTGGAAGAAGTAGTGCGCCTTGATCTCCGCGGCACCGTTGGCACCAAGACGCTTCTCCGCATTGCGGTCCAACAGTCTAGTGAGGAGATCCCGCGCAGCAGGGGGGACGATCTCCGGGCCGGGGAAGTGCAAAGGCTCCGTGAGGATCTTGCGGTACATGTCATTGGTGTTTTCATCGTAGAACGGCGGCAGACCCGTGAGCATCTCGTAGAGAAGCACGCCAAGCGTCCACCAATCAACCGTCTTCGTGTAACCACCCCCGGTCAGTAGCTCAGGGGCGAGATATTCCGGCGTTCCGCAAAATGCTGTCTAACGTCAGCGGGGCATGCTCCTGTTTCAGATGGTAGTACATACTGTTCGTCCGATCCTCGTCCTTCATATCCAGCTTGCACAGACCGAAGTCGCAGAGGGCAATGTGACCGGTGTAGTCAAGCAGAATGTTCTCGGGCTTCAAGTCACGGTAAATGACATTGAAGCCATGGAGACACTCAAGAGCACAGAGAAGCTCTGCCGTGTAGAAACGCGCCCGATTGATATCGAAGCGTTGCTCCTTTTGCAAATGATGGAAGAGTTCGCCTCCGTTAACGAAAGCGAGCACAAGGTAAAGCTTTTCCGGTGACTGGAATGAGAATTTGAGGGGAACAATGAAGGGATTGTTGATCTGAGCAAGCACTGATCTCTCGGCCAGAGTATGTGCAACTTCTGAGCGAGAAATGATGTGTGCCTTGCGAATGGTCTTGAGGGCGTAGATACGGTGGGTATCGCGCTTCCTGTTGTCATCCATCAGTGTTCTGTTGAATCGAGTGTCACATCCAACCAACTCACATGACCTGCATGACCTTGCCAAAACTGCCCTTTCCGACGACCTTGAGCAACTCAAAGTCTTCGATCGTCAGGCGATCTTGTCTGTTCTCAACGAAACGGACGCCAACCCTGAGGTTGCCCGTGCCGTAGGCCACGTCGATCCAATCGGCACCACATTGGCCAAGTGATCGCTCGTGCGAAGCGTGTGCGGCGGCCGCCTTCTCTTTGTCTTTCTTGCTCGATTTGGGGTCTTCCACATAGGGCTGCGCTTCCTCGAAGCGAGGGTTAACCTTGCATGTACCGATGAAGATGTCCTCGTTGCGGCCAGCGTTCGGCGGGGCATTGGGGTTGCGGATGTATAGGGAGATGGAAAGGTCGGTGGTCCGAGAAACATCGAACTTGTATTGAGTGTTGTCTCCCGCCCACACCGGGTTCTCGGGGTTACCTGATACGGCGTTGACGAACACCTGCTGTTTATCGAAATCAATCAAAGCATATGGCAGATGCTTAGCCGAGTAACGACCATGTACGGTCGGGGCTTGGTTGATGGCTCCGGTAGCTGACTGCGGTCTGCCGTGACCCTTGACGTAGGAACCTGCTACTGCTCCACCGCCAGGGCGCATTGAGCCAGCAACGGAATACCCGCCTCCTTGCGACAGCGACCCTTGGTGGTGACCGCTGCTGTGGCCAAAGGCCTGCTCCGCTCCAGGCGGCAGCGAAAAGCTTTTGCCTTCATGAAGTGTGACTATGAGGATACCGGGCTTCAGCGGCGGCGCGGGCGCATTGGCGTTCGCTTCAGATGCGGCTGCGACATGTCAGCTACATTATTACTTCACAGGCCAGACGCAGATGGGCGGCGTACCGATTCCATTGGGATCCTTGGCATCGGGGCTTGTCGAGCTGGGCTTAGGGGTGTCGACAATGGTGGATGTGGATGAGGAGCGGCTGAAGGTGTTCGCCAGCGGGGCGAGATGGGTCTCCTTGAGCTCTGTGCAAAAGTCAGATCGTGTCGCTTAGGCGGGCGATCATAGCGAACGTACTCTTGGTGAGCTTCCAGGACATGGCGGCAATTTGGGGGGTTGCGAGGACCGGCGGCAGGTGAGAGCGGAACGATGGGCAGCGAAGCGGAAGGGAAGGCCCGTCTCGCGGGGCTGGAGGGCGGAGAGGCGGTTTGAAAAGAGTGGCGATCGGACAGGTCGCTGACCAGAACCAAGCTGAAATGCACGGCGGCCTGCACGCAGTAGGGTCGGCAAACTCGTGTTTGAGGGTGGCTGTGAAGGGCGGGTGGTATACCTGGTACGGGAGAGGGGGTTCAGGCCGGGTTGATTAGGGCCGCTAAGACCAAAGATCGCGCCGCAGCGCGCGCCCGATTCTCCGGCACTGCAACGACCTACTCCCCCGACACCAACTCCAGCAGTGCGGGGCGCGCTCCACGGCCGACGACGCAGTCACTCTCCACATTCTCTCGCGCTCAGGCTCGTCCGCCCCTTCCCCCAGCCGTCCACCACCCCTGCGCAGCGCGCGACTCGTTGGCTGGCCCGTGAGGACGACCGCGGGCCAACCCTCTCCCCAGCCGGAGCGGAGTTGTAGGCCACAAGCGCCGCACAATCATCAAGCGCCGATGCCGGTATGGGTGTCATTAAAAAGAAGACGGCCGTGCGGAGCACTGAGGGCGGCGTCAAGTACGTGTGCGACGTATGCTCCGTCGACATCACCGCCACAGTGCGTGTTCCCCTAGACGCGCCAGACCCAACAAGCTCCCACTCACCGTGCGCATAGGTCCGCATAAGATGTGCCAACCCCGCCTGCAACGAGTTCGACCTTTGCGTGCCGTGTTTCTCGGAGGGCAAGACAGCTCGCGACCACGAACCTCGCACCCATTCGTACCACGTTATTGAGCAGCATTCAATACCCATCTTCACCGAGGATTGGGGCGCCGATGAGGAATTGGCGTTGCTGGAAGGAGCGGAGACGTATGGCCTTGGGTCATGGGCGGACATTGCAGACCACATTGGCGGCTACCGGTCCAAAGACGAGGTCCGCGACCATTATTTCAACACCTACATTTACAGCTCCAAGTTCCCCCTGCCTGAACACGCGAGTCCCGAAGACATTCGCCTCAGCGAAGCAGTCCCTCGCGAGGAATTCCAACAGAGGAAAAAGCGGAGGATAGAAGAGCGCAAAGATGCAGCCAAGAATGCGACCCCCGCGACGCCGAAGCAGAAGCCCACCGCCAGTGTACCTGCATGTCACGAGGTTCAAGGCTTCATGCCCGGTCGCCTTGAATTCGAGACCGAATACTTCAACGAGGCCGAAGAGGCAGTGCAGCACATGCAATTTGACCCCGGCGATGGCATAAACCCGAAGACAGGGGAGTTGGAACCGGAAATGGAGCTTAAGATGACAATCATGGACATCTATAATGCCCGCCTTACGGGCCGCGTCGAGCGAAAGAAGATCCTCTTTGAGCACAGGCTCCTTGAGTACCGCAAAAACCAGGCGCTGGATAAGAAGAGGACAAAAGAGGAGAGGGATCTACTTAACAAGGCCAAACCGTTCGCTCGAATGATGCAGCATGACGACTTCAAGGAGTTCTGCGATGGTCTCGAGTACGAGCACAATCTTCGACAGGCGATCGGGCAGCTTCAAGATTGGAGGCTCATGCAAGTCACAACTTTAAAGGCTGGCGAGAAGTACGAGGCAGAGAAGCATACACGACTGACGAGAGGGCCCCCTGTCGGCTCGTTCGACCGGTTAGCGACCAATCGCATCAACAAGCCCACTCTGCCTCAGGAGACCACGTCTGCCACCACGGCTCTGACTGCCCCTGATCTGCCGCTCCGATCCGTCAACGGGCAACCGACCCCACCAAACTCAGTTCCCCCAGCGGAGAAGCCCCTGGCGAATGGCAACGCAAATGGAGTCGTTCCGCAACAAAACAAACAGAAGTTCCAGGTTCAGCCCATCCCCGGTCTTTCCACGATGAAGCTGAACGACGAGAATGCAGCGGACTTGCACCTGTTGTTGCCGGAAGAGAGGGAGCTCTGTGCGGCGCTGCACCTCAAGCCCAAGCCCTACATGGCCATCAAAGATGCGATAATGCAGGAGGCCATACGGCAGGGTGGCAGCATGAAGAAGAAGGCGGCAAGAGAAATAAGTAAGATCGATGAGCGGAAGGGGGGCAAGATATTTGATTTTTTTGTTCACAGCGGATGGATCGCAAAAGCATAAGCTGCATCGGTCTTCGGGAGCTTGAAGCCCACGTTGGCATGCGGCGAGGCTCTGAATACCCTGGCGTTCATCCGGGAAGGGTTGCACTCGAAAGGAGTGTAGAAGGTGTCATGGCACCAGGAGTACTGGTTGGTTAAGGCGCCCGTTGAGGTTGCTGTTTCTGCTGTAAGCTAGGAAATGGGCACAGACGATCACTATCACGAGTAAGATACATTATACGAATTTTCCGGCTCGGCCATGCACGGGAGCCCGGCGACGCCAGCATCCGCACCCGTTGGCGGGGCAGGGTCTCCCGCCGCACCAGCTGGCCGGGGCGTGTGTGGCGTGAAACATGTCTCGGTGGGTAATGTCTGCTGCTCAGGCCGTGCTGGGAAGATGGACGGGCACGCGCGTGCCCATGATCGCCGCTTATCTGAAGATTGCGGCCCGTGCACGGAGGTTGCCGGGGTGTAGCGCTCAGCGGCCCCCCTCAGCGCGCGGAGACAGCTCAGCTCGTCGAGGCCCTGACGCCAACCTCCAAAACCGTGCCAGCGCTGTGCTCCGCAACGCTGATGTGGCCACTCTTTCCAGCGTCACATCCTCGGTGACCGGTGGCCGCTCGGCTGCCTACAGCGGTTCGCCTCCTGCAGCCTCACCCCACAGCCCTTTACCGCAACTTTCGCGCAACGAGTACAATACCCGGTCGCAATCTCGCAGGATGGCGGGGCCGTGCGGCCAACGTCTCGCTCCAGGCCTCGACATGTCTTCCGCATTTGGCGCTCATCTCTTTCAGCCTCCGCGCACTCCGGCCACTCATTCCTATTCTTCCGGCGCGCACCGCCACGGGGTTAGGGAGAGCCCACAAGCGAGCTCGAGCCGCAAACGCTTGCGAGCCGATCCCCCTTCAAACGGAGATATATATAACACGCCGTATTCGGCATCCATCGAAACCCCGTCGATCATGCGGTCCGACGCGGAAAGCCCTGGGCCATTTGTGAATACAAGATACACATGCGCGGGTGGTCTCGACACCCCCGGTCTCGCTGTCGCTGCGAGCTACGACAACGACATCAACCACCGAAACGACCCTCATATGAACTTTCGCCGCAGATGGAGCGTCGCGAGTGCTGACCAGGAGGACACAACAGCTGCCGCCATGAGCTCGGCTGCCAACAAGACAAAGAAGCCAGCGTCACCCACTCGAGGTGGCGGTGGCTGGAGCAACTGCCTCTTCACCTTCGTCGCCGACGCTGCCGGCAAGGCCTGGGAGTATGCGCGCTCCACCGGCATAATAGGCTTCTATGCTGGAGGGGGAAAGGGGTACACTTTGCAGACTCCGACCGACAACTACGGCACTACTCCCACCTTCAGCGGACATGTGCGCACATCATCATCCTTCGACATCTCACGCACTCCCGTGCCCGGCCAGTATCCACCGGACGAAGACGAGTATGCGGTTCGCGCGCCAAAGCGGCAGCACGAGGACTCCGGCCCAGATTCATGGATCATGGTACCCCGCATGGACGAAGAATTTCGAGCTGCCACCCCAGGATTGTCGAAACGCCGGCCACCCAAGGTCAACATCTCTCGGCCAACGGGGCCGCGCCGCCCCTTGATCCCAGTAGCCCGCCGCACTTGCTCCATCTCCAGCCTCAACTCCCCCGGACTCCGTCCAGAAAGCGCCGCCTCGATCCGCCGTCCTGATAGCGCCGCCTCGGTCCGTCGTCCGGACAGTGCCGCCTCGATCCGCCGTTCCGATAGTGCTGCATCGCTCCGCCGCCCCGATAGCGCCGCTTCGAATCGGACCCGTCCCCATTCAATGGGAAGCGCCTTCACCCTTCCGTCGCCGAACACGCCTCACTCGCCAATGACGCCAGAGATACAAATGCTCGCCGCTCAACGTCGCAGAGAGGAGCGGCAGAGGAATACCAGCATGCGGAAAATCAACGATCGGTTGAAGGACATGATCCGGGAGGGGCGCGAGGCCTTGGGAACCAGGGTCGAGATCGAGGATGCTATGGATGAAGACATGGAAGACGAAGGCTTCGCTGAAGGATGTTTCGACGGGAGGGAGAAGTGGTGAGGTAAAAAGTTTTCAGATTGCGTAAAAGCGACACATTACTTGGGTAGTCGAAGCGTCGAGCTGGACAAGGCTGTTGCATTATCGCCTACACCTCCGCCGTCCCCTCAACTACCCACAATGGTTGCTAATTTCCTCGTCTCGTTTTCTTACCAACATCGTTTTCGAGTTGGGATTTCAGTGGTATTCTTTTCAAGTGCATGGCGTTTTCTAGGTTTAGGCTGATACCCTATTATGGACGGTACATTGTGTTTTCAGGAAGGGTGGGGGGGTTCATGGAGTATGCAAACTGGCAAAGGCAACGCTCAATCCTCAAGTTCCCTTTCAAACGGCTATCACATGGCAAGCAATCGAAACAACACGCATTAAATGTGCGATCGTTATCTCTCCCATGCATTTCCAATGAGCAACGCTTTGAAATCTGAGACATGGCAGGAGAGGCGGTCACGAGCACAGAAGAAGAGCATACTCGGGCAGATAAGCGTTGGTCATGGGCACATTCCGTGTGCAACCGAGCGGTGGGCCTATCATCAAAACATCCAAATGCACCGACGTCAACAGAATTCCTTTGTTGATTTCGCGACTGTACAGACGGCATGGGCGTGCCGACGAAGGAAACCATGACGCAATGCAGGGACGCCAAAGCTGGACTAGAGCCAAACGAGGGAGATAGCTTGGGATCCGGGGCTCCTGTGGCTGGGGCAAAGCGGAAGCGGGCAGACGGGTCGATGATCTGCTTGTCCTGGACGGCCTAAGTGAAGCCGCTCGTCCCAACGTCGTACCTGCTTTTCTGGCCACCGTGCACACGGACGCTCACATCGCAATGTCTCCGGGGATTACAGGCCGCCCAGCCTCTGCCGTTTGCAGCAGCGGGCCCACGAGGCACTGCGCCACTTCCGTCAAGTAGCCGGGGGCACTGGCCGGAGGGAGCAAAAGGCTTGGGCCACGCGGAATAGGAGAGTTGCCCTATCCAAGCCCAGGAGGGCGGTTCGACGGTGATTGGCTGGCCGGGCGATTAGGAAGATAGCACTTTCCCCGCATTGGCAGCGGAAAATCATGCTGCTGAAAAGACGCTGTCACCATTCCAGCTCTGCCCCAGCAGCGACGGGCAAAGACATAGCAAGAGACTGTACGTGGAGGGGGGCACGCGACTGTCGGTGTCGTCCCACTACAGCAAGGGCGGAAGCATCTGTGCCGTCCGACGCCCCAGTCCCACACCAAGAGCCAAGGCTTGGGACCGCACCCATACTTTGAGGTATTCCAAGAAATCCTGCCTGGCCCAGTTATACATTGATTCGACTGTGAGCTGCTGGCAGCCTCAGCAGCCTTTCCTTCCCTTCGCCTTCCTCAGTAACCTTTTTTGTGAATCATGACTTGCAACATCGCGGCCACCCCGCTCGACATCGAGCCACTTCCTCTGTATCGACGGGACCCCGAAACCAGTTCTCTGCTCTCCTCCGCGCCGTCGTACGTTGCGCCCATCCTCCACATGGTGCTCCGCAAGCATGCGCGCCTAACTCACGAGCGACGTCCGTAGCTACACTTCTGAAGCACCCACCTACCGCAGCTCCACCCGCGACAGCCAGACAATCGTCCCAGATCAAGCTCAGGCTCAGCAGCGCCGACAGCCCCAGCAGCCCTACTACGTCAGCACATCACTCCTCGACATCTCCACGCCGCCACCGACGCGGTCCCGCAGCACCACCACCACCACCACCGACACCGAGCCATCGGCGTCGACCAACAACCCAGGTCACGACGCCGTGCGCCCTGCCTTTCCCCGCCCCAACGGCCGTCTGCCCTCCCCGACGTACGCGCCGGGCTTCACTTCGCGCGCACCGGTGGCGTCCGCAGCGGGGGTTTGGTCCGACGCTGACGCCCTGCAGAATGGCTACAACATCGGCGCGTGGAGCAGCGTGACGGCGAGCAGCCACCTGCAGCGGCGACAGTACGAGCGCGTCGCCATGCGGCGCGCCAGCCGCGCGGCGGGCGTCGACCGCGCTACGGCCCTGTTGGAGAGCATGAAGATGGGTAGTGGCGAAAACCCGCCCAGTCCTGTTGGTGGCGGGGCGGAGACGTCGCCATCGTCGGCAATGGAAAGGCAGGATGGTGACGGTAGTGGTGGTGGTGGTGATGGTGATGGGGTGGGCGCTTGGGAGGCGGGCACGGAGCGGTTGGCGGCGGCGCCGCTGGATGTGGGGGCTCTCGCTGCTGCTGATACCACGACGGCGGAAGTGCCGGCGGCGTCGCTTTCTGCTTCGGAGCCGATGCTGCCGCTTGAGGATCCGGCCCTGGTAGGTGAGCATGCAGCAAAGAGAGCCAGGCAACAACGGCTGTATAGAGAGGCGTGTCTGAGGCATGATGGCGATATGCGGTTGGTTCAGGAGAACAAGAGCTGGGACTTCATGCTCTCCCAGATGGCTGATTGGTATGTGTTCCTATTAGTGATGACCTACACTTTAGCTTACAGTTGAAACAGGGAGGAGCGAGAGCGTAGCTGGGGTAAGTTCAGGTCAGAGGTAGAAATGAGACAGGGCCGGATTGGCGCGATGGGCGTCGGCATAGGGAGACTGGGCGGCTTCGCAATTGGTGACGGTGCCCGTGGCAGAAGCAAAAAGTGGGTTCTCGGGAACGGTAGGACAGGCAGCCGTTGAGAGCCGGCTGGGATTGGCGACCACTTTCGCTGCTGTTGGGGTCGAAGAACACCCATAAGAGTATTGGAAGGTGGGCGTCCCGGAGACACCACTTGTAAGGATCGATGTATCCCAAAGCATGGGTCGGATGGATGGCGCCCGTGGCTCTTTTAGTGACGCGTAATCAATCGGATGAGGTCTCATATACAGTATGATACATATCAAGTACAGCTAAAGCAAAACTGATACTTCTCTAATGCGCTTCGATTGGAACCTCTTTTCGCCTATGGTGTATGTTTCCTGGGGGTGCTCAACCAAAAAGAATAGTGGCACCATTGCATGACAAGCCCAGAGAAATCGGAAGGAATGAAAGCGCCACACCTGCTTGAAAGTAACCGCGAACTCCCCAGTTACGCTATGGAGGATCAACTCCTTTTGTTGCAATGAACGCTTCCGTGGATTCCTATTTGCGGGTCGACATGCCCCATGCAAAGATCCTGCCAGCCGGATAAGGAATCCTAGAGTGAACGATCTATCCGGGCTATTCGCTCAACGGCTGCAGGAGTATGTATGACTGGAACATTCTGTCCAATTGTCCATAAACAAGCATACTGGATCCGGCACACATGCGCCGAAATACGCCGTCTTCCTACCATCCCTGTCTCTTGAGGTACTCCACTCTTGACACGGTAGCCCTGAACCCTTCCAAGAACCGCCTCCTCCAACGTTGACTCGCCAGTCTCTTCCTCTTCAGACCAGGACGCTCGTGGTAGCGCTGCTTGTTGAAATCACCGCGGATACGGTTGCGCCCGCAAATAGAGTCCAGCTGACGCAGACCCTTGGCCAGGTCGACGTTGTCGCGGATGGGCACGCTGCGGCCGACGGTCGGGCCTAGGCGCGGCAGCGTCGCCGGGTCCGGCGGCTCAACCAGGCTCTTCTGCTGTGAGGCCTTCCCATAGCCGAGGTTGAAGAGGTTGCTCAGGGGGTTGCCGGCGCTCGACGTCGAGCGGCCCGCGTTGGGAATCAGACTGTCGATCTGGCCGCTGGTCCTGCTGCTCTGCGCGCCTTCATAGCGCGCTGCCGCTTCGTCGGCGGAGGAGCCGCTCGGCACGCCGTAGGCGGTGGTATTACGGTTCTCGAATTGCGCGTTGCGGGATGGGAAGCGCGAGGTGCGCTTGGTGCCCTGGGGATGGTTGAAGTCGATTCTGGAGTCGAGAATGGAGCTGACGGCTTCGGACGTTGAGGGAGCGACATTGCTTTGCGAGGGTTGGCGGCTCTCGTTCCAGGAATTGTCGCTATCATCGGAGGGCCTAGGCTGCTGCTGGCCTCTCACGGCGGAACCGGAGTATGCGCGAGTAGAGAGCATGCAGATGCGGTTCTGGTATGGCGGCGAGAGGACGGCTGCGGGCCGGCAGCGCACCAGCGCCTCGCCTATCCTTCGTATTTCCATCTTCTGTGTCGTTTTGGTCAGGAGAAACGCCTCGCAAAGTGTGCCCGGGATGACGTACGCTGGCAATGGTTTGGAGGTGCTGGCGGACGGCGTCTGGAGACGAAAATGATCTTCCGCGCATGGTCCGTGCGTTTTGAAGCGTGAAGAAGCTCGACGCGCGGGTCTCCAGCACTTTGCTTGTTGGCCCGCTCCTCGACCTTCACCACACCATTTGCGTCGCTCTTTTCGTTGCGCGCTCCGCTCGCCACCACGACGCGCTCTTCCCGGAAGCTGCTTCGAACTTTAGCCACCTTCCGCTCGAGACTCATTGACGCGCAGCGACGCAAACATGTACAACTTTCGTACGCCCACTCTGCGCGCATTCCCAGAGCTACATCTACTCAGAAGACCTTTGCTGATCTCTTTTAGCTGGAGGACAGTATGGTCGCCCGCCGGGATATGGCGCCTTTCCAGGTGCTCAAGGCGCCCCGCCGGGCATGGCACCTCCGCCGGGCATGGGTAAGGACAAGAAAGCTCTCGCCGCAATGCACACGACACCAGACTGACCCCACGTGCTTTGCAGGACCGCCTCCAGGAGCCATGCCAGCTCCAGGTGTCACTCCTCCTCCCGGTATCCAGCAGTCGCAGTCGCCACTGCCCGCTCGCCCGGGCAACCTGCCCCCGAACTTCGCTCCACCAGCTGGAATGCCGAACATCAACTTCAACGCCCCCGTCATTCGCTTGGGTACTACTGGACCGACTGCAAAGGGAGATGACCGAAAGGGAGGTAGCGAGTCCACCTCGGGAGGTGCCAGACGTGCTGGCTTGGGCAGCGACTATCGCGGCTCGGATTCACGGGCACAGCAACGCGAATCGATGATGTCGCTGCAGCCTCCCACGCGCGAGGAAATTGCACGCACCATCTTCGTCAGCAATATTACAGAGGGTGTCGGCGGTGACGAGGGTTTGGAGAGGATTCTACGCTGTGCGGGCAGCTTGCGCCGGTGGACGAGAGCGACGGATGCGGACAACAAGCCTTGCAAGTTCGGTTTCGCGGAGTTTGAGGACGCCGAGAGCTTGGAGACGGCCGCCGCCATATTTCAAGATGGCATTGAGGTGCCGGCCAAGAAGCAGGACCCCGGCAAGGGTGAAGATGGGGAGGTCGAGATGGCGCGGCTTTTGGTACGTTCCCCATGCATGCTTTTTGACTTGGCTGCAAGCGTGCTCACGATGCTTCCAGGTTGTTGTCGACGAGGCTTCCATGAAGTACGCCGAGGAGTGGAAGGGCAAGCGCGATGAGGACGAGGCGGCTTCCCAGTTCCGCGTTGATACTGCTAGGGATGCTCTCACTGGTGTCCTGGCTAGTCTTAAAAACCCTCGCGAGAACATTAGCGAAGACGCAGATGGAGATGTCAGTATGGCGGGTGCCGAGACAAAGGTGGATGGCGCAACTGGCGAAGTTGTCACCATCCCTTTGACCGTGGAGGACGAGCTTTCGGATATTCCACCCGAGATGCGTGAAACTGTTGCGGCGGAAATCGCAGCTTTCCGTGACAGGAGCGTTCGCAGGGATCTGGAACGTCTGGCGCGTGAAGAGGAGATTGAAAAGCTTGAACGCCAGAAGAGCTCGGGAGCTCGCTACAACCGTCTTGCCTCGCCGCCTGCTTCGGCTCCCAGCGGTCCTGCCGGTGGAGCCAATGGTATTCCTCTCGGCCCTAGCAAGCGCGGTGTCGAAGGTGCTCCCAGTGGCCCGAAAGCGTTCCAGGGGGCTCAAATTCCCAAAGACTACCAGAATGGCGTCGCCTTTGTTGGCGGTGGTACCATCTCCGTTAGGGACATGGCCAACTGCCCGTACATTAACCGCCCTGATGAGGATGACTCTGCGAGTGACGAGGAGTTGGAGCAGCGTCGTAGGAAGAAGAAGGAGGAAGAAGAGGAGAGGGCGTACCTCGAGTACGAGCGACGTTGGGTGAGCCGTGAAACTTCTCGCGCCTCTGCCCTGGAACGCGAAGAGGCACGCGAGAAGAAGGAGGCAGCTACGCGCGAGGCGGAGGTCGAGGCGATGCGTAAACGGTTGGCTGAATGGGACGACGACGCCGAGGCAACTCGCCGCGCCGAGGAGTACTACGCGGACAGAACCATGTGGCTACGCAACAGATCGGCTTTCCGTGCGCGCGAGGCTACTGCGGACGACAAAGATCGCAGCGCGGAAGAGCGCGAGAAGCAGAAGGAAAAGGAGAAGAACCAGGAAGCGCGCGACTTGGCCGACTCGTTCCTTTCCCAGACAGCAAAGGACATGGCGGACCGCAACACTCCCACGACGCCGCGCGAGCCGGCGCGCTTCAAGATGTCGCTTGGTGCAGCCGCTTCTCAGCGCGCGCAGCAGGCAGCGCCACGCCGTACCGCTGCCGAAGTCGAGGGCTTGCTCGAGGACGAAGAGGATGCGGCGGCTGCCAACGCTCAGCCTCGCAAACTTATTCCCATCAAGTTCGACAGCTCGGATGTGGCCACCATGTCGGAGGAAGAGCGTCAGCAGGCAGCGCAGCAACTTGCTCGCGAGATCCCGGTGGATCACGATGGCTTGTGGGCGTGGGAGGTCAAGTGGGATCACCTGCTGGACGAGGTCATCGCCGAACAGTTGCAACCGTTCGTTGAGAGGAAGATTGTGGAATTGCTCGGGATCCAGGAGCAGGCGATTGTGGAGGTCATCCTCGATCACATCCGGAAGAGGGGCACGCCTCAAGCGCTGGTGGACGAGCTGTCGATGGTAAGTTTGAAATTCCCGCTCGTTTGTGCACGTATGGCGTACTGACCATGGCCTTCACTCTAGGCACTCGACGAAGAGGCTGAGGAACTGGTCCGCAAGATCTACCGCATGATCATCTTCTTCACGGAGAGCGAGAAGCGTGGCCTCTCTGCTTGAGCCTGGTGTTTCATTGCCCTACTCATTACTGAACCGGTACCCTACACAGAGACACACGACTGTCTCTTGACGTCTGCGTTGCAGCCTTGAGCCGGCATAACAGAGCCGTCCCTCTACATGCTCCGTATTGGAGCGGGACGGGGGCCTGATTACTTTCCAAAGGAGAAGGGGAAAAACAAGGAGTAGGACATGAGTGGGGGTCAGTACGCTATGGGCCGAGATGGCGAATTGGATGGCCGAAGTTAATAGCTGCAGCTCAGGGGATTGCCCAAAAAGTCAAGGTACACCACACGATCTTGTTTATGAATGCAAACCCGCGTTAACGCAATGTGCGTCTCACAGGAGGGCATGGCGGTTGCGATGAGAAGGTGCAGGTCGACGCGCGGGTTAGTGAATTGAAACGCAAGCCATGTGGATCCTGATGAGAGCTGACGGCGAGGCAGACACGCGCTGCCTGGCCCGCGGTCGGCGCTACCCAAACAACCAAGCTCGCTGGCGGATCCCGTTTGGGGATGGACAATCCGTAAATAGTGTCGCAAGGCGGAGAAGGACGCGAGATGAGAGGGGAAAAGTGGGAACACCAGGCGGCGACGGGGTGCCAAGAGCAGACAAGCCTTTCCCCCACAAAGCTTGGAAAGCTTGACACCCGCGCCGATCGCCATCCATCATTCCTTGCGACACTCTGCGACGCTTCAGATGCTAGCCTCAACCGTTGCAAGCGCTAGCCAGGTCAGCTGCGTGAGCAGGATTCGCTGCGAGGGGACGCGGCCCCCCGGGGGTACCGGTAGCTGCTGCCCGCACATCCATCGTCCCATGTCGCAGCTCCCCCGGCTCTCCCCGGCCGAAGCAGCTGCCATTGGCGCCCAAGCCTCTGCCGCGTACCCAGCCTCACAGCCACCCCCGACACTGTGCCAGATGGCTTACTCTCTTTGTCCATTCCAGCACTTCCACGCCTCTGTTATGGCTGCCCAGCTGCTCGCGCATCCATCTTCGCTCGCCAGACCTCCATCCACGCACTCTCGCCTTCGCTGCTTCGCACAATGCGGGCGTTCGCTCCCTCGCTTGCGGCACTGCTGTCGCTGGCCCGCTTCGTGCAGCCCACTGCCGCCTTGACGCTCGATCTTGATGATCCAAGTGAGACAGCCTTCCCTTCCGTCACTGCACCGCCGTCCTGATCTGGTGAAGATAGCATCAAGTCTGCTGCAAGCACCATCGCCTACGGACTCATGCGCTCCTACACGGGCAATCAAACCGGGCAGGTTCCCGGCTATCTGCCTCAGCCGTACTACTGGTGGGAGGCAGGCTCGATGTTCATGACAATGGTAGAGTACATCATTCATGTCTATGGTGAGACGCCGCTAATGGCTTCCAGGTTGAGTACTGGTATTACACCGGGGACACCGCCTACAACCATGTCACGTCACAGGCGTTGCTTTTTCAGGTTGGAGAAAACAAAGACTTCATGCCGGCAAACCAGACGAGAGACGAGGTGTGCTCTTGCATCCGAAGCAGCTCGCACAGCCCCATCTTGCTCATCCTCTTCACAGGGCAACGACGATCAAGTCTTCTGGGCCTTTGCCGCTCTATCCGCCGCCGAACTCGGTTTCCCCAACCCGCCAGCCGATCAACCACAGTGGCTGGCACTGGCTCAGGCCGTCTTCAACACGCAAGCCACGCGCTGGGACCACAGCTCCTGCGGCGGTGGCCTTCGCTGGCAGATATTCACCTTCAACACCGGGTACGACTACAAGAACGCCATCTCCAACGGCGGCTTCTTCCAGCTCTCGGCCCGCTTGGCACGCTACACGGGCAACGCCACATATGCCGACTGGGCGGAGCGCATGTGGGACTGGCTCGCGCAGTCGCCGCTGCTCGACACCAAGTCGTCGCCGACCAAGTACACGGTCAACGACGGCACGTCGACGACGACCAACTGCAGCACGGCGGACCGCCTGCAGTGGACGTACAACTATGGCACCCTCGTCGCCGGTGCCGCCTATATGTACAACCACACTGACGGCAGCCCCGCGTGGGAAACCCGCCTGTCCGGCCTGCTCAACGGCACCTATGACGTTTTCTTCCCCAAACAGTACGCCGACGGCACCATCATGTCCGAAATCACCTGCGAGCAAGGCCAGACGTGCGACAACGACCAGCCGTCCTTCAAGGCCTACCTCGCCCGCTGGATGGCCGTCGCCGCGCAGCTGGCCCCCTCCATTGCCGCCGCCGCCGTCGCGCCCCGCCTCCGCGCCAGCGCCCTGGGCGCCGCCAAGCAGTGCACCGGCGGCGACGGTGGCATCATGTGCGGCAGGCGCTGGTACCAGGATGCATGGGACGGCTTTCAGGGCGTCGGCGAGCAGATGAGCGCGCTGAGCGTCGTCCAAGCGAACATGCTGTTCTTGGATAACGGCTCCAGTACTGCCACACCAAAGCCGCCCTTGAGCGCGGATACGGGCGGGAGCAGCAAGGGCGATCCAAGCGCCGGGACGGGGAGTGGCATGGCGCAGCCGAGGGTGGACGAGGTTACAACAAGTGACAAGGCGGGGGCGGCGATTTTGACGGTCGGGTTGGTCGTCTTGACTGTGGGTGGGGCTTTGTTCATGGTGTGTGGCGTTTGAGTGTACTGTGTAGGTCATTAGCGCTTCAAGGGGCCCACTCCGCTGTTTCCATTTCGAGTTGAGATGTGTAGGTCTTTTGGGTCTGAAAGCGGCTTTCGAGATTTCCTGACATACCGGGTGACAGAAGAGTTGGGCTCACTCGCATCTGCCTCATAATGTTATAATATCATATGGATTCAGCTATCCATGCAGAAAGAGAAGAGTTTATCGACCTCGGTGCTTAGGGTGTCCAGGCATTTAGACACTTGCTGTGTTGGGGCGAAATTCCAACATGAACAGTCTCCACAGCACACTGCGAGCGTGGTCGTTCGACTTCTGAATCAAAGGGAATTGTATCATTATGGCCAAGCAGGAACTCAGCAGGTCTCACGAAATATATAAATCAAAGTGGTGTGCAGGTTAACTTTGCTTTCAAACCTCTGGCGAAAGGTACGACACTCCTTCTGCATAAGTAGTTGCGACAAATGTCCGAATGTAGACATAAGTTCGTGAAGTGCACAATAACGTCCAGACGTAAACATCAACTGCCCCCACAAGCGAAATACAATAACTTTAGCGAGACAGACTTCAGAAATCTGAAAGCTTTTGCAACCCATTGTAAAATGATCAACGACGGGAGGAGGAAGTGGATACAACGAGGGTTTGAACTGTGAACGAACCTCAGTATGATTCAGACATCAGAAGTCACATCTCTGAAGCATTCTCCACACCTCATGGTAAGTCCAAAATCCACGTCAAAGACCAAAACCCTCTCGAAGAAATGCTCCAGGTCCTGAGGTGTTGGAATATAAGGGAGGTTACCGAGTTCTGCATTAAGTGCAGTCGGCTGTGCTTTTTGTTCCAACATGAGGGTAGCCGCGAAGGAATCGTAGCAAGTCATCGATCCAGTCGCCATTGGCTAGCCCTTCGAGCAGAGATCCCACGACTAGATATACCCAGAAGAAGACTCTTTGTGCCGAGTCAGTGATTTCCCTGGTACTCATCGAGTCCATCGATAAAAACGCAAAAGTTGATGCCGTGATCGGCAAAGTTAGTGCAGGCGTGTCGAAGTGCCTTTAGGTACTCAGTGGCCGTCCAGAAGCCCCCTCCGGACTCTGGCAGAGCTACTTCGCCTGAGGACTGTCTCTTCCACTCGTACGGAAGCACCAGGGGAAAGATTTATAGGCATCCATATAGAATTTAGAAAAGAAAAATCGATCGGAAAAGACCCTTTAGAGTCTTCAGAAGAGAACGTTTGCTGGCGAACAACCCGAAGAAGCTGGCAATTATGAGCCGACGATCCACTCACTTCCCATCCCTCAAGGTAGCTCCGGACAAGTGGGCGCGAGTACTGCTACTTCAGGCACGTCGACTTTCGGCAGTGCTGAGGCGTGTATCATCACACGGCAAGAGATCGAGCGGGGCGCCCCTTTGATTGGTAGGCTTCGTGCATTGCGGCGTCACCACAAGGAAGACGGCTGCACTGCGCCCCAAAAGCTGCATATGGATGTGGCTGAGGTGCAACCGCCTGACAGGCTAGGCAGAATTTGTAGCAAAGAGCATCGGTTTCTTCCATGTGCACACTGCTGAGGGAGGGATTTTCTGGGAGGACACGCCAAACTTGGAAAAGACAGCGTCAGAGTTCGCCAGCAATAGAAGAATCCGTTCAAAGAATATGACACGTTGACAGCCACGCCCTACCCTTCCACAATATCATAGCTTCTGGAACTGCCAAAGGCATCCCTATCTTCACCGACACCGTATCCAACATCGCCAACCCTGCCCTTCCCCTTCACACTATCGGCATCGCCAAGCGGCCTCGTCTTCCTGTCGCCACGGTCCCTAAGGAGTTCCTGTAGCCAGGTCGGCCAGCCCCTGAAGCCAGAGAAGAGCGCGGCGCGGTCCGGCACGAAGACCTGGGCCGGCTCGGCGCGGAGCACCTGGCGCACAATCTTGGCTGCAACCTCGGCGGGCTCGGTGATGGGGGCGCGGCTCTTCTTCAGGCTGGCTACCCACGAGTCTATGATCGGCGTCTGCGTCCACGACGGGTAGATGATGGAAGTGATGATATGTTTGCCGGCCGGGCCATAGCGGTGGCGCAGCTCGACGTTGAGACCTTGAGACATTATTCAGCGCTACTCTTTTCATCTGGTCTTTCGAAACGATTTATGGGAGACGTCGTGCTTACCTTCGTGCAAAGACAAGACCGCAGCCTTGCTGGCAGCGTAGTTGACGATGCCGGAGGGGGTGTAGTAGCTCGCCATGCTCGCGACGGTGATGATGTGGCCCTTCTTCTGGACCAGCATGCCCGGCAAAAACTCCCGGATCAGAGTGAAGTGGCTGAGCACGTTCACGCGGAAGAGCTGCTCGTCGTAGTCGTCGTTCCCCTCGAGGATTGCGTGCTGCTCCGCAATGCCTGCGTTGTTGATGAGCACAGTCGGATCCCCGCAATCGGCGCGGATATGGCTGGCCGTCTCATGGATCGAGACCGGCGACGTCAGGTCGCAACCGTAAAACACGACATTGGCTCCTGCGGGCACTCTGGTCAGCAGCCGACGCGACAGAAAAGACGGAAAACACTCACGCCCCTCGAGCTCCACCGGCAACTCCACCACATCCACGACCACCACCTTGACCCCCTCCACCCCACGCCCACCCCCCTTGGTCCCCTCGACCAACCCCATCACGATCTCCTTCCCAATGCCCCCGCACCCGCCCGTCACAACTACCACCTCCCCCACCCCCCTTTTCCCATCAAAATCCCACGCCAGACGATCCCTCTCAACACTCTCTGCCCTCGCCGACGCTACCGCCGGCCTTTTCCATCCGCCCCACTGCCACTGCCTCATCGCCCACCGACTCAACAACGCGTTTGCCACGCGCACAACGCCCACCACGAACAGCACCTTCAACACCCTCGTCGCCCTCTCCACCCGCATCGAGCGGCGCACCGTCTGCGTGCCGCCCAGGGCACGCTCGAGACGGGCGCGCAGGTCGCGCAGCGGCGACGGCCCGCCGCGGGTGGTCAGGATGAGCAGCAGCAGACCGGTCAGCGAGGGCGAGAGGGCGGCGTTGATGGCGACGGTGGGGGCAAAGGCGACGGCGCGGGCGACGGCGTGGGCCGTGTTGGATGCGGCGTCGGCGGTGGAGCGCGCGGCGGTGGAGGAGACGGCCGCGGTTTTGGCGAGGGCGTTGCGGGGGTTTGGAGGCGCCATGTTGTTGTTGCTCCTTGCTCGTGGTGGTGGTGGTTGGAGTCGGGGTGATGCTTTGTTGTTGCACACGCGCAAGGCGGTGGTGAAGTGACGCGGCTGCTTAGCTTACAGCGAGAGGGGTCAGGATGGAGGGGACTGGTTGGAAAGCTGCTGTGCAACTTGCGAACTGGCGTACCGAGAACCTGCGGGTGGAAGGAAGCCACTGGAGCGGTAGGTAAAGCATTGGAAGTAGGCCATTCCATGCAGGCCTATTATATCGAGCTGCGGACTTATGGAAGACATGAGTGGACATGCGGTGCAAGCTGCAGGGAGCTTCTCCGCCCACCTTGCAGCTTTCCCCGCATATGCCCAGAGCTTCCCCACACTCTTGCTGCAAGCTTGGGTATTCCCTGCCGCTTCCGGCGCACTTCCGGCCTGGCGTACCTCGCCCTCGATCTGGTCACGATTGCCGCGCTACATGAGCTGGCAGCTGGAGCGGTGAAGCAGAATAACAGCAAGGGTGGCGGTCATCAAGTACTCACCACCAATTCACACACCACACTTCTTCACCAGTGCTCCATTTGATATGTGCTTTCTGTCCCATGGGTAAAGGTAACCACCTATCTTATCCCGGAAAAAATAAACTTTTTTGCTGCATCGGAGGCGTGCGGCCGCAATGAATCTGACCCATGAAGACCAAACGCTGTAAGTGGTGGGACCCGGGGAAGTCCGTAGCCCCTGCCCTCAACCCGAGTGGCCGGTTGCAGGTCGTCTTTTTGCTCAAGTGTCCAACCATATTGGAAATGATTTCCAAATCAAACCGTAGTGTTGACCACGTCGTCCTCACGCGCGATAACGTCACCCTCTGCAGTCTCCCGGGTATCATCTTTCTCCGCTTGCTTGGCGGCATCCGCTCTATCCTCAGCCATGATGGCGTCTTCATCGGGGCCAGCACCCGAAATAGCGTCCTTCACCTCGACATCCATCGCTCCGTCATCCTCCCCATTCGCCTCGGGCTCGTCCTTGGCTTCAGACTTGTTAAAGGTCTTCTTGGAGTGGTCAATGAGCTCGGAGTTGTCGTTGTAGAGACGAAGAAGCATAGCCCTTGATCAGTCAGCTTATCGTCCTGCGCAAGTGCGGGCTCTGAGGCCACGGCTAGTAGATTTACCTTCGCTCTTCCTTCGGCAACATCAGATTCAACGAAGCCATGCTCCTCCAAAGCGGAAGAACCAGACGGTCCCTGTACTGCAGTCAGCCTTGGAAGCTCTAAAAGCGTCGAAACGCGGTGCATACTTGAATCCATCCTCGGCATCGCTGCTCTCCACTCTGAGAACACAGCAGCCCATGCCAATATCTCTCACCCTCTCGCCAATCTCACCAAGATCCTTCCATCCGTCGCCCGCAACCTTGGGGAACATCTCGATCAGTAGCTTGTGAAGAGTGTCGCGTTTGTACAGACGGACGATTCTCTCCTCGCCAACCCAGGGCTCAACGATCGGAAGGCCCTCGGACTGGATACGCCACCTGCAGATATCTTGGCCTTGGGCATCCTGCTTCATGAACATCTTCACACCGCAGTGAACGAACTTCATGCCCTTTCCCTCGTTGATCTGAAGGATGTCCCGCGCAAGTGTCGACGTGTAGTAGACTGCCTTGGCAGGCTCGCCAGAGGCGTTCCTAACCATGAAGCGATCGCGGGGAAATTTAGAGTTGATCTTGTAGAAGCCGAAAATGTCCTCCAAGACCTCGTGTTCGGGGTCGAGGTACTTGAAAGGCTCCTCATGCGGCTGATCCCGCCTCTTCCTCTCGGGCTTCGAAAGGTCAGTCGCTGCACCTTCGGCCTTGGGTTGGCGCTCGGAAACAGCGGGCGGAACCTCGTCATGCTCTGGTGGCACTTCGACCTTGGTCCGCTTGGCAGCAGGATCCTCGGCGTCAACATCCTCCAAGCTTCTCTTCGTAGGCGATGGAGGGGGCAAGTTGCTTCGCACTGCAGCAGAGTCGTTGCCTTGCACAGGAGCGCTCTCGACCTTGCTGTCGGTGTTCGCAACCTCGTCCAAAGACTTGAGCCCCTCCAGCTTCTCTCCGTTCTCCGTCTTCTGCTCAATCTCATTGACCAGGTTCGTAATCGGCGCCGGGGGGACGGTCCTTGCGCCAGAAGCACCCGCCTGGTACTCAGGGCGAGCCCTGATTTCCTCCTTCTTCTCGATTACCGTGATGAAGAAACCGCCCGTGTCCTGAAGGTGAGGGTAGACGCGGATGCAACGCTCGAGCGGTATTCTTTCTTCCTCGTTTTCTGTAGACTTAGGTGGGAACATGCCTTCCACGATCTTCTTCAGACCTTCTTCGCCCTGTTCAGACTGCTTGGCAGCAACCTCCTCAAAGGAGCTGTACATACGGGCCTGTTTGTCCATAACCTTCCAGGTTTTCAGGCCCGGAACCCTCTTCAGACCAGGGAGCTCCTGGCTGCAATCGAGGATGCGGACCTTGGACATACCACCGCAGCGGTCAATGGCACTTGCAACCACGGCTTCGTTCTCGATGGGGTTCAAACTGCAGGTCGAGTAAACAACGCGGCCACCGACCTTCAGCATCTGCAGCGCCCGAACAAGAATGCGCTGCTGAGTGATGTACAGCCCAAGACCGTTGCCAGCAGTCCAATCCTTCCAGACGCCCGGGTTCTTACGAGCCGTACCGTCTCCAGAGCACGGAACATCAGCTAGAATACGGTCGAACTTCAGGTACTTGTTCGGCTGGCCCTTCTCCGAAGGGATTCTAATCGAGGGGAAAAGAGTGGCATCATGGTTGGTGACGACCAAGTTCGGCGAGTTCAGGCGCTTGACCTGGTGGACCAACATGTGGGCACGCCTGTTGTCGACATCGTTGCACACCAAAAGACCCGTCGCCCTACCAAGGTCGAGATCGTCCTCTCCAGCCTGGTCCTTCTCCGCCTCGACCTCGGCGCCGTCAGGGCTGATTTCGCGGCCCAGTTCCGGCGCCAATTTGCGCAGAACATTGCGAATACGAGCCTCCTCGCCGGCATGAACAGCCTCGCACAGCTGCGCCGACTTGCTACCAGGAGCGGCGCACAGGTCCAACACAGTATGCCAGGGCTTGATGTCGATGAGCAGCGGGGGAATCATGCTGACAACCTCCTGCCTGCTGATGTTGCCAACGGTGGTCTCGGAGACGAGGAATTTCTGAAAGGAGGCGAAGGGAGGGAATTTGCGGATGACGTTCTTCGGGGTGGTCATCTGCCAGGCAAGCTTCTCGGGGAACCACTCGAGCTGGGTCGGGGGCTCGACCTTCTGGCCGTCGAAGGTGACCTTGGTGATTTCCGGGATGTACTGGTCAATCAGACGCTGCTGGACGGCGAGGGCATGGCTGCAGAGGTGAGTGAGAATGACCGGATTTCATGACGCGGGGCGGCGTACCCTTTGGAGCCAGTGAAGCGGAAGCTGTTGGGCAATTCCTTTTTCAAGGCAGTCCAGAACTGCTCACGCTCCTCCTCGGGCACCAGCCCAAGCTCATTGTAGTACTTCTCGAAGCTGACGTTGTGCTTCTCGACCTCCTTCCAATCGCCACGAGATCCGCTGCTCCAACCGCCGCGGTTGCCGCCACGGCCGCGGCCGCGTCCGCCCTGGAATCATGTAAGCATAGAGGCTCGGCTGTGCGGATAGAGGGACGTACGCCTCTGCCTCCGCGTCTGCCCATGGTAATTGGAATGCGCGAAGAGGGAAAGGTAAGTTGAGAGGGTGTGGAGCGTGCTTTGGATTGGTCGCGGGCACTCATTATTTCTTCGACCGCCCGCCGCGGCGCCGGCCAAAAGTAGATCCGGCGGGCCCAAGGCCTCGCCAAGACATTGCACGTCGACCGCAGCAATGGCTGCCCGCTCGCCAAGGTGATGCGGGGGCCTCGCACGCCGAACAGCTACATGCTGGATGATTTGCAAAGCTCGATCATCGCCGTGGCATCTCTTGTGCCTCGACTTCCCAAAACGCAGCTTCCGGGCGACAATCTCGGACCGATAGGCGAGAACGCGAGCTAGGAAGATGCGCGCAGGGATCCTGGAAGCGGTCTGGCGTCATCGGACTTGGAGCGCAGCCCTCGAAGGGCAGAGAAGTCTGGGACCGCTTCTCCACACCCACGCTGCACTGCATCGCATCCACGCGGCTCAATTCATATCTCAGGGTTCGCCCGCTCCACTCCCCGCATTGCGGCATTCCCGCTCACCGCCGTTCGCCAGTTTCTCTCTACTAATCCACCAGCTACTTTGCACTTGCGTAGTCCGCTTGATTCCTTTCCACTTCCCCTCTCTCACATAGCCCTAACCAACATGGCGGGCTGGCTCGAGAGGCTGAAGAACATCTTCGTTCAGTCCTTTTTCATTCCGTCGCCCCCGCTGAACCCCGAGAACCTAGAGGACCAGTCTGGAAGAGTACCACTGAACGCACAGCCCCCATCAGTGAACCATCGTTGGCTAACTCACCGTAAAGGTCATCATCGTGACCGGCGGCTATGGCGGCGTCGGCTTCGAGCTCACCAAGGCACTGTATGCCAAGAACGCAACCGTCTACATTGCCGGCCGCAGCGTGAAGAAGGCCGCCATGGCAATTGCCGATATCGAGGACGAGGTGCCGCGCTCCGACGGTCGTCTGGAGTACCTCAAGCTCGACCTGGGCGACCTTTCCTCCATCAAGAAGACGGCCGAGGACTTCCTCAAGCGTGAGCGCCGTCTGGACGTGCTGGTCAACAACGCCGGCGTCATGACGCCCATCGCCGACGGCAGCACCACCGAGGAAGGATACGAGCTGCAGATGGGTACCAACTGCCTTGGCCCTTTCCTCCTGACCAAGCTGCTGCTCCCCTTACTCGAGAAGACGGCCCAGATCTCCGGTCCCAACGCCGTGCGCGTCACCTGGGCCGCCTCCGTCGCCATCGAGACTGCCCCTGAGTTCGGCATAGAGTGGAACGACAAGAAGAAGGCCCCCGTCACCCACGCCAGCGGCGCCACCAACTACGCCCAGTCCAAGGTCGGCAACCTCTTCCTTGCCTCCGAGTTCGCCCGCCGCTACGGCCGCGACACCGGCATCGTCAGCGCCGCCTACAACCCGGGCAACCTGCGGACCGAGTTGTTCAGACATTCCAACGCAGTCGCCGCCTTCCTTATGGTGAGAGCTCCCCCCTTCCCCCGCTTTGCCCCCTCTGTCCTTTTGCCCTTCAGATTACCACGCTGTGTAACTGCGGATGCAATGCTGACACAAACAAAAAGCAAATCCTCCTCTACCCCGCTAAGCTCGGCGCTTGCACAGAGCTCTTCGCCGGCTTCAGCCCGGCCATCGGCCAGCATAACGCTGGCTGCCTGGTTGTTCCGTGGGGACGCGTCTTCGAACCGCGCCAGGGCTTGCAACAGGCGATACGCCTGAATTATGAGGGAGGCTGGGGTGTCGCCGAGCTTTTCTGGGATTGGTGTGATCGTGAGACGACTCGGTGGATGCAGTATGAGCAAGATTGAGCGGAAGGCTTAGACTTGGAGAGAAATCTGTAACGAGAAAGCCGAGCGCCTCTACGTCTGTTCAAAAGTTCCACTGTCAAGTATCTTTCAGCCGCAAATGTGAGATGTTTGACGCGTGAAAAAGATAATTCAACTTAGGGCACATGCGGTGTGCAACATTGGAGAACTCCATTTCAATCTAACATTACCAAACCGCCAGGCCCTTCAATTGCTCACTCGTTTATTTCTGCTATTACCAGCACCAGCAATGCCCCGCCAATGATGAAATGAAGCTGGGGAGAGAAAGAGTAGAAACCGCTGGATCATGTGTGGAAATGAAAAGAGGCTCGCTTTTTCGGAATGCAATAACACAGTTTGTTCTGTAGTAGATCATACTGCACTGAATGAAAGCAAAAGAAAAGGGGTAGTGTCATGACGAGATGCCATGTTCTCGTTACGAAGACAGAAAAGCATCCGTCACGTCATCCGTCATCTCGTCCGTACAATTTCGGGATAAGGATGAACATTCGCTGGCATGCCGGCGTCTGTTATCCGCGTTCTCCATAAGCTTAGCGATGGATGGAGGGACGCCTTCATTTACATTGCCACATCAGGAGTGCTGTGGTCAACCAAGTTCGCAGTAGGCTCATGGACCTGGGGCACCTCGGGAACATCGTTCGTGAGGGCTGCCGTGGGAGCCTCGGGGAAGTCAGTCTCCTGAACCGGGGCCTTCTCATGAGTCATCTCAGGAACCGGGGTGGCGGTCTCAGCGGGAGCGGCCGCAGCAGGAGCAGCGGGCGTCGTCGGTCGACTTCTAGCAGGGAAAGCCTTGCTCTTAGCCTGTCCAATGAAATCCTGCGCCTTGCTGCTGTACTCGTTGGCGTAGACCTTCAGCTGCTTCTGCGCGCGGGTGCTGTGCTGAGCAGCAAGGTCCTTGAACTGATTGGTTTGCTCGTTCAACATCTGGTTGGTGAGGCGGAGCTGCTCGTCAATGTACTCCCTGTTCTGGATATACACGAGAGGACCCATGTAGATGAGGACCGTAGCAATCAGGCCAAGGCCCCAGAGAGGGAGCCATTTGATGAGGAAATAGGAGATGAAGGAAGCAACAAAGCACTACCCATCATGTTAGCGCATATCCGAAGACAGCTACTGCACCTTGATGCTTCGAGTTTGTACTTACCGCGGCGCTGACGTAGATGTTCTCGACGAACACCACACGCTGGAACTCAATGACAAAGAAGTTGATGAGTTGTTCCAGGTCGTCCGTCAGGCGCTCCAAGGAGTCCTTGCGGATCATGTAGTACTTGCGCGGGCGCATTTGCGTAGCAAGTCCATGGCCCAGAGCGGCCTGCCCAGCGACCTCGGCGAACGCAGTGCCTGCCGTCGTTTGTCAGAATCCACCGATCAAATTTCATGACCAATTGTATACGCACAGCCCAGAGTGACCCAGAGGAGCTTGAAGATGTAGCGGACAATGTTGACATAGCGTGCGGTGAAAATGAAGAGGACGGAGCAGGCAAAGGAGATGGCAGTCGCGCGGGGGTTCCTCCACTGCCACTAGTTAGTGATCGTGACGTCAAAAGTGGATGCGTGCAAACTTACGCTAAGAAGCCTGTAGAACATCGAGTGGTAGTCTGGAATTTGGTCAGTACATCTTCGTGTGGTAGCCGGTCGCAATTGTGGTTGCCTACGGGTCAAGGGCTGGCCGGTAGCGGCGGCCTGGCCGGGCACGCGACGAGCATCAGCGAGGTCGCGGAACTCAGACTGAGTCTTTGCGGTCTCAGACTTGACGCTCTGGCCGACAGGGCCTAGGGACAGTCAGTAACGCTGTTTTGCGCGGGTTTGAAGACGGGCACAAAGCGGAATCCTGTCGCGCGGTTAGCCCACAGTCTTGCGCAAAAGACAGGTCGAGCGGGGAGCACATACCTTACCGTTGACGGCTTGCTGGGCGAACGAGGAGTTCTGAACAGTGTCCATGGCGGATTGCGCGGCTGCGTAAGGAGAGTCAGGCGACGAGTTTGGGAGCGAGGTGGTGTGCGCGCAAGAGCAGATAAGGGAACTGTGGTTATGCACCGAGCGTTAGCTGCCGTTCCGGAACCGCCGATGACCAGGGTGCTTAGGCACATAGGTAGCAAGAGCACGTACCTTACAGTTGACAATCGCAGTCTTGTAGCTGCCGTTTGTCTGCGGAGTGGGCTCGGCTGCGGGCGCAGAGGAGGGCTCGGGAGCGCTGTGCTCGGGGAAGTCTTGCACGGGAGCTGTGGGATCAAGATCGACGTAGTTTCCACCGTGGGTGATGCTGAGATCCGGCGTAGGAATTTGGGGGGGAGCCTCGGTGGTCATGCTTTGGAAGAGAGAGGATGTTGGGGGGAGAAGGTGGTAGCTTCTGGATTGGCTGGGATCGGGAAGGCTACGCTTTTTGTGTGGCCGGCAAGCTGATGCTGTGGCAGGCGCGTTTGTTCCGTCTAACAGGTTTACTGGTCGCGCGACAGCCTGGAGTTTTGGGGCGCCAGCGCCCCGATGACGAAACACTAGCGCTAGCAAAACGCGAGCTGCACTCCTCGGCCTTCCGTACCCAGCCGCCCTGTCACAACCCAGCCTTTCCAACCCCGTCACTTCCTGTGTCTCAACTCCTCGCTGCAGATGATACTGCACGCGAGCGCACCCTCCGCCGCCTGATCTACCCACCCGGCCGCATGCCGCGCCCGTCCCGACCTGTTCTCTCGGCCACCCCTCATTTTCGTAGCGTAATTCCCGGCATGTGATTGTCTAGCCATACGCCACACTTCGGCCTGCGGGCCCTTGTTGTGCCACTTAAAAGAATACAGGCTCACACGACAGTCACAGCCACTCATTCGTGTAATCAAAGTTTCAATTTGGTATCTTGTACGTGAATCGTGGAAGGCACTGGGTTACAGCACTTGCTGCCACCCTGGGAGGTGAAAGGAAAATGGAGTCTAGTAAGAAAGAAGAAAGTTGTAGACTTGCTCGCCATCCTGTTCGAATATGGATTGTCTACAAAGGCCGGTCCTTTGCCTCTGCTTGGGGCCTTACAATATTTCACCATGAATCACGAAGGCTTAAAGGGCCTGCTGCTGAGCAGCGTTGACAACATCGCCGACAGAGTGCTTGCTGAGAAGGAAGACCTCCAAGCCGATGACGTGCACGGCAAGAAGAAAGAGCGCCACACTGATAGCGAAGATCTTCAGGTAGAGCTTGACGACGCGGATGCGGGCCTCGCGGTTGAACGAGCGCCATGCGTCCATGAAACCGATGGCACCAGATCCGCCGAACACCTTGGGGACGACCTTGCCGCCAAAGGTACGGTCGAACGGGACAATGGTTTCCTCGTCATCGGAAAGCATCGAAGCCTCGACACGAACGAGCTGGGTGCGAGCGGGAAGAATGACGAAAATGCCCGCGGCAGCAAGAAGCAGCACGCCACCAATGAGGCGAACAACACTCCAAGCCTTTTGCTGGGGGGTGGCGTCAGCGCTACCCGACACATCCAGGCTCAGGAGCGTGGCCATGCAGACGGTCATGTAGGTGACCAAGATTTGAACACCCTCGTAGACGAGGGCTGGAATGGCGAGGTTCTTGTAGCAAGCCAAGCCCTTGGCAGGGGTCCAACGCGCCCTCCACGAGGTTCCAGGGAGCGCGATAGTAGCGTGCGTCCAAACCATGTGCACCGGAGCGGCGATAACCGTGGCAAGAAGAACACCGACGATGTTCAGGCCAGGAAGGTTCGGGGTGACGGTCGCCAAGAACTGGGCCAACGTGGAGAACGAGAGGGAGTAGATGATGCCGTAGCCCATGCCACGCCAGCGCGCAGTCCATCCAGCCTGCGAAGTAATGTGCTTGATGGTGGTACGGATCTTCGAGGTGACGGGCTTGGTGTTGGCGATGGTGAACTTGGGCAGGGAGCCTCCGAGGAAGGCCTCAGCCTCAGCCTCCTTATCGCTAAGCTTCACGTTGCTTTCCTCATCAGGCTGGGCGGCAGAGAGCTGGATAGCGGTAGCGGGAGTCTCGACCAGGGCGAGGGTGGTGACGACATGGCGAAGAGTATATTGAACCTAATCGAGTAAGCAGAGCGGCATTTGGAAGGATAGGTGGACAGCCTTACCAACCCGGAGAAGACGACGAGCACCAAGACGGTGAGGCCGACAGTCAAGAGAACACCGGTCTCGACATCATCGTCGCTGCCGCCGGATGCCTCGCGCTTCTCGACAGCCTTAGCGTAGTGTTTGTCGAGGAGGTTGGAGGCGATGCCCATGCCGCGCTTGAAAAGCGGGTCTAGGAGACGTTCGGGGAATTCCATGATCGCAGTTTCAGATGCGCGTACGGGAAATGGGTCGTACGTGGAAGGGAAGAGGTGGTGAGAGGCTGGTAGAAAGTAGGGAGTGCGATATAAAAGGAAAATGGGCAGCAGGCAACAGCCAACTGAGAAGGATCCAGTGGCGGAGTCGCGGCGGAGGGAGTGAGACAGCCGAGTGATCTCATGGGGAGGCGGCGCTTGCTAAATATGGATCGCCAATTTTCCAGTTTCGAGCTAGCGCCCGCCGGGGCCAGCGTCCGCTTCGCCCAGTGAAGAATTTCAGCCACTCTTTCCCTTTGCCAGCGAAGCATCTCGGCCTTTCGCAGACCGACCTGGCATTCGCCATTGTTTGGTGCCATAGTCTTTCAGGAGCCTCGGATATACGGCTTCAGCCGTGCCCTTGCACCTCCCAAGGCGGACCCAATGTGCAAAATAGCTCAGCCTTGCGGGGATTCAGATCTGCTACGAGGCTCCGTGGCTCTGTCGCCGCCCATGGTCTTCCACGCACTGATGCTCACACCCCGCGGGACAATGCTCTGTAGAGCCACGAGCCGGGCTGCAATGTCAAAGCTGCAGCATTTCTTCATCAGCAACCCATGCGCCTCAGAAAGCAGCACAACATTGCTGTCGGAGTCTTTTCTGAGCCTGGTCATGTTTCCAGACACAGCCGTGCATACAGAACATCACAGCCCGTCACTGTGGAGCTTTCTGAGACAGCACATCTGCAACGCCACTCTCACACCAAGAGCTGCAAGAGTTTGGGGTGGTAGCCTGTTTCCTGCTGCTGACCTTCACATAGTCATGCGCCAGTGGAAGGCATGAAAGCTAGACGACCATTTTCTGTTTTACTGAGATCATTTGGATCGATACCGCAGCGTCACGAGTAGGGGCACAGAAGCCATAGATGCACAAACGCCTTGGAATCTTTGCATGCCCGGGGAAGCATTCCGGACCCCTTTTCTTAGATGATAGCTTCGCCGATTCCAGAATAGCGCGGCAGCCTGCGAAGAACTCCACACGTAGTCCAGGTCTGCCTTATCACCAGCGTGTCTCGCGCGCGGCATTCAGTTGGTCAAGTTCCAGCTACTTGTACCCCGTTGATGCCTGGCAAGATCGAGTCCTCATGGTCTATGGAGGCATCTGGTTTTTTCTTGTGCATCGGGCAAAGAGGGACAACGATGTTAGCCGATTAACATGGGGAAGACTGTAAGCGAGTGGAAGATCGGGGATGCATATTACTGAGAGCCCCCGGACATTGTCTCCACTGCGCAAGGTCAGATCACCATAGAATCCAAGGCAATCTTAACACAGTTACGCAGAGTATGTGGTTTCTTGCAAGAGTCTCGAGGGCATAGTGCCGGGTGGCGGCATCATGTGAGTACCTGAATTCGAGCGTAGTTCTAACATTCTTCTTAGCTCTAGCTCTTTTGAGGGAGTTGCGCACCGATAGACCACGGCGGCAGGAAATATTCTTCGTGCAAAGCCACTAATATCAGCAAACTGATGGTATTGACCATGATGGTAAATAAGGCACCACCTGATGTCAAGTGAAGCGTACTGAGAGCACATAAATGGACTGTTCCTGTCAAAAGCACTCAAGATCTGGCATTGCTTGGAAAGGCTCCGAGAGGCACCCATCTTCCGCACCCCGCTCACCATGGGTAAGCATTTCCTTCCTTTGTACTTTCTTCCAATTGCTGGTCTTGTGTTCGCGCAGGAAGTGAACGAATGCGGTAACGCCACGTATGATCCATTCCGTGTAATCCGAGCTCTGAGTTTAGTTGTCCCCCAAACATTCGTGCCGATATGCTGACACACTATCCTCTGCCCAGTTGTTGACGGATCGCCAAACCAGGTCTGTGGTGACGGCTGCCGTTATCTTGTGGACCACACATGCGATAGCGGCACTGTCTATCCCCTACCTTTGCTGGAAGGCGCGTACGAGATCCGCGCGTGGGATCGATACGAATCTTTCGACTACGAAGTCATCAATGGTCGTGATGGGGGCTTCTTCACTGGTCGTCCCGTCTGTATGCAGTGCCCCTCCGACTTTCTGGAGCTGTGCAATGCTGTGGAGAAGATTGTTGTGCTTGTGGGTAATCAAGGAATGGCGATAGATACTGATTCGCATACTATCAACAAGTCAGCGTTCCGGGCAGTCAACGGTTCTACATCAACCCGCTAGGTGCAGTCGCCTAGACGCAGGCGCACAGTGCATACATCCCTGCAAATTCCATCGCTGGGTGATTCAGGCGTTCCAGGACGGGGGGCTTCGTCTACGTGGTTGGTACGCTTGTCTGGTATTGGGGCCTGGCGTGTTCCAGGTTCTCAGCTAGCTGGAGGACGTCGTGCTCGATGCTGCTTGCATCGGCATCAACATCGCGACGGGCAGGCTGTACGGTCGCGGGCCGTTCGCGTGGCAGTACGACTAGGAACGGGAGGGCGCTGGCGCTTTGTGGGACGCAAAGAGTGGGGACAAAAGTCTTGGTACGGAGAAGGTGTGGGGAGCTGGGCGATCCAATCAGAGAATACGACGGCAGCGGTTTATGCAAGTGTTGTGCCTGGTTCAGGAAATCACAATGGGTTCGACGCAGCGCTGGTGCGAGGGCCATTGCGTCATCCGCGCGGCGGGCGGGCAGCGGCCACGAGAGAAACACAAGTGCGGCGGGCGGGCGTGCAGACGGGGGCGGCGAGCGGAACCTGCGGGTGTCACACATAGATTTGATCGTCTCTGGCAATCTTGCGCGCAGCTTTGCAGCAGCGAAAGCTGGCCTCATCAGTCGGTCCTGCTCGGGGGGCGTGAGCCGGGGGCCGGCAGCGTAATCGCTCTGCACTGATGCGCGTGCACCAATCAGTCCCCGCCTGGCCGCCGCAACTCGCAGGCCCGGACGCGCCTCGTCAGCCAAGGAGTAACATCCGGCTGCCATCGCCTGGCGCCCTGACACTTTCGCCCGCCGCAAGCGTTCGCCGACACCACCCCTCCGCCTATGGCCAGTGCCGCACCACTCGCATAGCTTTCCTATGCAGCTCGCGTTTCCTGCAGTCTCTCCTCCTCCGCCGCCTGCTCGGTCATTCCTGCCATGAACCCCACCAATGCCTCTCAGCATTCCTCTCGCACCCATCTCACCCCCGAAGCCTCGCTCCGCCCGCGCAACAAGCGCCTGGTCTCCGGCGGCGACGACGACCTCGACCGCGACTCCAATGCCGCTGCCAGCGTAGACGCCAGCCGCGCGGCCTCGCCCGCCGCCTCTCCCTTTGCCTCGAGGACCGCGTCTCCCGTCCCCGGCGCCGGCCCCTCGCGCTCCGGCTCATCGCAGGCCGTGAACCGGTCGAGAGAGTCAACCGTCAGCAAGAGCACCCTCAGCCGTAGCCAGAGCGGCAATGCCCAGGATCCGTTGGCTCAGCTCTCCGGGCTCTGGGGCAGCTCATGGACTACGTTGCAGGGGCTCGCTTCCAATGTCCTTGGCAGCGACCCCAACGGAGACGTGCCCAGGAAGCGCAGGCCCTTCGAAGCCACCCATGGCCGCAAGACGACGACCAGCGCTCCTCCCGCGCAATGGGGCCCCGCGACTCGAGACACACAGATTGGGACGGGCACGAAGGAGGAGCGGGAAGCCATGGTCAGGGCTATGAAGAGGAAAGACCTACTTATGGCGGACGGTCATTTGAACGTGGATGCTACAGGAAAGTTCAAGCGGAGGAATTCTGACGAGCGCATCTCGTCGTCGGCGCCGCCGACAGAGCACGTTGACCGCGAGGCGCTGGTGTACATCCACCGAGTGAGACCTGAAGATACGCTTGCCGGCATCACCATCAAGTATAACTGCCAGGCTGCTCCTCTGCGCAAGGCGAACAGAATGTGGGCCCAAGACAGTGTGCAGACTCGCCGTCATCTGATTATTCCCGCGGATGCCTGTGGCGTGAAAGGCCGCCCTGTGCCACCGCCAGAAGAGCATAAACCGAAACAGCCTAACGTAGAAGATGACTTACTATTGCCCACCCCGGGCGCCGAGTATCCTCCTATCCACAGCACCAGCCTCCCTACGAACGGCTGGAACGGGCCTGCATCTGTCTCGACCTCGAACCTCTCGAAATCCGTGACCGCATCGGAAGCATCCACAAACGCCGATAACGAGCCGCCATGGAAACACGAGGGTTGGGTCATGCTACCACATAGCAAAGACCCAATCGAGATCGCCCGCCTGCCACGCAGGGATCTTGGCTTTTTCCCGCCCGCTCGCCGGAAAAGCCTGACCTTCTCCGACAACGACTCGGCCGTCCGAACGCCGTCCGCGTCTCTCGAGCTGAACCGCTCAGACACCATAACCTCGGCATCATCAATGACTTCGCATGGCACCGCCAAATCGCCCCGCCAAAGTAGCAGTAGCACCGTACCCAACCGTCACCGCCCGCGTGCCCCTAGTGTCACGCAAAGTTTCAAGCTTGACGGTCCCGGAGGTGTTGGCACTTTCAACAGGAACGTCCGCAAACCGGGTCCTGCACAAGATGGCTTGAACAAGATATTTGCCCAACACCTACCAAACCTTGCTCCTCCGCCGGGCAAGGATTACTTCGGAACGTGGAACCCAGCAGCGATGGCGGAGGCCAAAGCGAACGGGAACTCGATGGGCCCGTCGGGTACTGCGACGCCTGTCGGAGTTGGCGGTGTCGGCGGTAGCTCCAGCGGGTTTGATCTGGCCCAGGTCGGCGGCGCCATTGAAGGCTGGATGCGCAAGGTTGCAACTCAAGCGTCGACGCTCGTGCCCCCGGCGCAGCTAACGCCTAGCAAGACCGGAGTGACGACAGCCGACAGGCAGCGTGCAGCAGGTGCTGGGTTGGGCGCTGCGGGCATGAGTGGCGACATCAACGACTTGATTGAGTTGACGGACGCTTTCGAGGTGGGCGAGGACGATGAGGAAGAAACCAACCGTGGACGCAGCGGCACTGGAAGTGGAAGACATGGTCCGACGGACAACGTCAGAAGGCGGGAGGCACGCAGTGGCACGCCGAGCAAGGGTGCGAAGGGCGATTGAGCTGATCCAAGTCCCTTACCAAATAACCAAAAGGTTCTCTTCAATGAGTTCGTATGTCGTACGGTGAACGAATGGGAAGAAGACGGCATGATGGGAGTGCATCAAGTGGAGAATGAGTAACGAGGGAGCAGGAAGAAAGTTATAATCCTGAGCGTATTGGGGTGTCACGGCCAAGGGAAGAGCATCTCCTTTTTGTCTTTCTTCTGTTGAGTTTCGCGCTTGGATAGACTGGCGGGGAAATACTTCAAACCGGAGTGTACGGGAAACGCTTTACACATATACTACTGTGTCAGACTTCGATTTTTGCTTCTTTTTATTACTTTTTGGGGGGTCCAGGGTTTCAAGCTGATTAAACCCCTTCATTGAATGGCGTCTTCGTCTCTTTCCACTTTCTTTAACCTCCTCGTATGGGGTCTGTTTTTTAGTAGCTAGGCTGTTCTCCTTGTTCTCCTTCTTCCATCGCCGTTTGTTTTCCAGTAGGTGGGTGTGTAGCGGGAAGCTATTATTGCAAATGCCACACCAGGCGAAAGGGGAGTACAAGCTATCATCCAATTTACTGCCGTTTAATAATGAATCGTTACTTCTGTTGGCTTTCAGTATTCATGCTTCTCGCGACTGATTTCACCACCGTTCACATGTGACATTCCAGCAGCCTCAACGCTTTCCCTGCTCCCCTTGATCGAGAGTGCACCGCACTTTGACTTCTTTGTTCAAAAGCCGATAGCGCACAATCGCTCTCTTCACGGTTTCTTGTCCATTGCTTCCAATCCTTTTCCCATTTCAGTGGTGGGTGTTCAAGCCTACGTGGCCTAGCAGGAGTGTCGGCAGGCGGCAGCGGCGACGGCAGAAATGAACCACTGGAGTTCATTTCTTTCCCACGCGTTCAAGTTTATGAAGACGCGTAGACGCGAACGTCATCTACCTCGTGGCGTAGGCAGGTCTCCCCTTGCTATGTTTAGTGCACATTCGGGGTAAAAGTGGTCTCAATGTCTGGACATGTAACGTTAGCTTGCTTAGTACACTCCTATTACACCATAATGAGGTAGTTGAAGCTCATATCATGATGCTCGTGTTCGAAGATGTGTTGTGCATCCACGCCCCAAACTGGCCGCCCTGTCTGCTGCAAGGCTCGGAGAATCGGCCTTAGCATTCGACAAAGCAAGACGGTTGCAAATCATTCGAGGGGCTACGAGGTGACAGAGTATTAATCATGTTATCTATTCCACTCTTTTGGCAAGATATTCTACGATGCAAAGAGCAGTGAATAGGGAATCACATAAGGAACCTTCGTAAAAAGCGTTTGCGCCATGCACCCAGTGAACAGTAGAACGTACGTGAGATGTTGAAGAAGAACTGGGGGAAATAAGGGGCCAGCATTCCCACCCACCCAACGCCGCAGAACCCAAGAACTTTTCTTTCCCATTCGCATTCCCCCCTTTTAACGACTCCTCGTGCTGCCCATGCCTCTCTTGCCGGCAAGCAGGTGCTTGTTGAGCGACGCGGTCGTGTGCCTATCGGCCTCACCCTGCCTGGCCATGCGATTCATCTTCTTCTGCCCAAGCTTGGCCATCCGCTCCGCCTTCGTGCGCGACGCCTCGTTCGTGACGCCGTCATCACGACGGTTAGTGCTCTGGCTGCGCGCGCGGCTCTTGGCGCGCTCGATGGCGCTAGGCTGCGGCCTGTCGACGTCCATGGCGTCGCCATCGGCGCCCTCGGAGCGGCCACGAACGTGGCTCCTGCCGCGAGACTGCGAGCGTGCGCGTGCAGCAAGAGAGCTTGTGTCGTGACCAAGACTTTCCAGGTGGGCCTCCATCTGCGACAGCTTTTTGGCCTTTGCGGAGCGAGGAATCTGAGCGCGGTTCTTCAGGCTCTTCTTCATGCGGGACTCGTTCTTGAGGATCGCCTGCTTCTCACGGATCATGTCGGCTTTGCTGCGTATATCGGCCTCCTCAGCATCCTCGACATCCGAGTCGCTCTGGTAGCGGCCGTCGGCCTCCATCTGCTCCTCCTCGGCCTCGAGCGCGGCGAGTTTAGCCTCAATCTCAGGGTCAATGAAATCGTAGACGTTCCTTCCGTTGAAAATCTCGGGAACCTTGTCATTCTTCCACTCGTCGTTCTCCAACAGGTAGTTCTCCTTGAGGTTGATGTTGTATACGCCGGCGCCGCCATTCTCCTCCTCGATCTCGCGCTGCAGCTTCTTGCGCATGGGGTCGGTCGGATCATACTTCATCTTGTTCTTGACAGCTTCCGGGATGAATGTCTCGCGCGTCATGCCGTCCATCGGCACGGCAACGTGGATTCTCTTCAAGACTTCTCCCAGACGGCCAGTGACGTCGCCGGAAGCGTTAGTGCCGGCCTTCAACTTCTCGGCGTTACGCTGCGCCAGAAGCCTGTCGCAGACGGCGCCACGGACGGCCATCACGTTCTCCGTTGTGTTGCAAGAAAGCTGCAGCAACTCCACCTCGCCTGACTTGAGCATGCCTTGAAGACTCTCCTGCGTCTCCGCGTCCAGGTCCTCAGGCTTCATAAGATCGGTTTTGTTGATGACGATGAAAACCAGCTTGCCGTTGAACAAGGGCTTGATGCTGTGGAAAAGCTGGATCTGGGCCGTAACACTGTAGCCGCACTGCTCGCTGAGATCCATGAAATACATAATGGCAGACCGAAGATGGGCGATGGCGGTGATACTCTGCATTTCGATGGTGTTCATCTCCTCGAGGGGATGGTCGAGGATACCGGGGGTATCAATGGCTTGGAATCGCAGCATCTTGTGGTCGACTACTTTGGTCAGCTCCGTTCACCGTGGAGAGTCAAGCAACTTACAGTGACCAACAAACAAGCTCTTCGTAGTGAAGGCATAGGGTTGCACGTCGACATCGGCGCGAGAAATATTCCTCAAGAAACTCGACTTTCCGACATTGGGATAGCCGCAGATGACGAGGGTCCGGGTGTTGGGGTCAATCGACGGCAAACGACCAAGATGCTGGCGCACCTGCTCGAGGTAGAGAAGCGGGTCCTTCAGGCGCTTGCAGATGGTGGCCATGCGACCCAGGGCAGCACGCTTGAGCTGCTTGCACTGGAAGAGCGACTGGCCATACTTCAGCAGACGCACGTAGTCCCTCGCGACCGTCTCGATCAAGTGTTTCGCGGTGGAGAGCTGGCCCAGAGCAATGCGGAAATGGTCGGCATCGTAGAGCGTGTTGAGGAGATCCTTGTGGAAGGGGTGGATGTCCTGGAGCTTGGGGAAGCCTTCGAGAATGGCCTGGATCTTCTCGGTGAAGGTCTCGGCGGTGTACTTGACTTTGCGGGTGTAGAAGGCTGCGCGACAAAGGTGTCAGTCTGTGGGCACTTGGAAAGAGCGCAGCGTGTGGCATACCCCGAATGCGAGTGATCTTGAAGCCGGCGCGGATCTGGGTAGGAAGCCTCCGCTGGGTGCGGTTCAGGACAATGTCCAGGAATTCCTGGGACGTAGGCACCGGGGCAATGTCTTTCCACGTGGTCTTCATTTTGCCTGGCGCAGTGGGGGTGGTGTTGCAAGGGCGCGCAGGTGGAGAAGGCGGAAGTGCGAGCGAGAGTGCTATCGATAGAGGCGCAAAAAAAGTTCAGCCCGGCCGTCTCGGTCGTCGGGTAAACTTGGTTCCACCGGCAACCACTTAGCCCGTCGGACCCCCGCCAAAAAGTTGGTCCCCCGCCATCGCGTCCTCGACACTCCGGCCAAAGCACCGCTCACAATGGCCTCTTCCGCCAACGTCCCCGCCTACAAGACGGCCTTCCTGGAGGCTTGCACTTCCGCCGAGGCCCTCAAGTTCGGCACCTTCACACTCAAGTCCAAGCGCATCTCGCCCTACTTCTTCAATGCCGGCCTGTTCCACCGCGCAGACCTAACTCGCGCCATTTCCCGGGCATTTGCGAACACAATCGCCGCCCATTCCGCCGAGAACTCCGCGTTTCAGTTTGACGTTCTGTTCGGCCCTGCCTACAAGGGCATCCCCCTCGCCGCTACGACCGTGGACAAGCTCGCCGAAATCGATCTGAACAAGTTCGGCAACATCAGCTACAGCTTCAACAGGAAGGAAGCCAAGGACCATGGCGAGGGCGGCAACATTGTCGGTGCTCAGTTGAAGGGGAAGAAGGTTGTCATCGTTGACGATGTCATCACCGCCGGCACTGCTATCCGCGAGGCCATCGACATCATCAAGAAGGAAGGCGGCGAGCTCGTGGGTATCGTGGTTGCCGTTGATAGACAGGAAAAGACCCCCGGCGAGAATGATGATGATGGCAAGCCCAGGCCCAGCGCCATTGGTGAGGTCAGGAAGCAATACGGCATCCCCGTCTTGTCCATCCTGACCCTCGACGACATCATCGACTACCTGAAGAGCAGAGGTACCGAGGAGGAAATCAAGAAGGTCATGGAATATAGAGAAAAGTATAGGGCGAGCGACTGATTGCTTTGAATTGAAGAAAACGATCGCGAGCGCTTCAGCCCGAGCGTTGTTCCTCTGTGAAGGAGGACTGTTCGAGGCTGTTTTTTCGACTTGTAAGCTCCGTCTCGCCATCTTCTACGGAATGTGTCATCTTGCGTCAAACTGGCTGTTCTATCGGATAGTGTTTCCAACATATCGCTCTTCCAGATCCCAAACATAATAGTCCGAGGATACCTAATACGCCACTTGCCTTATTCGGACCAGATTACGGACCTTGGAATTCTCATCACTTTCCTCTCGTAACGATGCCACTCGACACCGGATTGTTCTGCTGGTGTGGGCTGATAGTAGAGAATCAAGGGAACGGTGTTGTGTGTAACAGAAGGGGCGGTACCCGTAAACAGTCCAACAAAGGGGATACAGACCGCCATGTGTTGGGCGCACAGCGCGGCGTCGAGAAAGTCGCGAAAGTCGCGAAACGACACGTGCAATGTATGCCTCTAGCTTCGACCGAAGAACCCGAGGGGTAGAATCTCGATGGTATGTAGTCCTGCCACCCTGGACGTCGCCACCGTTCTGGACCTTCGGCCCGCCGGAGTGGCAGCATGCGCATGTGGAAGACACCCGAGCTAAACCATGCATTTCCATAGTAACTGACGATAGTAAGACTGCTCAGGTAGAAGTTCCAGCCGCATGCATATTCATCAGTTCAACTTCAGTTCTGATCTCCAAGCGCCATTGGCTGGAGCTGGAACACTGCATGAAACGGATCAGCGAGGATGTTAGCCTCTACCCTAAACTGATTTTGTCCGAACAAGGTCAGCTCATTGAGAAATGCAACGAAGAAGACGGGCGGTTGAAAGGGTTATCTGGACACGAATGACACAGTACTCCTCTACATTCACATAGAACTTGGAAGACCCAAAGAGTCTGCGTCTGGACAATGTTTCTGCGCTAGTAGCTCTTCTTTGTCTCGATTAGTTTGCACGACGAAGCTACTTGGGAACACGAGATGTTTGGGCAGTAAGCTTTCGGCATCGAACAAAGCTAAGCTACCTCCTCGAGCTGAGATGGTCATCGACACAGCAAAATCAGTCTCGAGAGTTACTACTGTGTATCCGGACAAGGCGCCACCTTCATGGACGCCCTCTTCCCCTCGCTCTCCCTCTTCCACGTCCACGACCGCGACCTCCTCGACATGACCGCGTCTTTGGTATTTCATCCACAGCTTCGCCTACTCTTTGTTCACCTTCAGCCTCATTTTGATCCCCGTCTTCCTCACCATCGTCAAAATAATGACTTTTAACAGCAGTAGCGCTCTTCCTTGCCGCAGCTCTCCTCGGAGGCCTGCGGGGCATCTCCTCAACTGCGTCCTTGGTCTGGATGTTTTTAGTATCAGAATCGGGCTCCCATTGTTCGCCTACGTCCGGCGCTGAAGATATTGGAGAGTCCGGCTCGGATGGTGCGGTTGGGATGCCATCAGAGTCATCTGCGGCGCCGCCCAGATTAACTGCTCCAGAAGACTTCCGTCTACCTCGCACTGTGGTCACGGTGGCTGACTGCGTTCCCCTGCCACGACCGCGTCCACGACCTCTGTTGCTACCGCGTCTGCGTGGAGGGGCACGCGTCTTCGGTGGTGGGCTGGCACTGTCACTCTCTTGGTCGTCTTGTAGATCTTCCTCGACGTTGTCAGCGTTCTCTTTCGAGATATGCTGGTGAGCTGATTGCAGGGAGAATGGGACATTTTGAGCACCTCCAGTTGATTGGTCGTCCTGCGAGGCCTGCAAGTCCGCCCTGTCATCTCCTTCAATGATGAAGCCGCCGCCCTCAACGGTATCTTCTTCGCCATCTCGCACAAATCCGCCTGCACTAGCATGTTCATCTGCTGCGCGGATGAAGCCACCCTCATCAAAGTCCTCGTCTTCTTGACCTGGCAAGAAGAAGCCACCAGGACCAGGAACTTCCTCGCCTTCCTTCAGGATTCCACCCTCCGCCGCCGCCTCCTCCTCCTCGAATTCGTCCCCGAACTTCCTCTCGAACGTATTCCCCACTTCTCCCTCCCTCTTCTTCCTCGCGAACGGATTCACCACATCATCCAACCCATCCTTCCCCTCCCCATACTCCTCCTTCACCCTCTCAATAACTCTCAGGCCGAGCATGAACTTGCGCCACATCTTCAACGCCGCCTCCACCCTCTTCTTCTCCTCCTTCTCCTGCTTTGCCTGCTGTTCTGCACGCCACGCCTCGCGCACCATCTCCCCATTCTCCTCCGCCACCACGACACCCGTCAGGATCGGCACGGCGATGTGGCGGCCGAACTCGAACCCGGTGCACGCCTCAGCAAAGTCGATGCCCAACTTTTTGCACACGCGCGCCGTGCCGCGCAGGGGGACGTGCACGGCACCCTGCGGCACCATGGTCGGCACGTAAACATCGATGTTGCCGAAAGCGTTGCGCGGGATCTTGCCATCCTGGATGGGTGGCGGGACGATCCACTCCGTCTGCTCGCGCGCATACAACCCCTGCGTCGCCTTTTCGCCGCTCTCGCGCTCCGCCTCCATGATCTCACGCTTGCGGATCAGCGTCACCGCCCGCGTCTTTACCCGCTTCATCGGCGGCGCTCCCGCCACGATCTGCCGCCCCTCTTTGTGCCACGACTCGGCCGTCTTGCACGCCACCACGTCCTTGCGTAGGAAAACGGGTTCGGGTTTGGCCTTGTCGCCTTTTCCTGCGATGAAGGTCTTGACCGGTTTGGCCGCCGGCCGGATGGCTTCTTCGCGGCGCAGGTGGCGCTCGAGGACGTACTCAGCGCTGTTCTTGTAGCCCTGGAGCGTCTCGGGCTCGTTGCCTTCGGCCTTCTTGGCGGCGGAAAGCTTGACCGGGACGAGGTCCCCCTCGTCTTCGATCTTGTCGGCCTCGGTCCGTAGCCGGCCGTCGCGCGTGTAGTTGGACATTACGCGTTTGAACCAGTCGAACTCCTCGTAGCGCTTGACCTTACCGTACTTGTTGTAGATGGGGATCTTCTCGACGGGCATGCGGAAGCTCTTGGTTTTGCCAGGCCAGACATGTTTCTTGAGGTAGCGGACTGTTACATCCTTGGCAGTTCCGTCTGCATTGTATGCGACTACGTAGCAGATTACTTGTTTGGCTTTCTCAGCTACGGCGCCTCGAGGCTCGAAGGCTGAAAGAAGGTCCGGTGTGGAAGCGACTGTGGAGATAACGAGAGGCGAGACTGGAATGTAAGTATTAGAGATGGGTGATAGAGCCTCGGTCCAATAAAAAGGGTACTTGAGATCCGTATCGTAGTGCTTGTTGCTCAGTCCTTCAATTGGCTTTGACGGGGTGATGTCGATGATAGATGCGTCAGTGATGTCTGACCTTGCAGAGCTGAGAGAGCTATCGCTGTCCTCATCAGAGTCGACAAGCAGGGGCTTGGTTCTTGATTTTCTAGCAGACGACTGTTCCGCGGTTGGCCGAACAGGTTTTTGAGCTTTCGTATTAGACTTTTTCGTACTTGGCTTGGAAGCCTCATCTGCCTGTGCCGCCGAATTCGACATTGGATCCTCTTCCTGTTTCGAAGCCTCGGTCTTGCTATCCTGTCCCTTCTTCATTACAACTTCTTCCACTTTCGTGAATCCGAATCCTATAGGCTGCAGGCTTGCCACCATACGAGCTTCCAGACCTATACCTCTGATAAGCGCAGTAAACAGTTGAGCGCCGACATCCCTACTACCCGTGCACCTCCGCGCAGCCTCGAGAAAGTCCGCCCTGGTGCGGATTCTCTCTCCAAACCTTTCAATGTCGTACTCTTCAGGGTTGATCCTCTCGTTCCTTTTCTTCTTATTCTTCCTCTTCTGATCTGACGGGTCCTCCTTGGTTGCCTGCCATGCTTTGATCTCAGCAGCGAGAGATTTTGCTGTAGGAAAATACCCTTTTTTGCGTAACCCTGGTGCTGTGATGCGAAAGCGCTTCTTCCAGTAGGCAGCCAGATATCTTAGAAGTCTGTGCAAAGGGTCACCTTGGCTCAGATTAGGGACGCCTTCTTCTGTGCGCTCGGCGGTTCCGCCCCAGTCCCGTTGGTTTCGCTCTGAATGTCTGTCACCCTTCTCTTTACTCTTGCCTTTGCCCTTTACCTGTCCTTTGCTTGCCTTGGCCTTTGGCGGAGGTTCAAGCGATGGATCGGGTGGCAAACCGGAGTCTTTGCGCCAGCGTTGGACCTCTTTCTTCACGCCCTCGGGCAGTTGCGCCACTAATATCTTCTGAACCTCTTTGTCGCCGACCCAGCCATTTCGAATGTGATTATGCCACAGCAGGAATTGTACGTGCATGCAGTGAGTCCAGATACGCAGTTGCCGGTCCTTCTTCGACGGGCCCTTTATGCCAAGCGCGTTTCTTCTCGCTATCTCGTCGTTTCCTTCGACCGGGCCACCGAGCGACACTTCGAGCACGTCGTCGGCGTCATCTGGGCCACGCTGCCAGGGAGCCAGTTTCGGCTGTGGAGTATTGGCGACGGGAGTATCCGTTTGCGCTTGCATGGCATCCTCCCAATCCATCTCATCCTCGTCGTCTTCGCCATCATTTGCCGCAGGGTTGTCGCGAGAGGCTCTAGAAGTTTTGCCCTTGGATCTGGCAATGTCCACGTCTTCGAAACCGTCGGTATCGGTGTCTTGGTCGCTGCTGTCACTTCTTAACGCGTCGAGAAAGGCCTTGTCGGCGGAGGAGCTCGTGTTGCCGGAAGGCGCGTCGAGCGCGTCGAAGACGTTCTTCTTTGCGCGCTTCGGAGCCGACGCGGGGGCGGGCGCAGGAGAGCGCGAGCGTGAACGCTTGCGGGGAACGAATGGCGGCATGGTGCCGTGAATGAGTGAGGAGAGAGGGGGGTGAAGGTAGAAAGAGTAGTGGTGGTGACGGGGGACAGGCAACGGCGATGATGACGACATCCCTGCAACCCGGGCATCTTAGGCATTCCCCGGCAACCACATTTATTATTCCCTCGTTATCTCGAATCCCCCATCTCCTGGCTCAATACCTTGACCCTCCGTCACTCTAGCTGACCCAATCTCACGCTCACTCCTCATTGGCTACAGTGCTCGTGCCACGACCCCACGTCATTTTCTCACGTTATTGCCCGTTCAGGGAAATTCCTGTCTCTGCACGCGGAACCGCACGAACCGTCTTTGCGGTCCGCTCCTGACCAATTTTCTCTCTCTATCGCCTCCTTTCGGTAATATGCGAATGCTGTTTACTTTCTGAGCTTCAGATGTAATCGAGGCTCGGGAGAAGAGTTTGCGGAACTCGCGGCGAGCGGAGCACGATAAAAAGCGGCCTCTGTTCGCAGCGTCGGTCAGCCTTTTCCCACTGCGATTTACCCTTCTCCGAATCTTGCCAGTATGACGTCTCGCGACGGCTACTCTTGGACTGAACAGGCTGGCCTTCGTCCCGGCGTTCCATCCATTGGAGTCATCTCGCCCGCAACAAACAGTACATCCTCCAATGTTTTGTACGATGTCGTCATCATCGGCGCCGGCTACTGCGGTCTCACTGCAGCAAGAGACGCCAGTCTTTCGGGTAGCTCCTTCGCAAGTCCGATGAAGTAAAGGGAGCTGACTTGGGACGCAGGCCTGAGCGTTCTTCTCTTGGAAGCTCGCGACCGTATCGGTGGCCGCTCCTGGTCGTCCAACATCGGCGGCTATCCCTTTGAGATGGGAGGTACCTGGGTACACTGGGGTCAACCTCATGTATGGCGTGAGATTTCCCGCTACCAGATGCAAAATGAGCTTAAAAGCTCCTTTGACTTCTCTCATGGCGTCAATCACTTCCAGCTGAATACCGCCGGGGGATCTGCGACGATGAGCCATGAAGAAGAGGCAAGCAAGAACCACTCTAGAGCTCTGTTCTCCGGGCTGACAAATTTCGCAGGATTCCCTCCTCGCCTCAGCCTTGGCGAAGTTCGTTAACGTGGACGGCGCCTTCGGCAGAAACATCATGCCGCAACCAGCCAACATGTTCCATGTTCCCGAGGCCAGAGAGTTGGACACCCTGTCCGCACAAGACCGCATCGACGCCATCGCACTCTCGCTTTCGCCAAACGAGCGTGCAGTGCTGGAGGGCTTCGTCCTGCTCTGCAGCGGCGGTACCCTGAGGGGCATGAGCTTCCTGGAGTTCCTCCACTGGTGGGCCATCTGCGGTTACACCTACCAAGGCTGCCTCGACTACCTCATCACCTACAAGTTCAGCGGCGGTCAGTCAAGCTTTGCCATCAACTTCTTCAAAGAAGCCCTCTCCACCAAGCGGCTCGCGTACGCCTTCAACTCGCCCATCAAGTCGGTCATCGACAAGGGTAACAAGGTCGAAGTGACGACCCGGAACGGCCACACATATCAGGCCGCACGCATGATCTGCACCGTCCCGCTGAACGTCCTCAGCACGGTATCCTTCGACCCCCCGCTGCCAGCGGGCAAGCGTGCGGCCATCAGCATCGGCCACGTCAACCAATGTGTCAAGGTCCACGCGGAGGTCGTAGACAAGAACATGCGCTCGTGGACGGGCGTCACCTACCCATACAACCCGCTCGTCTACGCCATCGGCGACGGCACAACGCCCGCGGGCAACACGCACGTCGTTGCCTTTGGCGGAGACCAGAACCACATCCAGCCGGAGGAGAAGCTGGCCGAGACTTTCGCTGCCGTCAGAAGCCTGGCGCCAGGCAAGATGGATGATGTGCGGCGGCTGGTGTTCCATAACTGGTCGAAGGATGAGTTTGCAAAGGGCGCGTGGTTTTTCTCGCCGCCGAAGCTATTGGCCGATCACCTGGAGGATATGCGGGCTCGCCATGGGAATGTGTTCTTTGCCAGCTCAGACTGGGCTCTTCTGTGGCGGAGCTTCATCGATGGCGCCATCGAGGAGGGCGCGAGAGCTGCGATGGCCGTGAAGACGGAGCTGGCGGAGACAGGAAAGGTGGATGCCCATCTGTGATAGCTGTGTGGTTAGAGAAACGAGATTTGGACCGTTGTGCACAGTCTCCAGGACACGGTGACCTATCACATGCTGCGACAGATGCTGGGAGCAAACCACGCTTAGCCAATGACGGCTTTCAATGGCAATTACGTAACCCCGCAGTCACCCCACGGAAGTTTCGGCATCCACTTTCCCCCCACTCTTCATCGCGACCTCATACCGGTGCTTCGTGACTAGGAACCCGTCCCCAAGGCACCCGAGAGAACGACTGCAGCCCGAATGTCTTCGTCCAGTGCTCGAGCCGCTGCAACGCCGACCGACGTGAAGCCCCGAGGTGAATCCACCCCCAGCTGCGTCCAGAGCAAGGATTTACTGAATCGGGTAATCAGGCTGCTTCCAATGCACGAAACGGCGGATCACGTGCGACCTGGGCCATCCGACGTGCGGAAAGTGCATCAAGAAAGGCATAGAGTGCTCGGGCTTGGGCCGCTTCCGCTTCAACAACGGGGTTGCTCGCCGGGGGAAACTCAAAGGCTGCCAGCTACCCACTTTGGACGCTCCCGTAGATGCCGATGCTTCGGCGCGGCGAGCAGGCCAAGCACCACTGCGCATTCGCTGGCAAGGCGAGCGTCGGGAGGAATCCGGTAGCGCTGCGTCGGAATCGCACCCCTCAAAGCGGAACAGCAAACAGGGGGCTACAGCGGTTACTGAGATAGTCCGGTATGATGGACAAGGACCTCCAATTGGCTTCAGCACATGGACAGAACCCAGGCAGGCTGCAAGCTGTGGAAATACCTTTGTCACCTTCCACGACACTGGTGTCCAACCATGGCTTGCGCCGCTAAACCCACAGGTTCGCATGCTGTTCTCGCATTGTGCGCAGGCCTCCCCTTCCCCTTACGCAATGATACATGCTGACGCACGCCTTCAGTTTCCTCGGCCGTGGCCCCCGTCATGGTAGTCCTGGACCGCGTGTCCAACGGCTACCGCGATTTCATCCTGCCCATGGCGTGCGAGAATGAGGTGCTCCGCCGGGCGGTCGAGGTCGTGGCGGCGCAGCACCTGAGCCACTCGAAGCGCCCCGACCTCCGAGCGGCCGCGGAGGCCGGTCGCGCCGCCGTTATCTCAAGGCTGCGCCGAGACGCGCTGCAGGCGCCGCCAGAGCGTGTCTTCAATGTGTACACTTGGGCCACGCTGATCGTACTACTAGTCGGGGAGACGGTGACGGGGAGCTCCGAGTACGGCTATTTGGTTCAGATGCTCTTGTGCCTTTCAAGGAACAGCAGTGCCGGCGCGGGGCATGCTGCGATGCTGGGTGACTTTCTCACGCAACAAACGCACATGTAAGTCGCATGGCTGTCCCAGGCTGGCTGGGGGTTCAGGCTCACCTCCTTGACAGGTTCGAATTTCTCGCTCAACCGCTCCTAGGAGAGGCTGCAGCGGCCAACATGGTAACTAACCCCCTCCAATATCTCGACTGGCTCTCGTACGAGCTTCCCTCGGGATCGGAGGAAGAAGCCGCCATCTCCACCACGCGAGAAGCCTTCCTCGAAGCTTCCAGGCTTTACTTCCACAGAACGCGATCGGAAGAGGACGTGCAAGAATCACTTCGAAACCTTCGGCGCCTCTTGTCCAAAATACCGCATGATGCACCCTGCGCTCATGCTCTGGTCTGGGTGTGCTTCCTGGGCGCGGTGGAGAGCACGGACGAGGAGAGTAGACGAGACTTCACGGAGCGCATGGCGCGCGTTTACTCCAGGACGGGCTTCCGCAACATCCCCGCCGCCATCCAGTCTTTGGAACGGATATGGGCGCGGAAAGATTCCAGCGGTCGGATGGCAGGCTTGCTGGAAGCTTCCCCCGTGCTCGTCATGTGAGCTGAGGGAGAAGGCACGAGCCTTGTTTATTGGAACAGAGGCCCTGAGTCCCTTCTGTCGCAAACGCCCAGCCGAACGCGCTGGGTCGACAGGCTGTTCAGCTAGTTAATGGCGGATTCGGTCTCATGCTGGCGGTACCGGAGGAGGAATTGGCGAGCTGGCGCGCAAAATGTGCGAAACAAAACCTTCACTGCGGCCGCCATCGTCAGCCCAAGGCTGATCCATCTTGACTTCCTACATCATGCAGAGAAGACAGAAGAAGAAAAGCAAGGGAGCAAGCATGGTGTATATCGGAGCAGGATACGTATTGGAAAGCCGTTGGTGGGGCTCGGGGCAACGTGCGCAAGGATATGGACAAGAGGCGCGAGCGGTGAGGGCGGCAACAAGCGCGCGAGACGGTGCCGAAAGGATTTGCGCGAGATCCGGGCAAATCCCTTCGTTGATGGCTCGGAAGTTCAGTGGAGTGGCTGTCACGCAACAGTGGGCTAGGCAAGTCAGGGCTGTTGATTAGGTCACTCTGGCGCACTGGGCGCTGGGAAGCGTCGCAGCCCTGCGCACGGGTGCCCCTGGCACGTCCAAGGGAGGAAGGCTGACTCGATCCCTGCTCTGACTAAATCAAGGGCCATGACAGGTGGGGAGAGTAGGCAGCGTTTTGTGTCGTTTCTGCAGCCTGGCCAGTGTTGAAATGGGCTGCGCGCCTAGAAGCAGTACGACATATAGTGTTCAGCTTGTCAGAGAGCGACAAAGCGGAGACTCGACGGAGAGAACCGCAAATGTATATTGCTGTGGATGGTGGTTTAGCGAGGCTTCACAAAGCACAACGTACGCGTCGTGAGCCATGGGTGCCTTGTTGTCACACAAGCGGGCGCGAGGATTGGAACCACTTGATTGGATCGGCGGTGCGTCCGGCCTTTTATGTTTTCTACCATATACTGGGGATGTTTAGGATGGTGTCTTAGGCATGTTCCTCGCGGCCCGGATTCTCGGAATTATCAGGCGGTCGTTGCTGGGTTCCGACACTGAGACCCGGACTTGCCGAAGGTGCATTTGATGGCGACGGGACAGGGCGACGCCAGGTTGCGCAACGTAGTGGGTCGAAGGCTGCACGGAGCAGGAAAAGGCGGTTTCAGCCGCTGTGATGTACAGCGCGCGTCCCTTTGCCAGACCACGAGACGGTGCCGGGGGGTCCCTCCGGGGCCAACAGTGCGTAAGAAGGAAGGAGATCATGAGCAGGAGATGGGGTTTAGGAGCAGAAAAGGGCGCCTGCTGGATCGGCGACTGGTGTGCGACAGCGGAGATCTGGAGAGGTCGCGTAAGCTTGTCGTCCTCTCGTGGTTTCTTTGGCCAGGGCGGGATTGACAGCTAAGGCTAAAAAGTGGTCCGGCATGCGGGCGGCGGGCGCACCCGCCTGCGAGAGCGAGGCGGAGAAGAAATCGCGTCTGGCTCAGCAGGCGAGCAACGAACGGGCGGGCGCAATTGGAGCTGATTGCTCGAAGAGAGCGCGCGCCTTGGCAACGGCGATGGTTTTGGCCGAGGGCACCGCGCCACGCCGTTGGCCTCTCTGCCTCACCACACTCCGAAATCTCGCTTCTCCCTTCGGCCTCTGCACCAAAGCCGCAAGTCTCCCTCCTGCTATGCCGCCGCCTGTCCCGTGGCGACCGCCAGCCCTGGCCGAGTCCAATCCTTCGCCGCAAAAGTACCGGGCGATCCGGCCCGCGGGACGCAATCTTGCTGTGCAGCGCACCGAGTCGTGGCTCTCGCACTCTGACCGCGCCGTTGGAGCGCCCTTGCGCGGTCAAATAGACTCGCTAATCTTTCTTGTCCGAGCACGGTCGGGCGCCTTGGCCCAATGCCCCGTTTCACGCTTGCCACCCCTGCCCGGCTTCGTGCGCTCAAGCCTGGCCTGGTCCCCTCCGTTACGTCCTGCTGCGGCTAAATCGAAAATGCTCTCATCTCCGCCTCTCAGCCGTCCGCGTCTCCCTTGGCAGTGATCGCAATACAGCTCTACATAGGCCCTCCGCCGGCCGTTTCTCCGTCCTTTTGCGTGCTGCTCACCATGGTTGCCATCCCTGGCCAGCTTGTCAGCTCGCTGACGGCCCGCGACTCCACCACCTCTGATGTTGAATATGTCCCCCTCATCAACAAGAAGGAAACCGTTTTGGCCATCAGCATTTCCTTTCAAGTGGGTTGCACGAGCACCGCCCTTGCATCCTACGGGCTGACATCAATGCAGATCGTCGCTTGGGTTGCCGTGCTTTTCAGACTCTATGCCCGATTCAAACTCACACGGGCTTCCGGTTGGGATGATCTGATAGTAGTACTCGCCCTCGTAAGCGCTCTCCGCAAGCAACCAGCCGCCTTCAGCTCACCCTCAATCCAGGTTTCGGCCACGATTGGCACATGTTTTGTTTTTCTGAGTACGTTGGACACGCATGTCCGCTGCAAACACTCCATAGAGCTGATACGAAAGCAGTGGTTGACAATGGCCTCGGGAAACACGTTCTTTCAATATCGCTGGGCACTTACCAGGCATACATCCACGTAAATTCACCTTCGTCGCCAACATACTCGACTTCTGACCCGGTGCTCTAGTGGTTTTGGGCTGGGACCATTTCGTACTTTTACTCGACCACCCTCATCAAGGTCTCTCTGCTGCTACAGTATCTCCGCTTGTTCGAGAAGCGCTCCAAGACTTACTATCTCATCATCGGGATGACCGTCCTTATTGCCCTCTGGGGCTTCGCCTACAGCGCTCTGCTGGCCTTCGCCTGCTCGCCCGCTACAAAGTTTTGGGATTACAACAGACCCGGCAAGTGCTTCGGCTTTGGAGCTGGAGCCAATGACCCGGAAACCTTTTTCACCGCGTTTGCAACCCACTCTGCGACGAACATGGCCCTCGACATCATTGTCTTCACCTTCCCCATCTTTTCCCTGTCCGCCATGGACCTGGAGGGCAGGCGAAAGTATGCCATTGCTGGTCTGGCGACACTGGGTGCTGTGTAAGTTTCACGGTCTTTCTGATATCTTCTTAGTAGAGAAAACTGCTAATGCAGTGTAGAGTCGTGGCTCTCAGTGTAGCACGCTTGGCGAGTATTGCCGAGACGCGTGCCGGAACATATCCCGTTACCGATCCAACTTGGCTAGCACCGACATCGATCGTACTGTCTTGCCTCGAAGTCGACATCGCGGTTCTTTGCGCGAGTATCCCGATTTTCTGGCCACTCATTTCCGCCTTGACCTTCGGAAAGATCTTTGTCGTTGACGAAGTCATTGTACGAACGGAAGAGCGTGAGCGGCAACGCCCCGATACACCGGGATCCGAGACGGAGCTTCGGACGTACCAGAGCAGGACAAGCGGGAGACACACGCCGGATGCTTCCAAGCACTACAAAGATCCGTTCGTCGTGGATCATGTACGACCGATCGGGACAGACAGCCTGGTAAACAACTCACATACGGTGAATGTGGAGCACACGACAGTCCCGTTGGGTCAGATTGAGCGACTGATGCAATGAACGATTTTCTTCCATCACCCTGACGACATAATCTCCTACTACTTGAATCATTATCGCGCCTCCAACGAAGCTAGAATCTTCCAACTGCAGCCTCTAGTGCATCCGCAGGAGCACTGGCGGCGGCAAGGTCCGCACCATCGGAAGACATCCCGAAGCATCGACAATAAGCGGGCGCATTGCCCCTCCACTGTGGATCACCGTGTCCCCTTCAACCCACTGGAATGGAGTGGGCTAGGGAGAAAGGAAGATGCTGTTATATTGCTTTCTGCAACGGTCACATATTGCAGTCCAAGGATCTTTCCTGGTCGCCACCCAGCTTAGACACGCGGCTACTGCGCGCATCCGACAAGTGGAGCGACATCGATTTACACGAGGCTCGGAGTATGCGCTTGGACGCGATAGAGCGTACGCGTTTTGCTGCAAACGCACTTGCCGCTAACCGTGCCGGCCCGTTGATAGCGTGACCAATGTCGGCTTATCGCCCTGCAAATATGCAATCGGACCCTTTCGATTTGTTTTGGAAACGCCGGTGCTAGCGGCAGTTGACCCGAGAGCGTCTGCTGGTTGTTGGTCGCTAGCCGCTCGAAAGCCTGCCGAGACTTTAACAACCCTCCTTTATCCCTTTACTTGACGGGTTTTACTGGGTTTTTGCACCACGAGTCGATACGGGCCCGGCCGGACTTCACTTTTCACGTGAAGAACGCACAGGACGGAGTAGGAGCCGGAGAGGGTGGGGCAGCACCATGGTGGTCTGCAAGTCATGGGGATCTGATCTGACCCCAATGCCCCGTTAGCTAGTGTGCATACTCAAAGCGCTGGGAGCGGACGCAGCGTGTCCCTGTAGCAGCGCTTCCGCAAGCAGTTAATCGGATTGGTTACCAGCCGATGCAGTCCACAACCAAGCTTTCTCTCGTCTCGTCTTCGCGACCCCACGGTGATGTGTGGCTTCGCCATGAATACCGCCGAGGAGCGCAGATTTGCGGGACGTCGCCAGACTTTGGCTAGCGTCTCCGACGCTTTGGAGAGATCAGGTGGATTAAAGGCCCAGATCTTTCGCTCTCCAGGTGCTGTGGGTCCACGCCCGGAAACGTCTGGAGACTGGAGAGCCATGAGAGGGGTATCAATACACAACAGACAATTGCCAGAAGCGCCTTGCAACTGAGGCTACGCAAGCCATTGCGCGGACGCGTGCAATCCCAAACCAAGCCACACAATCCCACCCGGATTATGCCAGGGACACGGGGCCCGTCCGGCCCACGGGCCCACCGGGAAGCGCCGCTACTGCCACACCCTGAGTCCATCGGGCCCTGTGGCTTGGGGGCTCTCGTTCCGTTTCCTAATCCGGACAACGGGCGCAGCCACCCAGCCCGACCCCACCCTTCCTCCCGCCACACTGCCACCGGGAAGAATCCTGACATGCCTTGGTCCATCTTCCCTGAGATGAAAGTTCGTTCCATTCGCCTATCGCCCTCTTGGCGCAGGATGGGTTCAAGATGCGGATGCAACACGCCTCTCGGCAGTTTCCATCTCCCAATACGCGAACGCGGAGGTGGTAGTGGCCATCCTTCACCATGAACCTGTTCTCACTGGTTCTCACCTTTGCCACCCGCTCGGCCTCACCGAGCATCTGCATCCTTTGCGCGCCAAATTCGAAGCTACAAACGCAAAAAAAGCTGACGCGGGAAGTCAAAAATGCATAGGGTTTTAAGCCACGTGCTTGCACGTGGAGCGAGCGATTTCATTGGCCAAGCGCCCCCAAAGGCTCGGGAACGATGCAGTCGGTAAAGTAAAAGGGTTGCATGTAAAAAAGTGAAAAGAAAAAGAAAAGAAACACAAATGACCGACAAACTCCTCGCTGTTTGACTCGGCCCATCAGCGCGTCGTGCGATTGGCTGCAAATCTATCCCGTCGTCGAGCTTCTCCTGCTGATCTTCCTGACTCCCTTCTTGCGTCACCGTACGTATAATAAATTAAAGTGCTTCTTAACAAGGAGACTGCTATAGTGCGGCACCTGTATATATGAGTTCCAATCACGCCAAAGCCAAGAATAAGAAACATCCCGATATAGCCTGGCATTCGCACGTGCACGTAACACCGGCAGCACCAAACACACGACCCAAGATGAGGGAAAGGGGGAGAAGAAAGACGAGCAAACACGAGACCTGCCAATCATTTCCCCAAAGACAAAAGGGACAAGAGGGAAGGAAAAAACAGGGTCCCCGTAAATCCTTACATCAAGATCTGCGAATCATCATCACCCCACCCTTGTCAATCCCGTCGTCGATCGTTGGGAACTGACCACCAGCAAATCCACGCAACGTCCACCTCTATGCAGCACCGGATTTTATTGATTAGTCTACATGACACGCGCCAGCACCTTCCTTCATTGCGCAAGGAACCGTCCATCTGCGAGGGGTAAGACGGACAAACGACGGGGTTTGTCGGGGGCCAAGCAGTCCTTACATACACGCGCGTCTGCTCCTCCTCGGTTCTTGGAGGTTGCGGGGACCCCCGATGATGTGTGCATGCATATCGGATTGGGGGCCAACTTTGTTTGGACGACGGCTTTGCGTGAAGCCCCATTATCATCCCGGAACACGTGTCCCGGGGAAGCAAGAAACTCACGATCAAATGGCGGATTGTGGTGGTAATTCAAAGCCATTGGCATTTGTTACGATTAGGTGTGCCTTCATCTTGCTGTCCTCTACAGACGGCCGGCAATCCAATCAGCGTCCTGGACAAGTAACTGACAAAAAAACAAAAAGACTAGTGGGGGTGTATACGCGACGAAACTCAAAGAACAGCAAGGAAAAGATAAGTGAGACTGAGTAGGAAGGAGAACAAGGAAATGAGTAGACAATATGGAGAGGGTGTTTGTACTTTGGCAACAGGCCAGGGAGTAGAACTGTAAAGAGTTAGGAAAAGCGGATATGTACGCATACTGTACTTGTGCCGTGACTGAACAAGGAAAAGTGAAACCCGGGAAAAAACCAGATACCCGCCCTACCACGTCCTTTTTGTACCTCTCACGCCCTCTGATTAGCGACGCGAGACCCTTATAATCCCGTCCGAGCCCAAGGAATTACTTTTTCTATGTCCTTCCTTCGTCTCTCCCATGGTATTTTCGGTGCCCAAGAACAGCAAATGAAATTTTTAACGCCGTGTCTTCTCCAAACGATCGATGCTTCGAAAAAGCATCCAAGGAAATTGAGAGTGGTATGAAAATCGTGGAAGCCATGAAAAAGCTGACCACTGGGGAAAAATCAACCAAAAAAAAAAAAAAAAAAACCAAGCAAATGAAACTGGAGATTTGAAACGAAAGCGTCCATCTTAGGTTGCCCTGCGAATGAACTATGGGGGATTTGTCCAGAAATCTATGCAGAACCAGTCTGCCGGTGGGAAATGCGGACATTGAAGTCCCGTTGGAAGAAAATACCGTAACACTCGCTGTGCCACGGCTTGTGCGGGTTGACGACCTCGACGTCATACCGTCTAAGCATTTCGACAAAAAGCTTGTTCAAGTTCATCAGGGCGATGGGGACACCGAGACATCTCGTCGTTCCCCAGCCGAAGATCAACTCATGAATCTGCGTCATCTGCTTCAAGCGCTCTTCGTCGTCGATGAGCCAGCGCTCCGGCCGGAATACCTCAGGATCGTCGCCGTAGACGGGATGGCATTGGATGGTCCAGGAGTTGATGCCAACAAAGGTGCCGCCCGGGATGAACTTGCCGTCGAAAGTGTCACCTTGCGGAGGGACGACTCGTTCGCGGAGCTGAGTGATGGGTGAGAAGCGGCGGAGTCCCTCCTTGATGACGGCCTGGAGGTAAGGAAGATTCCTAGCTTCGCTGTCGCGGATGGGTGACGATACCTTTCCGGCAGCGATTGCATCATCGATCTCACGAGTCAGGCGGGCGTAGACACGGGGGTTGGAAATGATGGCAAGGAGACTTGCGCGCATGGCAGTGGCGGTGGTATCGGAACCGGCAATGCTAAGAGCAAGGGTTAGCGACCAGAAGAGGAAATTTCGCTAATGCAGGAGCGTACAGGGATATCGAAATTTCCGTCTCGACCTCGTCTGGGGTAAGGCCGCGTTTGAGGAACGAGCCAAGCATGTCCTTCTTTTGCTCCGCGCCCGGGGCAAGTCGTTCGTTGATCACCTCACGGGAAATCTAGTCGCTGTCAGAACAGATGCGTTGAATCCGGGAGGGCAAAGGAATGTCTTACCGCCATGATGGGGCCAATTCCAATCTTGTCCCCAGCCGAGGGCACAATAATTCTTCTGATGAAAGGAATGCTGGAAAGGATGTAGTATAGGTGGCTCAGCTCGATGATGACGGAAAACAGGCCGACGATGGGCATCTGCCATTCAACCGTGGCCTGGAATTTGAACGAGTCGTTGTCCGCTTCGACGAAGCCCAGGCTCCGCCCAAAGCACAGCTGGCTGATCATGTCCAAGGTGAAAAACTGGATCCGCTTGGCGATGTCGAAAACCTTGGAGGCGCCGGGCTTGGACACCCAGCGCTCTTCGATCGTGTCGATGAAGTGCATCAGGCGCTCGTCGACGGCGGCCTCAACGCCCTCAATGTCTTTGCCGGCATACCCGGCGGACATTTGGTAGCGCAGTTTGTGGTGCTTGGCAACACCGCGCTCCGAGACAATGTTGGGCACATGCGGATCGATCCTCATCGAGTCGTACCAGGGCCCACGGGTGTAGTGCGAGTGGGCGGAGAGGATGCGGCGGACAAAGTCGGGGTCGGTGGTGAGGAGATGGTTGGGGCCAATGCGGGCCATGGAGCCGTACTTTTTGCTGACATCGACGAAGGTGTAGGGCGAGCGACCAGAGTTGACCACGCGGACGAGCCACCAGCGCGAATGGGCGGCGAACCAAGGGCCCGGGAACTGAGCCAGCTGGCGGAAGCGCCTCGAGCAGGCGTGGGCGACAAAGTACAGGGCGAGCGCGGCGAGGGCAAGAGAAAGAACGGTGGCTGGGCGCGCCATGGTGCCGGAGGGCGCGAGACTGTGGTGGAGACCGCGCTGGAGACAGATGGAAGGTCCAGCAGCATGGAGCGCGCTCGAAGAGTTGTCGGCGGCTCGCATGAGGCCTACACAGCCCCCATCAGACATGTCGCGGGCTCGGCTCACAGGGCAGGCGCGGGCGCGCGGTGGGATCTGAGAGTGGAAGGTATGAGACCTTGTCCGGGATCGGCTCGGGTCTTTGAGGACGCAGCGATCGACAAGCACTTACGTGAGCTTGCTGCGTAGGGCTGGCGAAATAGGGGGACTATTTGTAGCAGAGTTTGACGTGCATGGCCATTGGATGCCGCATGCTTCCGCGCAGAAGGAGGGCTAGGGGCGATCGTGGGCTCTTATACGCCGTACCAGTGGCTGGAAAGGGGCAATTTGACGTCAACCTATAAATGGGACCTGCTAGGTTCAGCCGGCCGCGGCACGATAGGCAAGAGGCGCGACTGCTAGCTGCTGCAGTGGCGGTTCGCGTGCGCCGTGGTTGGCGGAGATAGCGCTGCTTCTGGACGGCAGCCGCCAAGTACCGAGCGAGCGCGAGCCATTTTCGCTGCAGCAACCGCGTCGACGCCGCCACGAAGCAGCCAAAGCCCTCGCCCAAGCCCTCGCCCACGCCCAAGCCGCGCGCTCCGCAGGAACAGCCGCGTCACGTGCAAGCCGCCGGCTGCGGCGCTCGCCGGCGCCTGCGGCAGTTGCCATGCGCCCAGGGCCTGCGACACCCGCGCGCCCGAAACAAAGCGCGCTGATGAAACGGGGTCGCCTCGTACGGCCGTCTGCTGATTGTCGCCCGCCCGCGCCGGCGATCGTCATTGCAGCGATAAGTAGCTGCTGCGCGCAGCGCTGCTCCCCTGGCGCAAGCGAGCAGCCGCAAGCATTGGCGAACGCTTGCTGCTGGTGCTGGTGCTGGTGCTGGTGCTGGTGCTGTGCCAGTGCCAGTGCTACGTTACACCAGCCCGCCCTGCTGTGCCGCCGCCCTGGCAGCGCCGTGCCCCCGGCAGCTCTGCCGTTAGCATCTCGCGTGCGCCCTTCTAGAATTTTAGCACCAAGGGCCTGCGCGCGCACGGCCCACGGCCCCCGCCGGCCAATGGGGAGCCCGCCGTTGCGATGCTGCGCCGTCTCGCGTGCGCGCGCTGTTTGCACCTGCCGACGGGAGCAGGCGTGTCGTCCAGATAGTGCCAGCGCCGCGTTGGCGCAGCGGCGTTTGGATGGCTAACGGAAGGCGCAAACGCGAGGGGCGGATGGCAGCTGCGGGCTGCGGGCTGCGGGCTGCAGGGCGCCTTTCGCACGAAAGAGCGGGCGCGGGCGTCAGTGGACTCTCGCAAAGCCGCAACGGGAACGGCGTGCCGGGGCCGACTGGCTTAAATACCAACGACGCCACCCCCTGCGGCGGAGACGCTCGTCAGCAGAGCCTTCTTAGTCACGTCCTCAGCGCCGATCCGCCGCCTAGCTCCGCCGCCTGCGGTTTCCGGCCACCGCCCAAGCTGACCTCGTCGGATTCCCGCCGCTGCTGGACGTGTGGAGACCCCACACGCAGTTTGGCCCGCCAGCCGCCAGCTGCACAGACGGCCATGCCTGCAAGTGCGGGGAGGTCCCCGTTCCCCGGACCTCACCAACCACGGGCGGCGGGGGCGGATAAGGATAGTCGCGATCGTGGGGCCAATCCAGCACTCAACCTGAGCTCCCTTTCCCAGTGTCTACGACTGCCGCGCCCTCGGTACCACGTCGCATCCAGTTCCCCACAATTTAGCCTGCCCTCCACAGCGCGCCCTCAGCGCCTCCAGTTGTCCACCACGCACAGCCTGCCGCTCCGCAGAAGCACCCTCCGCGCTGTCCTGCCCTCTGCGGCTCCCAGTCCCGGCCAGCGGAAAAGCCGCCAGCGGAAAAAGATGCGACTGGGGCGGGGGCCGGCCGAGGATCCGGGGCCCGGCTTTCGCCGCTGCTGCCCGCACTCCTGATTTGCTGCGAGTGCCGGCGGCCCAGAGAATCTGGGGAAGCGTGGTGCGAACCACGCCTCCTGGCCAATCTTGTTTGTGGGCTTCGACGGTGACTTCACCCCATCTGGACTGCCGAGAGCGCCGCGTGCCTCTTCCGCCTGGGGGGTCTGTCGGAACTGTCGATGTGCAGCATCTATAACACGCCTGAGCTGTTCACGACACGGCCCTGTCCATCTGCAGCTCGACCCTTGGAGTCCTGCCCAGTTCCACAGTCCCCGCTCCATCACTCTCCAACCTCAGGAATGCCATCACGACCAAACATGACCGACAAGAAGGGAGCCGACGCGGTTGAAGCCACCATGATCGACGACCTCAAGGACTCAGGTTTCGACCAGCAAAAGGAAATCCTGGCACACCAGAACTTCAGGGGCAAAAGCGACGAGGAAGTAGCCGCTTTGAAGAAGGCGATGCTGCGGAAGGTGGATTTCAGAGTGATGCCAATGCTCATCATCCTCTTCCTGCTAAAGTGCGTTTTCTTTGGACGTGTGCGGCTCGAGTCCAGACTGACCGGTTTTGTAGTATCTTGGACCGCAACAATTTCACAAACGCCCGCCTGGGTGGTCTCGAAGATGACTTGAAACTGTCCGATCATCAGTACAATACTTGTCTGATGATCATGTATGTCGGTTACCTTCTGTTCCAGTTTCCCAGCAACGTCATCCTGTCCAACTTTCCTCGGCCTGGAGTATACCTTTCAGTTGCTGCCGTCCTATGGGGTGCTATTTCCACCTGCATGGCTGCTACACGTAACTTTAGGGAGGCTCTAGTGGTCCGGTTCTTCCTGGGCTTTGCCGAGGCACCCTTCTTGTAAGTTGCTCTCCAGCGGTACGGGATCTAGCTTAGGATGGACGCTGACTACGAGGATAGCCCAGGTGCTCTGCTCATGCTGTCATCTTGGTATCAGAAGGATGAGCTTCCTTTCAGGATTGCCATCCTGTACGCTGGAAACACCATATCGAACTGCTTTGGTGGGCTCATTGCCGCAGGTGTCCTCGGCGGCATGAATGACGCCGCTGGTATCCACTCTTGGCGGTGGCTCTTCATCCTTGAGGGTTGCTTCACTATCTTCGTTGCAATCATCGCCGGCTTTGTGCTGCCGAGTTATCCAAAGGGTATGCTCACCATTTGACGCTCTGCTGAGGGCTTACTGACATGTCACAGATGTCAATTGGCTTACCGAGGAGGAGAGAGAGTATGCCATCTGGCGCCTGTCGGTCGAGGTTGCTGGACAAGACGACGGGGAGGACGGCAGCAAGTCGATATGGGATGGCGGCCTTCAAGCGATAAAAGACCCCAAGGTCTACATGCTCATCCTGATTCAGTTCTCCCTGAACACTGGAATGGCCTACGTAAGTGCTGTCATACTGAGCTTTCGCCGTGCAAGGCTAACAAGCCCTGGTAGACCTACTTCTTCCCTTCGATTGTCAAGACTCTCGGTTACAACAAGATTGTCACCTTGCTCCTCACCGCGCCTCCTTATGCTCTCGCGTTCTTTGGATCCCTTGGCAACTCCATCCACGCCGGCAAGACCAACGAGAGGGCCTTCCACGTCGCCGTCCCAATGGCAATCAGCATGATTGGAAACATCCTGTGCATCACTATTACGGGCACGGGTGGAAGATATTTCGCAATGTTTTTGGTAATTGTCTCCGGCCGAGTCCCGTCCATGCCAATGCTGATTAGGCTGTTGTAGATGACCTTTGGTGTTTATTCTGCGTTCAACGTCACATACTCGTGGGTATCTGCGACGGTAAGCACTCTCTGCATCCTCCTCGATTTTCCTGATCCAATCGCTGACATACGTGATCAGATCCCCCGTCCCCGGTCCAAGCGTGCCGCGGCGCTTGCCATGGTCAACATCATGGGCAATTCAACCCATTTGTTCACTTCGTACCTGTACCCCGACTCGGACAAGCCACGCTACGCTCGGGCTGGCATTACATTAGCGCTCTTCTGCGGCCTCGGAGGCGTTTCTTCGATTGCCTTACGGTACTGGCTGAGACACGAGAACAAGAAACTCGACCGTCTCGAGGGCACGGTCGGCGAGGACGCGGAGAACGGACGGCGGAGAAAGGGCTTCAGATACGTTCTGTAGAGTGTGGACTGGGAAGGGCATGGAATAACGCTGTCAACGACCACGTGGGTTCGAGCGGATATGAATTGTAGCAGTGCGCCACGGCGCCACGTTTACACGTGTATTACCTCTTTGTTTCCCCCCTTAAGGCTGACCGCAAGGCCAGCCACAACGTGTCTCGAAAGCCACGCGCCTCACATTCTGTCGTGCGACTTACTCGATGCGGCCTAGGAGGTTCTGCACTGATACAATGCCAAACTCAAATCAAACCAGGCACCGAATCCTTTTCGCACTTCGCTCGGGGGCGTTGTGGCGACAGCAGCGGATTGCTAAGTAACAAGGCTTTCCGTTCACGGTCCCGTCGGATCCCCGCACGCGCAACCCCGCAATCTTTTGTAGATGACCAAGCCCTCGCACCAATTCGCCCGGACAACCGGCCAGTCGGCTGGCTAAATGCTCACGTGGGCGTTAGCGCGCACTACTCCAAGGCTTCGTCCCCACGTACCCGGCTATTCAACGCGCAAAGCAATGGCACCGCGAACCGCCCATTGGTGGACGGTGCTGGGCCATGTCGAGTCGCGAGGCTTGCAGTCCTTTGCCATTGACACGTTCGGGCTAAGATGGACGCGAGATGCCGCAGCAATGCTTGCCCGAGCACCTTTGACACGTCTTTTATCATTCGCATTGGCGGAGAGGATGCAGCGGTCTCCGTATCGTCCAATCTCGTCGCCAAGGGCATCGCGCATATACGCCGCTTGCAAGGCTTACCTTTTGACCCTGTCCTGAATCCAATCCCTACTACGGTACCAGTACTTCGATCTGCAACAACCGCGACGCGCCACAATGAAGCTTGACACTAGCCCGTCGTCGCTCGCGTGGACCGCTTTCTCCGCGGCAGCCGCAGTCGCGGCGCTGCCTCCTGGTGATGGCCGCAATGTCGCCCGTGTCGCTGCCGCCACCACGCCGACGGTGTACCTGGCAGGCGACTCGACCATGGCGGAGCAGGGAGGCAAGAACGGGACTGAAGGTGTCGTATCTTTCGTATCCTTCGTCATCCCACCTTGGTAACTGATCGTTGAGACGAGCACGGATAGGCTGGGGCCACTACCTGCAGTACTCGCTCTCTATTCCCGTCGTCAACAAGGCTTTCGCAGGCCGCAGCGCGCGCTCCTTCACCGACCAGGGCCGTTTCGCGGCCATCGAGGCCGCCGTGGTTCCTGGTGATTTTGGTGAGTGTTGTGCCCGTAATCCAGAAAGAATGCCTCGCCAATGAACGCATCGGCACGACCAAGCCACGAAAGGGAGGAAAGAAAAGAACAAAGGATGGCGCATGCTGACACCCCGCAGTCGTTATCGAATTCGGCCACAACGACGGCGGCGGCTCGAATTTAGGCACGGCCAACTACACCGACAATGGGCGGCCCGCGTGTCCGGGCCAGGGCAACGAGACGTGCGTATCCTTCTACAACGGCACCGAGGTAGTCGTGCACACGTACAACTGGTACATGTTGCACGCGGCGCGGTCGTTCTTGGCCAAGGGCGCGAGCGTCGTTATCAGCACCATGACGCCGACGAACCCGTGGGAGACGGGCAACTTCAGCTACACGCCGCCAATCTACGTCGGGTACGCAGAGCATGTGGAGGGGGTCTTGGAAGGAGAGGTGGGAGAGGAAGCGGCGTTTGTGAACCACGGGAAGTACGAGGCGCATGCGTTTGAGGAGCTGGGAAAGGAGGTGGTGGATGGATTTTTCCTGATGGATCACACGCACACGCAGCCCGAAGGCGCCGACGTGGCGGCGAAGGCGTTTGTGAAGGGGCTGAAGTGTGGGGGGAGTGAGTTGAGCGGGTTTGTGGTGAACGCGACGGAAGAGATTCCAGGCGTGTGTTTGTGAAGTGGGTGGTGGGCGGTCGAGGCCAGTGTAGATAAAGGAAGTGGTAGTCAAAGTCCTGCTTTCAACGAAGAGGGAAGTCAGCTGGTGTCATGGTTGCAGCGAAGGTCGGATTAGGGTGTCGATCGCGTGCCGGGAATAAGGCCCACGATGCGCCTCGCTATCACGGATTCGAAGGACAGCGCATGTGATGGAAACGTTTGCGGAAAGCTCCGGAACAGGGTCCGGGCGTCTGGGCTGTGAAAGCTAGCAGTGCAAGCTCCTGAGGAGGTGGATCAATAGGCTCGGCCGAGGGTGTGATCAACTGCAGGGGAAGCTTCCCCGGCCGTCTTGATGAGGAAATCATGCTCACTAGCCCGTCTCGCCAGCAGCGAACGAAAACCGAACACCCAGTCTTTCAGCGTGCCGTGGCTGCCGTGGAAGACTCGTCGATATCATGACGCCCCGATTGATGCTAGCAGAAGGCTTGCGCGGTGAAGACGGGGCGAGAACGGATCGAGGAGTCTCGTGGAAAGCCAAGCGCTGTTTGCCACTGGCCATGGCGTCATACGTAGGGTCCTCCCATGCTCCGCCCTGCCAGAGTGTACGAAGTCAGTTGGGGCAGCCACAACGCATGCCCGGGGGAAGCAATCGTCCGGCAAGAAGCGTCTCAGGCGTGCAAAGTCATGACAGAGCTGCGAGGCTGCAGGGCGCTGTGGGGAAGTCTCCGGGTTGGTTTGCGGCGTCGGATCCGGGCACGGAAGCTGCGCTCCCGTCGTCGGCTGCTGCACTCCACCACAACCACAACCCCCCATCTCCATCACGACACCCTCTCCAGCCCGTCGGAACTTCCGACTCTCTCGGCGAATCTGCGCCTCTCAAGCAGCGTCAACGCGTCAGGCGCCTCGGCCGAGCTCTGTGGGCGGCATGTCGAGCATCTGCTTCTCCACAGAGCATGCCCCAAGCAACGACAGGCACGCGCACGGTGCAGGCTGTGACGTTCGAACTGCCCCATCTGGGAGCCCGCTAGCTGCTTCTTCTCATGATCGTAGATGCTTCTGGGCGTTGACCCACCCTGTGGTCTCAGCAGCGACCCGACCCCGACTTCTCTCGAGACTGTGGTCTCATTTTCAACGGATCATGGCCCGCATCGCAGGGGGGCGCCACCGACACCGCATTGGACGATCCCCCTCTCCCTGCTGAAGATCGGGCCGCACCGGGGCACCCACAGGAGCGAAGCTTCACTGGGCTCGGGCCGATCCCGCTCCAGGAGCCTCTGTTGCCTCTGTTGCTTCTGGTGCCTTTGTTGCCTCTCTGCGCTATGCGTTACTGACGATATCTCGTGATTACGTCAATCCGTCTCCGATGGAGGCCACTCAACCCCCCCGCCTACCTCGTACGAGCCTCCGAGCCCAGACAGCGAACAGCGTGATGTCGAGAACGAATCTTCATCACAGAGCCCATCGTGACGTCGGAGCGCATACATAAGGTCCTTTGAAGCACTTCCTGGAGCATCAGCAAACTTCCCAAGAACCCCCCCAGAGCCTCGGGAATCCAGCACTCCTCTCTACCTAGCAAACTTCTCTAAGCCACCGAGGAAAACCACCGCCAGAATGCTCGGAAAGATCGCCCTCGAGGAAGCCTACGAGATGACTGGCATGGAGGCCAAGTCGATGCGTGAGGCCAAGCTGTACATCCACCCCAACGACCGCGAACGCTACATGCGCCAGATCTCCGACATCAACGACGAGCGTGTCCGCCTGGCCGACGCCCACGGCATTGGCTACACCATATGCTCTCTTACCGTCCCCGCCATCCAGGGCATCTCCGACAAGGCCGAGGCCGAGCGCAAGGCCACCGAGGTCAACAACTGGGTCGCCGAAAAGGTCAAGACCAACCCCAAGAAGCTGGGTGCCTTCGCCTGTCTGTCCATGCACGACCCCGTCCAGGCCGGCCGGGAGCTGCGCCGCTGCGTCAAGGAGCTTGGCTTCCATGGCGCCCTGGTCTGCGACTTCCAACACGCTGGCCCCGACGGCGAGACCTACCTCTTCTACGATGCGCCCGAGTACGACGCCTTCTGGAAGGTGTGCCAGGAGCTCGATGTGCCTCTGTACATCCACCCGGCCGCCCCCTCCGGCGTCATCTACGACAAGCTGTACGCGCAGCGCAAGTTCCTCATCGGCCCCCCACTGTCCTTCGCCAACGGCGTCAACCTGCACCTGATGGGCCTCATCGTCAATGGCGTCTTCGACCGCAACCCCAATCTCAAGATTATCGTCGGCCACATGGGTGAACACCTACCCTTCGACTTCTGGCGCATCAACCACTGGCTCGAGGACGTCGAGCGCCCGCTGGCCAAGGAGCAAGGCTACGACCGCATCTGCCAGCAGAGCATCTACCACTACTTCAAAACCAACATCTGGGTTACCACCAGCGGCCACTTCTCCACCCACACTCTCGAGTACGTCGTGCGCGAGATTGGCGCCGACCGCGTGCTCTTCAGCGTCGACTACCCCTACGAAACCATCGAAAACTGCTGCGCCTGGTGGGACGGCAAGGCCAAGGAGGTCATCGAGGCCTGCGGCGGCCTGGAGAACTACAAGAAGATTGGCCGCGAGAACGCCAAGAAGCTTCTTCACCTGACCGACTACCACGATGCCGATGCCCCCGTCAACTAGACGATGGAAGATGACGACTTCAAGTTCCGTATCTGTAAATACTTTCGACTGTAAATAGTACTTTGGATTGAACATGTCAAAAATCTCGGCCGTAACGTCTTCATCCGTTCTCCAACATAGCGAAAGTGATGCCCCCCTTCGGCACTTGCAGGCGCCTGTGCCAAATGAATGTAAGCTCCGCAACCCAAGCAGCCGTCGGCCAACACCAGGGAACCTCATCAATACCGAAGGCTCATACCCTCTAGCCCTTGAAACTACAGTGAACATGATCCCTGAAGCAAAATCAGATCAGGACCGCCAAAGCCTGCCGCTTGTCGATTGAGGAGGCAGCAAAGTAGGGTGAGAGATACTTACCAATGATTCGCCGTCACACTGCCCCTATCCTCCATGTTCCTCCAGCCCGTCCAGGGTCCCACTGCATCGCGGGACGGGTTCCAGATGCGCTGCCCCCAGATGACGTACGTGAGCTTGAGGTCTTTGTGGTTGTGCATTACCCACTCGGCGATGCTCTTGCCTTCATCGGTCTTGACCTATCCCGTCACGAAGAAGTCGTGTTAGCATACCCATAAACTGCATTTCTGAAAAGGTGAGAGGAAAAAAGGTGACGCAAGAAGAACAAGAAGCAGAAAGGAGGAAAGGTTCCATAGAGAAAGAAGCACGGACAGAGAGGAGGAGGAGGACAGAAAGCACTCACCCCACCAGCTTTCGAGCACATCAAGTCGACCGCCAGCCCGCAACAATGATCGCTCGCCCCCTGCGCCCCGCACTCGCAGTCCCTCACGCACCCAATCTCCCTCACCTTCCCCGGCTTCGCCTTGACAACCTTCTTGGCCCCCTCCACCGCAACCTTCTTGCACTTCCCCACCGCCGGGAACGTCGGCGGCGGGAACCCACTACTACTGGACGTGGGTAGGCAGCACTTGAAGTCGCTCGGGCCGGGACAAAGCCCGGCCTTGGTCGACCCGGTCTCGCAGTCGCGGACGAACTTGCACGTGCCACCGCTGCCGCACGAGGGCTTGGTGCAGCACTTGATGTCGTTGGCGTCGTGGGGGCAGGCGCCGTCGATATGGGTGCCGCCGGCCTTGGTGCAGGAGCTTGTCTCGATGCAGACGCCGGGTTTGTGGGCGGCGCCGGTGCAGGGGCCGTTGACCTCGGCAAGAGCAGTAGGGGAAAGGAGGAGAAGGAAAAGGAGCGAGGAGACGATGGTGGGAACGTGCATTGTCGCGAGAAGTGGAAGATGGGGGGATCTGTTGAGTGTTTTTGTTTGGAGAAAGTGATCTTTTCCCCCTGAGGTTACTTTTGTCTGCAGGTTCTGATGATGGCAGAGAGTTTTGGAGATATCCCCTTGCAATGAGCGTTCAAAGCCCTTTATAGCCTCTCCAGCTGATTGAGAGGGAATTCCCTCATCGATCTGTGTGCTTCAAGTTGGTAGCGAGCAGCCGTTCTTGCACACCGCATGACGAAATAGCTGACCGCTCAGCTGTCATTGTTTAACACAACTGTTCAGTTCCAGTACCAACTGAAGAGCGCTAATAGTACGTTTTCTCGTAAGGTTCGACTCATCTTTGGCGTAGGAAGGGTTGCAAGCTAAAAGTGAAGCCGTTAGACTTCGTGTCACCAGGCGACGTCTGTGGTCCTGCGCATAACTATTTCAGTAAATAGTGGAGAACGCCCAGCCAGTTAACAGATCGAACTCCTCGTATTCAAGCCCTGCCAAGCTCGGTGTTTCTCTCAAAGCCTCCCTGCCAAGATTGTTGTTTTTGTTGGTGGCAGTTCAGCTCTCAGCTCTCCAAGGTTTGTGTACACAAGTCTGCCTCCAGAGTTTCTCGAGTTTCAAGTCATGAGCTGCAGGTGGCTTGAACCTTTTCACTGTATGTCCCTTTCGCAAAGAGGCGTCATATGCCCATACACAACTACAACTTCCAATCAAGGAATTGAGCAAACCATCGTTCTTTACAGTTGTCTATTCAGATAAGAGCGAGGCCGACTAAGTCAGCCAAGCCTCTTAGCGTGCGTCCGGTAGCACAGGTCTCGCGTACGAGGGCTCGGCAAGTCGGCGGTTTCCTTCCCCGATGCCGTCATTGCATAAATGGTCGAGCTTGAGAGCTTGGCGCAGAGCTCAATCCGGGAAACCGGGGAGGTAAACAGTGGCATTGTGGGGGCACAGAAGCATTCCCAACGATAGATTGGCGTTTTATATCCCTTTGTTAAACCACCAGACCGGGGAATGAAGAAGTACATACATACCAAGGTCCGTCGGCGACATATGTGGAGAGACACGACTCCGATGCAGCAAAACCAATGCCCACGCATCGTAGATTTACCGTGTTCAAACTGAGTGACGTACTCATTTTGTGTTTCCAAAACATGATGAAGTTCCAAAAATTAAGAAGGGCCAACTTCGTTGCCTACTTCACACGCTTACAGCCTATACCTGATGACATCAACACGGCCCAAGGTAGCCCAAACGGCGCAGGCAGCCCCGGTAAAACCGAGAATAGCACGGCCCAGGTTGATTGTGGCCCACTTGTCGACCAGAGCGTGGGTGGTCTCCTCCTTCGCAATTCCGACCTCAGCAGAAGTATCGGCAAGTTCTGTGGAAGCAAAAGATTGGGCCTTGGCTTGCAAGGCCACGTCGGTGGGGTGGAGGAAGAGGAAGCTGTAGGGGACCTTTGCGAAGTAGAGGAGAGCAGCGGCCGTGTATAGCTTGCGCGGGACGCTATCTGGGGATTCTGTTGAGCTAGCGTTAGCCTGCATCATGGGCATGGTCAGCGGCGGAGCGTGTACCTCGTGAGGCCAGCCAGCTGAACAGGACGACGGACCCGGCGACGGAGGGAAGGTTGATCTTCATGTAAATGTTGCGAGCTTTGAGCCATTGCCGCGCGAGCAGCGGAGCGGGAGCCTCGAGCAAGCTGGGAGTCAGCTGGATGGAGGCAGCGGCGGTTTGGCCTGCTCAGAGGATCAGTAGGCACAGGCTTGCGGAATGCATGCGGAGAGTGCACGTGGGCATGGGCGTACCGCACAAGAAGGCTGAGGCAGTGATGCCCACGGCCTGGGCCAGGCGAATGGTGACGGGGACAGGCTCGAGGAAGGCGGGGACGGGCGGCGTCATGGTGGGCGATGTGGTGCTCGCAGGGCAGGGCAAGAAGTGGTGGATGTGGTGATGCGGCACGGGCAGAGCGGAGGTGCAGCCCCCTTGCATCGGCAGGCCCCGGGCTTCGGACGCGTGACAGCCGGCATGCACCGGCTCTTGGGCGTCGCTGTCACCTCCATCATGCCTTCCTAGGTTGCAGTGTTCGTGAGAATGACGAAATGGCACGGTCCTCGGGGCCGGGTAGCTGCAGCTCGAGCTCCACAGCTCCCCGCCCGAAGCTGCTCCGCTCTCGCCTGACGCTCGGACGCCTCCACCTCCGCTCTCCGCGGTGCTATTCCGTTCCTCAGCAAGCCTCAAGCCTCAGCCCTCAAGCCTCAAGCCTCAAGCCTCAAGCCCGCAGTCGACCCCGCTTTGGCGTTGCACTGCCGCTTTTTTCACCATGATCCAGCCCGCGATGCCGATGACGTTGCTCACACCAGCCGACTCTGTAAGTGCCCGGCTCCGCATCATGCCAGGAGCCATCCAGGACCCTTCTCCACTCTCGCATCGATTGCTCCTGCATCAGAATGTTGGCCGCTATCTGCTGCCACTTGTATTTCCTCGCGCTATGTTCCCACGTTTTGTTTGCACGTGCTCAATCATCTCCGCCGAATAATTGCTCCGTCGACGCTACTTATCTCGAACTGAGTGACCCGCCCTACAAAAACTTCTTCTACTCCGACTGCAACACTAGCGCTCAAGTCGTTGTCACGAGTCCTCTTCCAAACAGCAGTCTCGCCGTCGTTAGGCCGCGCTTGTTGGTCTGTCCGCCAAATCCCACTGCTTGGGCTGTGTTGACTTTGGCCCAGGTTGCGTGGCCGGCTGGCAACAGCGGTGCCGTTGCTTTCTTCTCGCCCGCCGATGGAGTCAATGGCTCGCTGGCCATATCCCTGCAAAACTTGGTCGACAAACAGCGCGCTCTCGACTCCGTCTATTACTCTGCTACTGCCAACGGGAGCCTTCCTCAAGTCGGCGTCACTGGCATACTATCGCTCAATACTACTGCGATTCTCGACATTGCCATTCTCGGTAGCATCCGCACAATCCGTGATTTCACCGAGGGACCTGGCATCCTTGCTCCCATCATCCAGAGTGCAAATCGAATTGCCGATGACGGGTCGGGCCGTGTTTCCATCGGCAGGCTTTGGCTCGACAACGTGACGACCACTACACTCGCCTTCCAACCTGATCATGCTGGTGGTGGCAAGCCAATTGTTGTGCACAACACCACTCTGCACTTTGAAGCCGGCAACTACACGTTCAGTGCCTATGTTGATTACCCGCAGCTGGACCAGCTCAGCCCTCAACAAGTCTTAAACAACGCCTCCCAATCTCTGATCACGAGCAATGCCGAGCAACTCCGTTCTCTTGCTTTTCTCTCCTACACTGACAAGCTCTTGGCAGGCGCCTGGCGATTCTTGACGTATTTCGGACGGGACACCATGATCTCTCTCCTCCTCTTGCAGCCTGTTCTCAGCGAGGGGGATGGCGGAGCAATCGAAGCCGTCATTGGTGCCGTTCTCGAGCGCGTCAACCGCACAGATGGAAGGGTGTGCCACGAAGAAACCATTGGCGACTATGCCACCTATCTTAACTTGCAGCGGAACATCACAAGCACAGCAACGCAGTACGACTACAAGATGATTGACACCGACTTCTACCTCCCGGTGGTATTGGCCGAGTATTTTGTCAAACGTGGCACCGGTCAACAGCGCAAAGATGCGTTTCTCGCAACCGAGGCAACGATCGATCCAGCCAACCAGGGCCTCCACTACGGCGACCTTGCTCTTATGACTGCAGAGCGAATCATGAATGTCTCGGCTGCATTCGCTTCCGAAGGCGGTCAAGCAATAGAAAACTTAATTCATCTGGAAGAAGGGCAGGTGGTGGGGCAGTGGCGGGACAGCACGTACGGCATCGGTGGCGGCCGGATTCCATATGATGTGAACACTGCGTTAGTCCCAGCTGCACTGCGAGCTATCGCAGCTCTGTCTGCGAACGGGTTCTTTCCCGCCCATGTTGACTGGAGAGATACGGCGAGTCGGTACGCGCAGATCTGGGAAGACGAAACTCTCCACTTGTTCGAAGTAAGCGCCCTTTCGTGCTTGAGAATATTGGCACAGCTGACGGCCCTCCAGATCGACATTGCGGCCGAGGAAGCACAGGGGTTGGTTCAGTCGTATGTCAACGAGTCTAATTTCGGAGGCTCTGCCAACTTGGACAATATCACGGCCAGCGTTCGCTTCCACGGTATTGCTCTTGACGGCAACAACAATCAATCAACCGTCAGAGTCATGAACACCGACGACTGCTTCAGATTGTTTCTTGTCAACTCCACCAACCAGAAGCAGCTGACTTCATTCCTGGACCAAGCCGCCGAGCACCTACTTCAGCCCTTTCCTGTCGGTCTCTCAACATCTGTCGGCGTGCTAGTAGCGAATCCGGCATATGGAGGCGATCCTGTCTACGCAAGAAACTTCACCAGCAATGCCTACCACGGCACGGTTGTTTGGAGCTGGCAGCTTTCTATGCTCGCCGCAGGCCTCGCACGTCAACTTGACCGCTGCAATATCGCCGACGTCCCCGATTTTTGCAACGACACGACCGTGTACGGGAAAGTGCGCCTGGCGTACAACCACCTGTGGGACCTAATTGATGCGAACAGAGCTCATCTGAGCAGCGAGGTCTGGAGCTGGGTGTACAATGCTGGAGACTTCGAGTACACGCCACTAGGCGCACTGCCACCGCCTGCTGGCCAGAGTCCGACTGGTGAGTCTCCGTCTCTGTCCCTTTTCATTTCCTCCTTCCATCTGTCCGTATCAGTGGAAGTACTCGCGCAGGGCTGACAACCTTTTGCAGAGAGTAATATCCGACAGCTCTGGAGCTTGACCTTTTTGGCGGTCAGGAGGGATGAGGCGCTCCGTTGAATCCGAACGCCCTGAGCAGGGTGACGGGAAGAGATAGTAGAGAGAAACAAATGCAATATACGCCGGGGCCGGATTTAGACCACACAACTCATCCTTCCAGGACTACTGAAGCTGGCAGGTATACCCGCCGGCAGGTCGCTTCGACAACGCCACCCTCCAACCGAAAGTGTTTTACGCTGCACAAAGGTCAGATCGATCATTTTTCCCGTGTACACGGGTGGTTTCCCTACATGTCGACCAATCGCTGGGCGGCTGATGGAGGCAAAGCGGGCCGGACTATTTAATCTACCCAGGCCCACTGGACGGCTCTCCTTGAAACAACAAAGCTCATTGTGCCAAGAACGCAGATAAGAGGGCTAAGCCCATGGATGAGCCCTCGCATGGCTTAGCAGCTGTTTCGCAGCGGGCCGCTTTAGCCTAACATGGCATCTTCCGCTCCGCTGCCACTGGCGACACACCACACCATGCAGTCTTGGCGTTTGTGAGATGCACAGGAACGCTCCACCACCGTACCGACCATAGTCTCCGGCGCGCCACCCATCGTCCACGCCGTGTTTCCGGCTCCGGGCTACCCCAGCCCTATAAATCCGTTACGGAATGTCGTCTTCGTGCTTGCATTGTGTATATATCCCGCAGCGTTTCGAGCGTAGCCAGCTCCAGGCCAAGATTCTTTCTCCCACAACTCACATTCTTTCTCCGAGCTGGTCTCTAGTCACTCTTTGATTTTCACTTCTGCACATACTTGAAGCAACAAGGACAATGAAGGCTGCTATCGCCCTTTCACTTCTCGCCGTCCTGGCCGCGCAGGCGCACCCCATCCAGGGCAGCCATGAGGAATCCTCCGGCATCTGCAAGTTCGACCGCGCCTCGACCCTCAAGCCGCGCTCGACTGTTGAGAACCTACCCGTCTCCAAGCGTGCCGACTCGAACGCGACCACCTGGTCCCCTCCGTCGTCGCTGTCCAGCGCGCTCGACTCGGTCTGGGACTACGAGATGTCAACCTACGGCGGTGACTCTCTGACCTTCAAGAACTACGCGTGAGTTCCTATATCCTCTCTTTGGATCTGATGATTACTGATGTGTCCCTCCACAGCTATGACCACATCATGGATACCAAGGCCAACATCCAGTACTGCGTTCGCTGGGACAGCAAGAACAGCGTGACGGCGGCCCAGCGCACCTCGATTGAGACGGCTCTCTCCAAGATGTACAACAAGTGGGTCAGCGCCGCCTTGGCCGGCTTCGACGGCTTCCCCTACGAGTCCGTCAACGTCACCGTCAGCGGCTGGGCGACCAACGACACCTCCCTCCTCGAGGGCGACACCTCGGCCCACACCATCCACACCTCCACCGTCGACGTCGACGGCATCCCCGAGTGCGACCCGGCCTGCGGCCGCGCCGCGCACTACGCCGACGGCGACTACTCGGGCTGCGCCGGCGGCTACGGCGGCGACTGGGGCCAGCAGGTCGGCGCGGGCTACATGCTCGACAACCTCGAGGCCGACAACATCCACATCCTCCTCCACGAGATGGGCCACACGCTCGCGCTCGACGACTTCTACGACTGGGCCCCCGACGGCGTCGACTCGTTCATCATGCTGGCCGGCAGCGCCATGGAGATCACCGAGTTCGACGCCTGGATGGCGAGGGATTGGTGGAGGCACATCAAGTCGAGGTACGACTTGTAAATGTGTGGGGTAAACGGCGGTGCCTAAAAGAGGGGGGGGGGAGGCGCTGTTGTAAGTATGTGTTTTCGCCTCCCCGCAGTCGACTACCTACCTTGCTTGGGATCTTCCCAGTACAAATTTTACCTTGAAGGAAAGAAGAGATCCGTGGATGAAGGGAACCATGCGCTTGACCCCGTGAAACGATGCACGTGCGAGTTTTCTTTTCTACACAAATGGTAGCGAATGATAGTAGTAATGGACCCTTGCGTGATTGCCCAAAGCGGCATGTGGCCTTAGCCCGAATAGGCAATCTCCATCAGACTTGACCAGGCCTGACGGCCACTAGTCGCTTGGGTACTACCAAAAGACTACGATGTCGTGGACCAAAGCCCGCGGACCGAAACGCCGTGTGGTTGTTTCGTTTACTTAGACTGGTCCGACGCGCCGACCGAGAGGATGGATACTTCAGCTGCCTATTACGATTGGCGCTTCGGCCGGATGCAACACACAATCTACCAGAATCACCCAGTGCACGGCAACGAGGCGCATGTTCGCGAGCTTCACAACCGTTCGCTATCTACGAGGCTTCCTAATCCAATCGATCCGGTACTCCAATCTGACGCCCCCCCGGGGTTCAGACATTCAGACCCGCACAGTATCCTCCGCTAAGGGCCCTTCGGGCAAAAATAGAAAAGGGGGAGAATAAAAAAGGGAAAAATAAGCACAACCATGTCAGAACGCCGTCGTGGATCCCTCGCGGAATACTATCTTTTTTGTTTTTCCAGAATTGAGGATTCGTTTAAAGCGCTATCATGGAAAGGTAAACAAGGATTTTTGCTTGTAAGGTAAGATGGGGTATGAGGGAGGAAACTTGAACGATATTTGGGGTATTTTGAATAGCGGTAAAATCAATGCCTGTATGCCAAGATAAGGCAAGAAATAAGAGCAAAATTGAACTGAGCAAGGCTTCCATGATCTTAAAGAGCTGGAGTGCGTGGCGCAAACGATGAGAAAGCGATCTAACGCATCGTGAAAGACCATTTAAATAGGTATACGCTCAAGAAGGTGAGGAGCGACCTTCTGCCCGGATTGTCCAAGGGAACCATACAGCAGAATTGGCCACGGAAGAGGTCGAAAGCGGATGGTGATCTCCACGGTCGCGGTTGGAGTGAGCATGCTTATTGTTTTGGTGATGCTCAGCGTTAGCGCCTGAAGCATTGAACGCATGGCCAGTCATGCAGTTGGCGGGTTCATCGATGAGTGGCTCTCTGCGTTGATCCATCAATCCATTGAAATCCCTGTCGACCGGCGGCTGCTGCAGCGGTGGAGACGCTGAGAGGGCATCGGCCGGAGATGCGTGTCTGTCGGTCTCGGGAACAGCCGTTCCTATTGAGAAGCGGTTTGCTCTGACTGTATTGGCGGATGCGCGACGACCCAGTGGTCCACTGTCTCTGTCGCCAGGAGTGGCACACCTGAGTTTCTCAGGTTTGAAATCATCTTGGGATTCAAGATCAAGATCAAAATCCTCAATTTGAGGAGGTAGATGTTCCGAAGGAAACGAGAGTCCGCGAAGATCGGCATCCATGTCATACTCGCCAAATCCAGAATCTTGGTGAAGCGGAGGACTAAAGCGATTTCGTGGAAAGATGTCGTCATCCCTGTTCTCATAAAGCTCCTGGACGTCCTGACTAGTTAATCCCGCCAAGACGTCATCGTGTGAATTTCGCTGCTGCATGCGATCGTGGAAAGAAGCGCGAGGGTTGCGGAAACCGTCTGCGGATAGAAACGGCAAGGTTGGCGGCGGCAGATCACAGTCGTACCCTCCAATACCAGCAAGCTCTGGTGGGTGCGCTTCGTGCCTAGGTTCCGATCGGTCGAGATGCAATGGGTCGTTTTGTTCAGTCCTGGGAGTTGGTATGCAGACCGTGGCTTGTTCGTGGGGAGGCAAGTCATGCTCATCCATCCCAAGTGAGCCTCCACGATTGACAAGTCGCGTGTCGCCATCGATGTAGACTTGTTCCCATCTTTCTGCTTGGCCGGAAAGCGACGTGGCGTCATTCTCTGGCTCACTGTCGTCAAGTGAAACATTGGAGGACGCGCGTACATAAGGAGAATAATCTGGCGCTGGCTTTGTGTCCGAGGCTGATCCGTGGCGCTGTGGTACAACGTACGATCCAGAACTGTGAGCATCATACTCAGTAGGAGGGAACACATCTGTAAGGTTTGCGCTCGACGGATTGACACTTGACGTCGGGTTGACGCGCTCAGGCGATGGCCTGTGTTGATCGATGTCGTCACGACCTACGGCAGTGCGAGGATCAATATACTCTTTGTCCGAGCGATGTGTGCACAGGCTGTGTCTGGAGGTGGTCGCGGGCCTCGAGGCCTCGAGGTCGATCTCGGGGAATTGGGAGAGCAGGTCCTTCGCAGAAGGCCTGCCGCGTGGTTCCTCGCACAAGCATGCTTGGACGAGTTCCTTGAAGTACTTTGGAACGTCATCGCTGGCTGGCGTCCAGAGGAGAGGGCGTTCTTCACGCTCTGGTTCGTCTTTTTGTTCAGCGAGCGCCCACAAGACCATCCCAAGCTGGAACAGATCAGACTTGACGCCGATGTAGATGCTGATCTTCTGGCCAGCCTCGATAAGCCTTGCCAGCTCAGGTGGCTCCCATCCCACAGGACATCCTCTCCGGTTGATATCGATAATCTTGGCATCATCATCGGTATCGATGACAATGTTCGAAAGGGTGAAGTCTCCTTGGACGAAGCCGCTCTCGTGGATCTCGGATAGACCTTGGACAATCTGCTTAGCCCATCTTTCCCGTCTCAGCCAGATCATCTCGGCAGAATTCTTCCAGTCGTACAGCAAGTCCACAAGAGCGCCTTTTTCGGCGAAATCGATAAGGAGGCCGGTAACAAGCTGTCGTTTGTCATCGACAATGACGCCTGCAAACTGTATGACGCTGTGTGCGCCGCGCACTCGGCTGAGGCAGTTTGTCTCGTACAGAAACTCTTCGACGGATTCAGGGCCGGGTATCTCTTTCTTGATGTAGACTTGGCCGTGGGCGGAGACTCTATAAACGAAACCAGACAGGTGAGACTCAAAGTTGACATCACTCTCGCGGAACACAGGGCAATCCAGGTGGGCAATGGCAGCTACAGGGGGGTAGGGGATGATCTCATTCATGTCCTCGGTGACGTGGACGTGGAGCCGGCCTTCACGGGTTTCCAGCTTCAAGTTGGTAACAGTCTCATAGAACTGTATGTCTGGCAGCGAGTCCCGGATGCTTTCATAGATGCGGGCGCTTTTGTCCCGCTGGTAATGCAAGCTCTTGAGGTCAGCTTCCAGGGATTCCGGTTCAGCGTCACGGAAGTCGATAGACACGGTCACTCTCCTCCACCTGTTGGGCTGCTCAGCATAGGTTACGAAGAACTTCTCGCGGTCAGACATGTCTCTGAAATGCATGCTGAGGTTCAGAATCCACTTCGCATCCAGTTCCTGCTGTATGACGAGCTCGTTGACGCCATCGGACGAGCCATCATGATCCGACTGCTGTCCGGTTGTCGAGAGCGGAGGCGGGTATTTCCAGCGGCCCTGAGACGTCATGGAGCCCGTGTCCCCATCGTCAGGGCGATCATTGTTCTTGTGCGGGGTACGCTCCGGCTGCAGGAACGACCCGTGCGCGTCGGAAGCGAAGGGACTGAGCGAGTCGGGCGCGGACGAGCGAAGGTGAAACCTAGGCGGAGGAGAAAGGCCGCGCTTGGACGTGCCTACGCTCTGGCGATCAACGGAATGCGCTCTCGGTTCAGACGAAATGGCCCTGCGTTCGTCGTGGCCCGGTTCGTAGGGCACCAGCCGCTCTCGTCGCTCGGACTCTTGTCGTTTGAACGTGGGCGGACGCGGCAGGCCGGGCACCACCTTGCGGGACGCGCGCCTGTTCAGCAGTCCCGACTTTCCCTGCTGCTTCTCATCGTCAGACTCGTGCTGGACCGTGTTCCGCTCGCCATCGGGCGGCGCGGCTCCAGCCTCGTCCTTCTTCAGCCAGCCGCCCAACTTGTTCAGAGAAAGCCGGTCCCACATCTTGTGTCTGCGAAGGTTGGGGTCCGGGGTCATGGCCGGAGGAGCGTGCGTGTGGTGGGGTGGCCGAGTGTAGAGGCAGCCAGGCTGAGGATGGCGTGGCCTTCAGCCGGCAATGCGAAGGGAGAGTCCAGCTGAAGATTGGATCACGGCTGGGGAGCATGCGAAAGGGGCTACTCTACAGCGACAGGATATTCATGCTGCGAAGGCACCGTGTGCGACGTCGATCTGCGGGCATCCATGGGGTTCATGCGGTGGAAAGCGCGGCAGCGGCCATGGTGATGGTGGAGCAGGCGGGGAGTGGTGGCGGCGCGGACGAGGGACAGTGTCTCAGCAGGAGAATAGGAAAGCAGCGCGCGGCTGTTGTGCTGCTTATTACTCGGTGAGGCGACGTCGGGCGGAGGGCGTCTGGAGGCGCAGGGCGGGGCCCAACAGCGCCGGGCTAGTGCGCGCCTCCGCAAGCCGCGACAAAGGCCCGCCAATGCTCAGGCCGAGTCCGATGTGACTAGGTCGGAGACATCACACTCTGTGCCACCCCTCCCGCCTGTGAACGCCCGCCCTCACTGCCTGGAGGTGCCACGGCGCGACGGCGCCTCACCGGCGAGCCAAAGCAACCGGCTCTTTCTTCACCCCGGCTGCCGCTGCATGCGCAATGCGCAGCCCACGCGAGCTTGGGCACCAACGGAGGGCGATTGCGATGGCGATGGTGACAGGAGCCTTGCGTCGTCGCGGGATGCGCTGGCACGCTCGCATACGCCGGCGACACGTTTCCGGCGCATGCTGCAGCTCGGCCTGGCCACTCTCCGCCAGCCCCTCCTCCAGGGATCTTCACTCTCCACCGCGTGCAGTCGCGATGTTGTATTGCTGCCGTTGGCGCTACTGCACCGCGCTGCATCCCTGCCCGCGGCTGCGCACGGCACGCTCCTCTGCCTGCTCTGCTCTCGAGGGTTCATGCTTGGACCTCCAACGCTCGCGATATTTTGGGTCCGGCTCGGTCCGTGCCAATGGCTCGTCAGGTCAGCCGTTCGCGTCGTCGCCAACGGTCGCCAGGCCCTCAAGCCACCGGCCTGCCGCCAGCCCGTCTCTCTCTCTCGTTCTTCTTTATCAGCCAACACCTGCCGCGACCGAGAACAGACATAGAACACGAATCACGATGCTGCCGCCGGATCGCCATCCAAAATTAAACGATCGACTGCCAACCAGAAAACTCTGCCGCCATCTCCGGGCCCTGTTGCGCACATGGCCTGTGCTGGGCGTCCGGTCGTCGCGTAGTTGTTGCAACACCTACAAGCTCTCTCGTGGCACTCGAGATGGATGTCGCCGCACCCAGCACCACAGCTCGAAGCCGACGCAATTGACCAACAGGCAATCGCCAAGGCCGACTAGTAAGGCTAAGGTTGGATCTGGGCATTGTAGATCCTCACGTGTAGCAGATTGAGCCCTAGCGCTTGGACGCTCTCAGGAGACGCCTAATACATCACAACTCCCCAACTTGGTAATGCAGTCATCCCTATTCGAGCCCGAGTGCGATGGGCCGGGCGGGAATCCCGGTTTCCCCTCCACAATCATCATACACCCCGGAATAAGAAGCGACCGAGGCCGCTGCCCTTCGGTCTGACTCGGCGATCTGCTGGGCCGGATATATCAGGCTCAGAAGTCCGCTATATAGCCGCCACACTTGGCCTTCCTAAAGTCGCTCCTTCGTCTCTTCTTCTTGCGCCCCGCCATGGGTTTTTTGAACCTCGTCTACATCGGCACGGCCGCCACGGTGAGCACTCCGGCTCCGTTTGCGCCGCAGACTAACGCCCACGCAGCTTGCCTACGTCATCATCTCTGCCGTCTACAATGTCTACTTCCATCCTCTGCGCAAATTCCCGGGCCCTTGGTTCAGCGCAGCAACCTCGCTGCCCCGCATCCTCGGGCGCGTGAGAGGCATTGAACCTTATCATCTCCAGTGGCTGCACGACACGTACGGCGACGTCGTGCGCGTCAGTCCCAACGAGCTGAGCTATACCACGGCCGGGGCCTGGAAAGACATCCACGGACACGGCGCCCCTGTCACCAAGGACCTGGACCATTACGGCCCGCCGTCGACCGGCACCAAGGGCCTGTTCCTGGCCGACGAGGGTGACCACGGCCGCCAACGCCGCATCTTCTCGCACGCCTTCTCGGACCGCGCGCTCAAGGACCAGGAGCCCCTCTTCCGCGGCTACGTCGAGCTGCTGATCGCCAAGCTGCTCGAGCTGGGCACGAGCGAGCCCGACGCCAAGGTCAACATGGTCGACATGTACAACTTCACCACCTTCGACATCATGGCCGACCTGACCTTCGGCGAGCCGCTCAAGCTGCTCGAAGGCTCGGCGTACAACGCCTGGGTGCACGGCATCTTCGCCGCCGTCAAGTTCTTCGGCCTGTCGACCACGCTGCGCTTCTACTTCCCCAAGATCAACGACATGCTGCCCTACGTGCTGCCCGTGCTGCAGAAGAAGCAGAAGGAGCACCAGCAGTACGCCTTCGACCGCGTCGACCGCCGCCTGGCCGCAACCACCGACCGGCCCGACATCTGGTCGTACGTGCTCAGGGAGAAAGGCGACGGACAGGGCGCCCAGCTGACGGTGCCCGAGATGCACTCCAACGCCACCACCTTCATGATCGCCGGCACCGAGACGACGGCCACGCTGCTGTCCGGCGTCACCTACCACCTGCTGCGCAACCCGGACAAGATGGCCCGTCTCGTCGCCGAGATCCGCGGCACCTTCGCCACCCCGCAGGACATGACGCTGCAGAACCTGCCCCAGCTGCCCTACCTCAACGCCTGCCTGGAGGAGGCCCTGCGCATCTACCCGCCTGTCCCCGGCGGCCTGCCGCGTCTGACGCCTCCCGGTGGCACCATCATCGAGGGCGAGCACGTTCCCGGAAACGTAAGGGATTTCCTCCCCCCCCCTTCCTTTATCCCTCCCCCCTCTTTTGTAGTCCCCGATCGAAACAAGCGAGGCTGACAGGTCAAAAACCCACACAGGTCACCGTCTTCGTCACCAACTGGGCCGCGTACCACTCACCGCGCCACTTTGCCCTCTCGGAACAATACATGCCGGAGCGCTGGCTGACGGGCGACGACGCGGACCCGCGCTTCGCCGACGACGACAGGGCAATCCTGCAGCCCTTCTCGCACGGCCCGCGCAACTGCATCGGCAAGAACCTCGCCTGGCACGAGATGCGCCTGATCCTGTCGTACACGCTGTGGCACTTCGATCTCGAGCTGTGCGAGGAGAGCGCGCACTGGACCGACCAGCGCGTGTACGCGCTGTGGGAGAAGCACCCGTTGATGGCGAGGCTGAAGCCGGCGCAGAGGCAGTAGTCTGACTTGCCGTTGGCTGGTCAGTTGGTTGGATGTGGAGTGCTCCTCCTGGATTCGGGGTTTCCCTGGTCTTTTTGAAATATCTTTTTTTAGCTCACATTCTTGCGATACCACCTTGTCGGACATTGATTATTTTTTTTTGGCGGTACAGACAAATCAATCTTCATTTGCTCAAACGCATCACCTTGACCAATGCCCCTAGACTCCCACAGGACCGGAAGTTGCGCTTCCAAAAAAAAATAAAAAGAATAGAGGGAGGGCTTCAAATCGACAGCCGCTCATTCTAAGCCTTCAGACCTCCGTCAATCTCCACCACACTCCCGTTCATATACCTCGCCTCTCCGCTCATCAAAAACGCCACCACATCCGCAACTTCGCCGGCCGTGCCCAGCCTCCCGAGACTGTTTCCCGCCTCCATTCTCTTCACATACTCGGGCCCCTTGACCACGCCGGCGTTCGTCGGCGTGTCGATGTAGCCGGGCGCGACGACGTTGCAGCGAATGCCCTTGGGGCCCAGCTCGAGCGCCATGCTCTTGCTGAAGCCGATGATGCCGTACTTTGTGGCGCAGTAGATGGCCTGGTTGGCGACGGGGTGCAGGCCGCAGATGGACGACACGTTGACGAAGGAGCCGCCGGCGGACGTCATGTGCGGTACGGTGGCGCGCGTGACGAGGTAGGTGCCTTTGAGGTTGACGTCCATCAGCAGCGACCAGTACGCGTCCGTCGTGTCCGTCAGCGCGTACGACGTCGGGTTGACGCCCGCGCAGTTGAAGACGTGGTCGATGCCGCTGATGCCTTGGCGGGAGAAGTGGGCGAGCACGGCGGCGACGCAGACGTCGACGTCGCCTTTGTTGGATACGTCGAGCTTGGCGGCGTGGTGTGGGGAGCCAGAGTCGCCGCCGCCGCAGAGCCGGTAGGTTTCGTGCACGCCGGCGTGATTGACGTCGGTCAGGGCGAGGTGGGCGCCTAGGCTATGCAGCTTGAGGGCGGTGGCGCGGCTGGGGAGGAATAGGGCGGTGGCGTTAGCTCGAATGCTGTTCGGAGTGGGGACTGCTTGGTTGTTACCTTACCCAATGCCGCTGCCGGCGCCTGTGATGAGGACAGCTTTGCCCTTGAGGTCTGAGGCCATGGCAGAGGCAGGTCGAATGACAGGGTTCGAAGGGAGGGGAATGGAGCCGGAGGAGAGAATGATGAATTATGGCGGGGAACTGGAGCTGTTCGGATATGACGTCTCGCTTATCTGCTGCGGGAAGGCGGGGCTCAACCGTCCACCCACCACCCACCGGAAGTGGGCGCTACCTACACATCGCTTCCCCCATTCTTGACCTTGATTGAAAGGTGGGAGGCCCAAACAATAGTGAAGAAATACTCGCTCCCCTGACTTGACATTTGCTTCGACCGACCTCATCCCTATCCTCAGCCGTCTTCTGCTCCACCTTATTGATCAATCCGTGCCTATTCGCGAATGTTGATCTTCTCGCTGTCCTTCTTTCCTTCATTCCAAGCGGTCCGGTTCTTGATAGGCGCCCGTTTCCGCCCCGTCTTCAGCTTGACGTTCTGTTCCTTGAGGTACTCATCAGCAACAGTTAAACAACGTCCTCTAAACGCAACCAGCTGTCCGGCTGATTGCCACGGCGTTTCCTCGCGAGCCGATGCCGCCCGACCCAATGGTGGTGACGGCGAAGGAAGACGCCGAGGTGGAGGTGGAGGCATGGCTGAGGACTGGCCCCTGTTTCCGCTATCATCATACTCACTACCACCTTCGCTGTCGCTGTCGCTGTCGCTCTCGATGTCGCTCTCAGTGTTGATGTCGCTCTCGATATCGCCAATGATGTCAATGCCACCATCGCTGTCGCTATCGCTTCCGCTGCTGCTGCTGCTATCGTGGATGACATGGTTCATGTCTACGTCATGGTCAGCATCGCCGACATTACTACCACTGGTGGTGGACTCGTCAGAGTCACTGTCCGACGTGTTCGCTGTGAGGTCTACGATAATAACCGCAGGTGATCCGGACCGACTGCCTGAGCTCCCAGTCTCCGGCTCGGGCAACGGCCTGAGACGATCCAGCTCCTTCTGGCGCTGGGCACGCTCGGCTTCCTCCCTCTCAGCCAGGCTCTCGGCTTCCGCTCTCTCCGCGAGCTTGAGCTCCTCCGCCTTTATCTTCTCAGCGCTACGATGCAGACCCTGAGCAACGCCAGTGCAGTAACTTCTTACGTACGCAACCCCTTTCTTACTCCTCGACCACTCGACGATGAGGTTGTGTATGTTCGTGAAGGCAATCGCCGCCAGCGCCGTGCTCTCCGAGATACCGTAGAACGTAAAAGTGGCCTCCGTATCGAAACGTGTTGAATAGCTTTTGCAGTCGAAGAAAAAGGCCATGGCCGCGGCCAGCTCTCCAGCGAACATGGCCAGCCGGATCTGCTTCCCGTTTTCGACCACGCGCCGCACGCATGCAACGCTGTGGGCGGCCCGCTTGGTCTGCTCCTTGAGAGGCATGTGGATGAGGACCTCGTTCTCGACGACGTTGTTGTCCGCCATCAACCGCTGCGCCACGCGCAGCGCAGCTCTGCCCTCTGCTTCTGACGTGTTAGGGTGCTTGCTCTTCTCGAGGCACCGGATGATGCGCAGCATCTTGGCGTCTGGCGGCTTGTAGAGCTCTTTGGTGAAGGCGCGGTAGACGGCTGGGCGGGGTTCCTTCGGTGCGCGGGCACGACGACGCTGTGCGGGACGGTTGGGCTGCCCTTCTTCTCTCTCTTCTTCTTCGAATGGTGGAAATCCATATGCCAGACGAGGCCGTTTTGCTTGCGTTGGATCTCCCGGTGCACTATCCTGACTGCTTGGTTGTCCTAGAAGATCTGCTCTTCTTTCACTAGACACGCCGGGATCCGTAGGACGCTTAGTGCCTCTCGGGACTCGATCGAGCTCTTGATTCAACGGATTTTTGGAAATAAAGTATTCCAGTCCGTTGGGACCTTCTCCACGGTTTGGATACGGGGAGACGTGGTCAGCGTCATCCTCATCACTCGGATCCGGCGTTGTGTGAGTAGTGCCTCCACCAGACGATCTCATAGGCAAATCGAGCACGCTCGAATCAGCCCTTTCTTTGCCCTTGTCAATGTTTCCTCGGCCACCCAAGCCGCTTGTACAGTCAAAGCGTCTTCGGCCTGCATGTGTTTGCGCGGAGTCTTCGTGATCCGAATTGAAATCCCCCATCACGGGAGCATCTGCAATGTCGTCGTCGTCGTCGTCTGCGAGTGCTAGTGAGGCATGAGACGGCCGGTGCGGCTGCGGTGACTCGTGAGCTGAATTGGAATGTCTGAATCCATCAATTTGAGTTTGATCAGACGGACGCCTGTTCTCCGCACCGGCGACATCAACGCTTTCCTTGTCTTCTTCTGTCAAAGCGGGCGGAGCCCGCTGCAGTCCGTTGTTGTGTGTGCGGACAGGTGCGTCCTGCACCACGTAGCCAGTCGCGTCTGAGGATGCTTCCCTGATCGTATCACCTTCTGCCCTCCCAGCAGGCGAAACGTGACGGAGCCCGTCGTCGGCATTGCGCGAAAGTAAAGTCCTCCGCTCGGTTATCGGACGGAAAATGGAGTCTTGATCATCTTCCGGCGGCGCGGAAGCGGTTCTCAGCGGCCAGTAACTAAAGGTGTGGGTGCCTTTACTAGCAATTCGCACGTCGTCGTCATCCTCCGATGCGGGTGAGGCTCGGGGTGGCCTGTAATTGGATGTTGTCTCCTCCATCGTGCTCTTTTCGCTGACAGTGTTCTGAATGGGCTGCTGTTGAGTCGGCACTGGCTCCTCGCTACGGTCGGCTTTGGCGTGCCCAAAGATTGGTATGCCGAGGAGGATCGGGTACGCCATCTGGGGGTTGATTCGCTTGGATAGTCGTGTGATGGGGAAGCCGGAGGGATCTAAGTTACGATGAGGAGTGGTCAAAGTGACACAGAGAGGTTTGGTGCAAGCTTTAGAGCGACGAAGAACGAGTGAGAGCAGCTGAAGAGCGCCTGGTTAAGCGGCACAGCCAAAGCGATTGTTTGTCGATCACTACGGGCGATTCGCACACGAGATAACGTGTATCTTACACGAAATATCTAGAATTCGAATTTTAATGGATTTTTTTGAAGCCAAAACATGTAAAATACACAATATAACGTGTAAAACGACACTTTCACGTTATATCCTGTAAGTTACACGTTACATCGTGTGCGAATCGCCCGTAGTGATGAGCGCGTGTCCTCGAACCAAGCCATCAGGCCCAATCAATCAAACACTGCACCAGCGATCAGCAGTGATAGCTCATTTTTACATGCAAAGTGCAGATTCAACGAGAGACATCAACAGCATCGGGAGCACCGGCTCTGGGATAGGGGTGCAGCTGCGGCGTGCTATGTGAGAGGATCAGAGAAACAGGCTTAAGCTGTGCCACATGGTGGCAGAAGGGTGTGCATTTGCAGCCTTGAATGGTCAGTTTCAGACGCCAAAATTGCCCCCAGGCGTTGCCCCGCTGCGGTTGACGCGTACCCTGGTATCACATTTACGCGAGGTCAGGTGCCTCTGGCAAACACGTCACATGATGCAAGGGCTTGCCCTTGGTGAGTGACAAAAGAAATCGGTGTGTAAGGCAGGTGTGGTTGGGCAATTTCTTTTGTAAGCCTTCGCATCCTTGGGATTAGCACCTCTGCGATGACGTCCAAGCTTCATATCATTTCCCTCAAGGAACCTTGGCCGCTGTCTCTCTGACTATTAGGTTGTGAGTTGCATCGTGGACTGCCACTGTAGATCCGGCTCCGGGTTTGCCCTCGGAGAAGTCATGCTGGGCCCTGGAGGTGGAGGATCGAGCTGCGGCGGAGCCTCAGATGCGAAAAGAGTACAGATGTCCATTGTATCAACTGCCCTGTCAGTGTCACCAAAGTACTGCTCCTCATTGTCCTCGTCATGGATGAAGTCTGGCACATCGTCATCACTTTCGCTCTCATCTTCGTCTTTGTTATCCCAAGGGAGTTAGTCATCGTTGGTCGGTGTTGTTGTCGTCATTTCGTCTCGCTCACCGCCAGGGAAGGTGCATCTCTGCTTGCCTCTCTACGTTTCGGGAAACAACCTGGGGTCGCGACAAGCGCGCTTTCGACACAGTACATCAGCACCCAAATGGGTATTGCAGCCCATCTTCTTCTTCCCGGAAGTTAGTTTTGCAGTACTGCATCGATCGGCCTTCTCTTCACGCCTGTCCCCAACCAAGGTGTCTCGCCTGCTATCAAACATCATTCTTCACTACATTACATACGCCAAGTCCCAGTACCACTACGGGGATGATTGTACGTAATGATTCAGATGCTCACTTCCATCCCGGCTTTGTTGCATCGCATTCGTATCTGTTTGTTGATTGCCTTGCTCTGCATGAACAGTGTCCTGTGGAAAAGAGAAGTCATTCCACAAATCAGAGACGCCGTCTGCAGTCTGATGGATGTTCCCTAGCTCCTCAAGCATATCAGGGAACTGTGTTTCCCTTTGGAGTATGCAGTTGAGGACCTGTTCCATTTCCAACTCGTCGGGAGTTGGGAAATGCTCCGTCCCAGAACAACCCGTCAGCGTAGGATCAATGTTCGACAGCATATCAGTTGGCCTCATCTGCTTTGAAGACTTTCCCCTCAAACATTGCATGGTTTGGCTCGCAAACCGCTCGAAACTTGCTCGGGCTTGGCGAGCGAGGGGCCACCATTCGCCTGCCGCACTGAGGACGCTGGAACACACCCGGATATCACTCTCCAGCTTTGCGAATGAGATCGACGTTTGAATTGCCGGGGATGTCCAAAGGCAATACAGTAATGTCGAGCCTGCCAGGAAGATGCCATGTATGTTTCTCCAGCTGAAGAAGAGCTTGTCGCTATCGTATAGCGTGCCATACACCCGGAGGCGCTCAACAGTATGCTTGAAGCACCACTGCAGTGATTTCTCGGTTGGCCTTGGGAACACCTGCGATGGCTGGTACAAAAGGCACATAGTTGCGTGGTAGTCAATTTTCAGTTTGGCCGCAAGCCAGCCGCGTTCTTGCTGGGGGATGCACCGTGTTGCTCTCGAACATTCAGAATCCCAGCAGTCTAGCTCTATGCGAAGCTCCTCTTGAAGGTTCCGCAAAGCAGCATTATCCTGGGTCCCTGGTGTTCTCTGGGGCAGAAGGTAGAGAGTGTGTTTGATCCGGGAGACCAACTGTGCCATCGTGAAGGTTTGATTGGAAAACGGAAGATATGACTGTCTGCTACAACCTTCAAATCGCTCGGGCTGATTTGAATAAGTCTCGGAAGCGGGGCATCAAGTGTGTCGTCCGAGAAGCCGATTGGGCGGCCTTGTATGGCGCTGAGTCGCCTGGCTTCCGTCAGTAACGCGTTCGACGGAGAAGCTAGGAGCCACTGCCTTTCCAAAGAGTAAATGCAGTAAAAGACCCTCCGCCTCATCTGGTGAGCTGCCTCGGAGAAGCTATCGCAGGCAGATGCGTCTCGATGCAAGCCCAGCTCCACGGCGAAGGCCATGCCGAGGTGCACGGTTGCCCAAGTATTGCTCCGCTCAGTGCTGGTGAAAGAGCGTAGTATGAGCAAAAGAATGATCTGCAGAGCCTGCAAAGAGATTTTGCTTATGGCTCGGTCGAGAACTGATTTTGCCGCCTCCTGGAATTTTGCAGGGGCATACTGGTAGTCCCTCTTTTGGATTTTTAGATTTGCGGATATACTGAGGATCAGGAACAGTTGTGCAGCTGCAACGAACACAGGTGTGGCTATCTGCTTGTTGCAACAGTCATTGTGGGGTTCTTCGCCGTTGGAGGGGAACCATTCCTGGCTTGCTGGCCAGCCATTGTACTGGAACGAGGTCTCATCAACAACGTCAGAGCAGTGGTACAGGGCATTCGTCATCGCTTCGACGGTAGGCCTATGCAAAAAGGGGTACTCGGCGTGGAAATGGCGGAAGAACAGGTTTGTGAGGTGACTACAGTCTCGACGAGAGGGCAGGTCCTATGGATGCAATCAGTAACGAGACACTAGGGACAGGCCCAATGACCGGACCGACTTGAGCGTGGCGTAGAGCCGGTGTACTTGGGCGACGTGGCTCGCTTCCAGTCCACTCTCGTCCGCTTGCTCATACACAGTGAATGGATCCATGTGACCCTCATCTCCGGGGGGCTCTTGGCTTGATGGTGGAATTAGCGAGGCTGGGTCCTCTTGGTTTTGCTGCAGAATGGGAGTGAAGAGAGATCCTGATGAGGAGCCCAGGTAGTGGACGTGAGAGGAGTTCACGTCAAGAGAGAGCAGTCCGAGATGGAAAGCCATTGAGCGAGCGCTCTGTTCGGCAGAGTAGGTTTCATGGCTTGGTGCGCTGCGGGAGCGTTTGATGCCTCTGTTTTGGCCAGTGACAGGAGAAGGGTCTGTGTTGAGGAGCTGCGGACCGGCGCTAAGATCGACGTCCGGGAGCCGGGATCTGATGATGCTCTCCAGCCACTCAATGCGGGCGGCAGCATTGTGTTGGAAGCTGGGGCAGCTGGTGAGATCGAAGCGGACCGAACGGGGGGAACAGCAGCGGGCTCACGCTCTCGAGACGCGGCCGGCAGAGGTGCGCGAGTCGACGTCGATGCACGGCACCTGGGCGTTGGAGCAGTTTTGGCAGGCAGGCACCTTGCCGTCGCACTGGAGCGGGTGGGTCAGCACTGCCGGTTGACTCGCAGGATTGGACGGTACCTTGATGCGACGGTCGCGGCACCGCTCGCAGGCCAGGCGAACCTTCTTTGGCTGCTTGGAAGGCTGGTGCATATCCAGTGTGTGGTTGACGCAGAGGCAGGAACGGCAGCTGCCCCGCGAAACTCGGCACTGCACGGCCACGACATCTTTCCATCGTCGGGCCAGAGCCCTTCGCCGTTGCCGAGCCTCATCGAAAACGGAACCATTGCCCGACGCTACACCTCTCATGACCTCGGCATTGGCACCGGGAACAGCAGTCATGGCTGCTCAAGACTGGCTGGATGGGTCCGCGTGGCGCCGCGGATGCTGGAGCAGTCCGCGTGTGGCCATATAGCTCCTTCGCGGACTACTCCTTCTGGGCACCAGCTCTCTTCTCCATTCCATTGTCCTTGAACTCGGGCCTGTTCTCCGCCGCGGTCCTCGGGGGTCATGGCATTACTTCGCGACATAAGACGCCTGCGCACCTCGGTGCTTCAGGCGAGATGCGCAGCACGATCATTTGCCACTGTGCCTGGCGGTGCGCAGGTGCGAATGAACCTGCTAGAGAAGGCGAGCCTGAACCTTCTCATGGACCTTTCGCGTGCTGACGCCCACTCCGAACGCTTTTCTTCCTTATCCGAAGCTTCAACGCAATCTACAACTGCTGCGCCGGCGTTTGAATCGCCCGCTCGTGCTCTCCGAGAAAGTCCTTTACACGTAAGCACCAAGACATGAACGTCTTGTGCGATACGATGGCTGATTGGGTCAAGTCACCTCTGCAACCCCGAAACCCAAGAACTCGACCGCGGCAAGTCATTCCTCAAGTTGAATCCTGACCGTGCCGCCTGCCACGATGCTACGGCAACCATGGCTCTTTTGCAATTCATCAGTGCAGGACTGCCAGAAGCCCAATTACCCGTCACCATCCACGCTGATCATATGATCATGGCGGAGAAGGGCGCTGAGTATGATCTTGAAAATGCTAAAAGGGAGCATCGCGAGGTATGAGGGGAAGAAGTCGTCGAGGTAGAACTGCACTGAGAAATCCGTCGTGTTTGACAGGTTTATGCATTTCTGGCCTCGGCATGCGCAAAGTACAACATGGGCTTCTGGAGGCCCGGATCCGGCATCATACATACCATCCTCCTGGAGAATTACGCCTTGTATGTACATGTCTCTATGTGATCGGGACGCGAATACTGATCTTTGGAAGCCCCGGTGGACTTATGATCGGGACAGACTCGCATACGCCAAACGCCGGCGGGTTGGGAATGCTTGGCGTAGGTGTCGGTGGGTCCGACGCTGTTGACGCTATGGCTGGAATGCCATGGGAGCTACAATGTCCCAAGGTCATGGGTGTGAGGCTGACGGGGAAGCTTCAGGGTTGGGCCAGCTCGAAAGGTCACTTTCTTTCCTTCTCTTTGTCAGGGACGTGTCCCAACGCTTACATGGTTCGTAGATATCATCCTGAAGCTCGCCGGCATGGTATCGGTCTCTGGGGGAAAAGGACACATCGTCGAGTTCTTCGGCCCTGGAACCGAAACCTTGGGGGCTACCGCCATGGCGACAATCTGCAACATGTCCGCCGAGATCGGCTCGACGTCATGCATTTTCCCATACTCCGAGACAATGCCACGGTACCTATCAGCGACGAGGAGAGACTTCGTAGACGATGCTGCCAGGAACTACATGGGGTTGCTCCGCCCCGACCACGGTAGTGATAAGTACTACGACGAAGTCATCGAGATTGACCTGAACACTCTGGAGCCGCACATCAACGGGCCGTACACCCCTGATCTTTCACACCCGCTATCTAAGTTTCCGAACGAGGTCAAGGACTGTGAATGGCCAAAGCAGCTATCCCATGCAATGGTTGGGAGCTGCACGAATTCTTCGTGGGAGGACTTGAAAAAGGCATCCGAATTGGTCCGACAGGCTGAAGCGGCGGGGCTCAAACCAAGAGTGCCGTTCTTCGTCACGGCAGGCAGTGAACAAGTCCGAGCCACTGTGGAAAGGGATGGCATCCTGAGTGCGTTCCAAGAAGCTGGCGCCGTTCTTTTGAGCAACTCTTGCGGGCCTTGTGTGGGGCAGTGGAACAGGACGGAGGTCGAGAAGGTAAGTCCTTAGAGTCGACGGGCATCCAAGCACACCGGTTAACCTCATAAGGGGGTGACGAACTCCGTCGTATCTTCTTTCAACCGCAATTTCGTGGGCCGACATGACGGAAATCCCGGCACCCACTCCTTTGTCACCTCGCCCGAGCTCGTCACAGCTTTCGCATACTCAGGGTCTCTCCAATTCAATCCGACGACAGATGGTCTCGTAGACAGCAAGGGGCAGGCCTTCATGTTCACCGCGCCCGTGGCCGAGGAGCTTCCTACCTCATTTGAACGTGGAAAATGTTACTATCAGGGCCCCGCAGACGACCGCGACGCACTCACAGTTCAGGTAGACCCGAAGAGTGACAGGCTCCAGCTGCTCCAGCCATTCGCACCGTGGGAAGCCGGCAACGCCGAAGACTTGACCATTCTTCTCAAAGTCAGAGGTAACAACTTCTTCACTTTCCCCCTCTTTCAGATACATGAAGAGTCACAAACTGACGTTCTCAAATCTCCGACTAAAAGGTAAATGCACAACCGACCACATCTCCCCCGCTGGGCCCTGGTATAATTACCGTGGTCACCTCGAAAACATCTCCAACAACCTCCTTATCGGCGCCGAAAACGCCTTCATCCCTGGCATACCCAGCCGCGGCCACGCTCTTGACCTCACCGCATCCCCGAGTCTAGCTATCCTTCCCATTCCCGAGGTCGCCAGGAAATACAAGCATGCCGGTATGCGCTGGGCCATAATCGGCGGAAACAACTATGGCGAGGGCTCGTCGCGTGAGCACGCCGCGCTCGAGCCGCGCTACCTAGGCGGCGTGGCGGTCGTGGCTATATCATTCGCGCGCATCCACGAGACGAACCTCAAGAAGCAGGGGATGCTACCGTTGACGTTCGCGGATCCGGCGGCGTACGGCAGAATCCAAGCAGACGACAAGGTGGATATCTTGGGTGTCGAGGATCTCAGACATGGCGAGCAGCTGGCGATGAGGGTCAGGAGGAAAGATGGGGGAGTTTGGGAGACGAAGCTGAACCACACGTATCATGAAGGCCAGATTCCGTGGTTGAAGTGCGGGTCAGCGTTGAACTATATCAAGTGGCAGAAGGCGTAGTTGGCTACGGAAACAATAAATCTGACCTCGACGCCCTCCCGACATTGTACTCAGTAGTATTGCAACGTTACTACTAGTAGGCATGTATGGTTAAAGCAAATCAACAATGGCCGAAGCATGCCAGTGGGAACGCCGACAGCAAGCACATCCCTTCTCGGAGCGAGCTCCACCGCTCATATTTTACAGCACTACCCCTTCCGGTGCGCAATGAATCTGCAACACGCCGTCACCCCTGTCTACCGATAGCACCCTGGATCTCCATCCCAGTCCCAGCCCACATCCAAAACACCTAGTTCGAGCACGACTTGGCTCCCGTTTCCATCCGCCCGCCCCTCCCCCACAGTGTAAGGACGGCTATCTGATGCAGCTAGCCGCGTCTTCCCGTACCTTATCTCGCAGCTCTATCTACGTTGTTTCGTGGGCGTTGCGCCACACACGACACTTCGTATACCGAAGGTTGTGCGGAATCAGGCGCCCAGCACGCTCGCCAACCCCTACCTTTTACCTCGGCGACACCGACGTATAAAGGGAACATCTTATAGGTACTCATCGTATCGGGTTGTCTGAAAGGATATGTACTCGCTTGTATGCGCGCCGCTGCTAACAAAAAGTCGGCAAGTGTCGAGCGACGACGTCAAATCAAGGAAAAGAGAAACACCATGACGGCCGGCACAATCGACATCAGTCCCCCAAAGCGGCGCGTGTTCGGGAGCATGCACCACCATCTCCCTGAGCGGGCATAAGAGATAGCAATGACCATGGGCAACCGGCAACCGGCACACCAAAGGTGAGGCGTTTTTCCTTCCTCGGTAACAACCAGTCGAGCGGCCGTTCATCATTCACGAGCGGTGGCGACTCTCATCGACACAGACGCAAGGTGCATGTAGCCCCACCGTGCGCGTACTGTGCGCATGCGCGGAAAACGGGGATGCAACAGCCGCCTCTGCACCGCAATCGAGCAATCGCACACCCCCTGAGAGATTGCGCTTCTATTTTTGTGGGGAAAAAAGGCGAAAGAAGGGAAAAGCGAGCGGCCAGACGACGATCAGGCACATGCCACTCGCACAGGAGCACGTGCATGGCGTGATGGGGGACCTAAGCTGTGGCTGGAGATGGGCCCCCTCCCGGCGTGAGATTGGCAGTCGTGGACGGTCTCAGTCCGTCAGGAAGGGAGATTGACCTGCCAAGCGTTCGATTGCGACGACGATGAGCGCCCGGCGGCGGCGGAGCCCGCGGGCTCGAGGACGGACGCACGTACGCACCGCCCACGGAGATTGGCAGAAGAGATTGGCACGCGTTCTCGAACAAGTGATGGGCAGCGCGTCCGTGACGGGGAGGTTTCAATAGTCTCGTTTCCCTTGACCACCACCCCCGCCTCATCGGCGCCTGATTGCACCCTGCGCGCGCGGGTTTTGGCTTGTCGTTGTCGGAGATCCGGCGTCGTCAAGTGAGGCAGTCGGCTCAGGGGTTGGGCAGAGGGCGAGTCGCCGGGTTGGCGCGCGCGGATGATAAACCGGTCAACGGAAGCTAATGGGCTCTCGCGCGCGGCAAGCCGCCTGAACACCAAAGCAAACGACACAATGCACAGCCGCAATATCAAATCGGGATTACGTGCATAAGATGAAGACAACGTTGAAGCATTGCGTGTCACAGAAACGTACGCGGCGGAAAAGCTTGGCGGTGACCTCGACGCTTCGGCGCGGCCTTCCGGATGCAACGATAGTCGGCGAAGACGGAGGGCGATGCTTCGATGGAAGCGGCGTAGGGGCCGTGTGTGGATAAGGGAGATTATTGTGTGGTCTCGCCTTCTTTTTTGGGCTTGGGCACGGTTCGGCATGGGGGTTGGAGCTCACTCGACGGGCCTTGCTGGCCGGTCAGCGGGGTCGGGAGCGACGAGCGATAAACGCAAAGACGTGAGCAGCATAAGCGGAGAGAAGAAGGGGCGGCCGGGTGACCGAGCTAAGAACGCGGAGGATGCGACCACCAAGATCTCCTGATCTTCACCCGAACACCAGCGAGAGGGATGTGCGCACGCCGCAGCGGCAGGACATGTTTGCAGGAAATCGTGTTGCAGTCTTACTGTTCGTTGAAGTGGTATCCGTAATATTTACACAAGAAGTTGGAAGCAAGAGAAACCCGACGGGTCTTCTTCTTTTGAGAGCAACCAGTAAGAGCCGGCTTATTGGATAAGTTGAATAGACAATAAACAGACACTGGTATCGTAAATGTGCGAAGCGTCCCAAGGCCGAGATATCTAGGAAACCACCGCGCGCCGACGCTGCTGCCTTTTGCCTCTTGTCCACGCGCCGAAGATCCCAATGGCCGACGTCTCGCGGCTTGGAGCTCCAATAAAAATGATTATAAACAAGGCCCTCCTCTACCCTCCTATTTCCGCTTCATTACAAAAAATTCCGGGGGAAAGAAGACGTCGTAAGTTAGTGGAGGATGGTCTTGACGGTGGCGGAGCTGCCCATGTTGCCGCAGCCACCGGTGGGGGCGCCGTCGAAGGTGCCGTAGGTAGCGCCCTCCTGCGAGCCGTTCTCGCAGTTGAGGAGCTCATACTCTTGCCAGCAGGACTCGGCGCCGTCCTTGCACTGGAAGACGCAGGTCTCCATGTCGGAAATGCAGTTGCCCGTGTCGATCGACATGTTGTGGCCCTTCATGTTGACCTCGCGGGAGACGTCGACGCAGCCCCACTCGCCGAAGGTGTACTCGCCCCAGGTCTCGGAGATCTGGCCGTTGACGAGCGAAGTGTCCTCGTAGACGGCAGCCCAGGCACCGCTGGCGCCGTTGGCGAAGGAGAGGGTCTTGTTGGTGCCGGCAGGGAGGGAGATGGTGACGAGCGGGTCCTGGGTGTTGACCCAAGAGGCAGCGGGGCCCCAGACGACGAGGACAATGTCCTCGTCGGACTGGTTGCTGTACTCGTTGGTGTAGTCACCGTCATCGCCAACCCAGACCTGGGCATCGGCCGAGCTGAGGGCGTTCTTGCCAATGGCGATCAGGCCAAGAGTGAGCAGCTTAGCCTCGTGGATGGCGTCCAGAAGAAGGCCACGGTCGTCGCTGCAAGGATCAGCACAGGGTACCTCGGGGCTGAGCGGGGGCTAGCACTCACACACTGCGGGCCTCGTGCTCGCGGTGAAGGCGGGCGTGGGAGCGGCTGCTAGCCATGGTACCGGTAGCGGCGAGAGCGCCGAGGGCCATCGAAGTGAAACGCATTTTGAAGGATTGGTTTATTGTTGTCGGGATGGATCCGAAAGAGTGGCTGGACGACTGTTGTCGAGAGAGTGACTGGAATAGACGCAAAAAGAGTGATGCGATTATTCCTCTGCGAAGTGAAGCGGGCAGTGAGAGAGAAAGTCAGGACAGTCGGGGCGTGGGGATGGTAATAATAAAGAGGGCCCAGCCTCGGTGGTAATTAAGGAGACATGGGTGGGCGGGAAAGACCGCGGCGGCGGAAGAGAGCGTGATAGGAGGATGACGACTGCTATGCCGGTGGGGGTATAGGAACACACGCGGCTCGACTAATGGGCGCGCCGGGTTCAGCACGCAGGACCGGCGAATGGGCGAAAAAGGAGGCGAAAGCTGCCGGGGCAACACGGCGGCCAGTGTGGGCGCATACGGGAGGAGCAGGCGGCCGGCGTGGCTGAGGCCTACGCCCAAAGCGACTAGCCATGGCTGATCCGCAACAAGCTGCGAATCGCCAGGCACCAGATGCCAGCCCACGACTCCTGCTCCTATTCCCTTGGCGCTGGGCTGCTGACCGCCTGCCGCTGCGCTTGCACGGCGCCTGCGAAGCGCGGGCAGAGCGCTGGCGAGCGCTGTGCTGATGCGGGGAGCGCAGGCTGACACGTCCACCATGGCGCGCGCGCTCTGCCAGCTGACGGCGGCTGCACGCCCCAGTGCAGCGCGGCGTGGTGGAGCCAGCGCGGCCGGGAAGCCAGCACGACTCGTCGCCCGCCATGACATTACCTACGCAGTTGCGTCGTCGGCGATGCAGCGTGGAATGAGCTTTCCGCTCCTGCGTGCCACGGCGTCGGCGTGTGCCAACGGCGCGCAGGGCTGCAGCGGCAGGGCCGGGCGCACAGCCGGTTGGCAGGCTCGCAGGCCAGACCCACGTCACGTGCAGCGAGTGGGCCGGGCTAAATCGCGCGTTCCTGAGGATCCCCAAAAGCGTGAAACACACTGGCGAGCCCAAGTCGGCCGGCAGCCCCGGCGCGACGGCGTCCAGAACATCGGCACGGCGCTGACGGAGCCTCGGGCGCCGTTGCCAAGCGGCTCAGCCAGCGCTGCTGTGTTGCAAACATGTTCGCTTGGCGGCTGCACGCCACGTGGGTCCCAGAGGAAAGCTGACCTCGGTCGCGACGGCGCTGACGGCCATGGGCGGTGGTTGGTGGGGTAGCCGACCGGGTGGAAAACTTGTCGACGCCGCTGCGCTTTGCTGGCTCCATCCGCCGGGCCCTAAGAGCGGTGCCTGGCCGCTCCCGCCTGGTACAGTCATGCTGCAGGAACATGGGCGGCGGGGTGCGGGAAGACCCAACCATCCAAAAGCCAACTGCAGTGCATACTTCGCAACCCCCGCACCTGCCGGTCTTATCGCCGTCGCAGGGCTGCAGTGCGATAGCAGGCTGATGGTGGGCTAATTTCCCAGCTCAACAACGGCTGTCCTGTCGTCGTCGTTGCCGCTCCGTCCCGCTGCCATTGGCACCTGCAGCCACTTTTCGTTCTGCCGCCGAAAACTCTGCCCGGCCAGGCTGAGGGTCGAATGGGTGTCGCTGTTGCTTCCGATGCGACGCACGCTGACGTCGATTGGGGTGCCTAAATCGCGCAGGACAAAGCCATTGTTCAAGTGCCTCTCGGAGATGCCTGATCCGGCTTCCAGGCCTCGATAAAGCGGGACCGTGCCTCTACTGTGTAGAAGCCGACTACTCTTCGGCCTTGGTTTTGCCTTGGACCCGTGGGGCCGTGCCGATCGTGGAGTACTACTGAGGTCATGTTCGTCGTGTTGTGGCAAGCTCCTCCTTGCATTTGGACAAAAAGTAAGGCCTCGTTTCACGCCACGTTAGTAATCTTTCAGCTGAAGAAGGCGAAGGGACGGCACTCGGGTACTCACTTTTCTTTGCAGCCGCCCAGTCGTCAGCCACGGCTGCGGCGTGCATTGGTGGACAAAAAAGCTTTGCCAACCCGAAAAAGGACCGGGTTCAGCGCGGCAGAGACGAGTCTTCTTCGGTGCAGTTAGAGCATCCCCACCTTCCCCGATGGATGGCGGCAGACGGAGCTAGCGTGGTTAGACGGAAGCCAGAAAGGCGATGAGCAAAGACAGACGGGCCCGGCATGTCGATTGGAATAGCCGAGGGGAAAGATGATGTTATGCCATCTCCACAACCCGTCCATGCGGATGACACTGAGTCTGCGAGGATGACGGAAAGCGAGGGAGACGAGGGGCGTGAGGCTCAGACGGAAGGCGAGCTGGTGGGGTAGCACGGATCTTGCGCCTGCACTCGGTCCAGGACAACGGAGAAGCGCCAGGCGTCACCAGCACGCCCAGTCGAGACGAGCCGCTGCAGGCCGGACTTCTTGCGGGCAGCGGTGCCTTGGGGGTGGATCCACAGGTACACAGCGGGCAGCAGCCACGTAAGGCTTCAGGCTTCAGGCAGCGAGGCAACAGGCTGCAGCAGCGGTGGGTTGGAGGGCGAGACAGGCGTGACGGCAGCTGGGAGCCTTGTGATACTTGAGGGTGCCTGGAGCAGGCCTCGTGACACGCGCAGGCGAGGTCGTGGCCGGACTGTTGTACAGCAGGGTAGGTCTTCGGGCCACGGCCGAGCGCGCTACTGCCCCGCCGCTGCCACGAACGAGAGAAACACCACCGCCATCGCCGCCTCCCCCAATTTCAGGAGGCATGCATTGAAACTCGCTTTGGCTCGCGTTCGCTCAGCAGTCTCGACGATGCCCTCGGCTGTAGCCTCCTTCCCGATTCCCAAGGCACACTGCCGGCATCGGCGTTCGGCGTGGCTCACTACTCACCACCAAGCTCCAAAAGAGAAGGTGGTATGCTTCATACTCGAACGGATCCTCCTCCCGCACCGTCTTTCCCCGCAAATGAGCACGCGGCTCGAAGCGCAATATGGATCCGGCCACTCATCGCCCGCAGGCCCGTCTACTCTGCCCTCGCTCCATGCGACCCGTCCTTCGTCAGCGTTGGCCCTAATTACTACACGTGCCCCAAGCTCAGCAGGCCGACTGCGTGCATGCCAGGCCCTGGCCGGGCCTCTGATTTGCTGCTTTCAACAATAAAACTTGTCATCAATCCTCTGCTCGGCTCATGTGCACCTGCATACATCTCACTCTGCTTTCCTCTTTCGGCCAGGGCCTCATTTCATGAAAGCCACCGCGACAACCGCTCCGTCTTTGTCGGTTGATCCTCTCATCTGCATCGCCCCATGTCCGTTTCTTTTCGCCGTCCCTTGCATTGCGGGCGCCGGCACACGGCAAGCCACTTCCATGACATTGACGGCTGTCCACCAAACAGGGGGCGAGGCGCCCGAAACCGTGATCCATGATGCGTGCGTGTTCACAAGGCCTGCCGGCACCAGGTTCCCAGGAGACACCCCTCGTGGCGTCGGTGGTGCAAGACGAGCCCTGTACCGACTGCCAGGTAGGGACCCATTTCGTCGCGTGGAATCTTCCACGCATATGGATAGGCATTCATCTACCCACGCGACCCGGCCTCTGGTACTTCATCTCCCCGCCAGCATCAGCCGGAAGCACTCCATTGGCCGCTCGTATATAAGGCCCGGTGTTAGACCACCACTCACATGTCACGTCAGCCCTATGAATGGCTCCTTTTTCAAAAGCACCGGCACGCTCACCGACCTCGCCGCTTTGCGCCTTTGTACAAAACAGGTATCCTCCGGTAAGCGTTGCACATGGCTTTTGGGCTCCGCCATTCCGCCGTGCAACAGGGGTGACCACCTGCCGCATGGCTGCTGGACCTGTTCTAGGTCTTCATTCTCCACAAGTTGCGGCGAGGGGAATGGTATAAAGGCGCGCGGTCGCTGATCTGCTTCCTTTTCAGCCAAGCAGTCTGGTGGGGCCTCTTCGTGTCTACTTTTGATGTTCTCCAGCTTCAGTTGCCAAAACCCTTTCGCATCGGTTGGTCACACTGCTACCCAGTCGTAGTCCCACTTGCACGACCTGACCGAATTTCAGAGCCTTAACTTCACGCTTCTTGTCACTATGTTTCGCTACGCCATACCAAGCTTACTGCTTGCCACCGGCGTCACGGCCCTGCCGGCCCTTCAGGATGACGACGGTCTTGATTACACGAACACCACAGCGGGCTCTACTCCAGTCAATGTGACCACCAAGTATATGGACCTTCAAGTAGGAGGCAACTCCTCCTTCAGCACTACTAGCGTCAGTGCCGCAGCCGCATATGATCTTGCCGCAAGTTACACCGCCTCCAACTGGTTCAACAGCTTCACTGTCCAGGCTCTTGGAGTACGTACGCAGCCCCTCTCAAACGAATACCTCTGACCATGTCTAGACTGCCGACCCAACTGGTGGTTACGTCAACTACCTTTCCCAAGCTGATGCTCAGTCCCGAGGCTTGTATCAGATCAAAGGCAATCAGGTTTACATTGGCGTCGACAGCACTACAGTGCTGAACCCCAGTGGAACAGGTCGTCCCAGTGTGAGGATTCAGTCAAACACCGCTTTCACCCATGGACTCTTCATTCTTGATCTCGCGCACATGCCCGGTAAACGAAAAGTGCCTGTTCCCTTGTCTGTTCTTAACTGACGATTTTTAGGGAGTGTTTGCGGGAGTTGGCCAGCATACTGGATGTATGGTAAGCTGTCCTCCAAAAGTATTTTTTGTCCGGATGCCTTGCTGATGCGTGGAAGGCCCCAACTGGCCCTACAACGGCGAGATTGATATGATTGAGGTGAGCGGCATTTGATTCCATCGATGTTGAGCAAGAACTCACGACTGCTGAAGGGAGTGAACAACCAACAAGTGAATCAGATGACGCTGCACACTGCTGCTGGATGTACCGTCACTGTCGGAGAGGGTGGCCAATCTGGTACATCCGGGAACAGCAACTGCAACGCCAACAGCGGCTATGATGGTAGAGCTCTTTCTTCCCACACGTAGTCTCCACTTACTGTTTTGCTAATACGCTACAGGCTGTGGGGTTACCAGCAACACCGCCAACTCGTACGGCACCGGCTTCAACAACGTAGGTGGTGGTGTGTACGCCACATTCTGGAACCAGGGCAGCATCCAGGTTTGGTTCTTTCCCCGCGGCTCCATCCCATCAGACATCTCAGCAGGCACGCCCAACCCCGCGGCCTGGGGACAGCCGATGACCCACTTCGCCGGCTGTGCCTTTGACAACTTCATCAAAAATAACAACATCGTAAGTTGGCTCCCAAGAGCATTCAAGCCGAGGAAACAAGATACTGACACTGTACGTAGATCTTCGACGTCACCTTCTGCGGTCAGTGGGCTGGTAATGTCTGGTCCTCTGGCACCTGTGCCGCTCAAACCGGCAACGGAAACTGCATCAACTATGTCGCAAACAACCCGGGAGTCTTCTCCGAATCGTACTGGCTCATTAACTCGCTCAAGGTTTACAACGTTCCGACCTGAGCAGTTGATGCGGAATTGACGCGGGTCTCATAAGCCTTCCCACAGCGTACACATTTTCTTTGTACATATTCCATGTCTCTTTCCCAGACTTGTCCAAAGCTTTGAAGGGGACGGACTTTCGTCTGCCATGACTGTCGCTACGGAGCTGTCTTTCGCATGCCATATACACTTTCACAACACCTTCAAAGTAAATATTTCGTATTGAACACATACATCAAAAGATATAGAACACACCGCAAGAATTTTCATCAGCCTCAACTCTGTGGTCATGTCCAAATCATCCCGGGTTTTGCGACGCGACTTGGGCCAAGGGCCCCGAGCCACACAGCGGTGAGTTCATGGAGGGGTTGGGAGCAGAAACCGGGATCGGTCATGTGCCATTTTGCGCACACGACCACTACCGCCATCATCCATGCCGGCACGACAAATGACCGGCCGATGGACTACCGCCAAACCTATCAATCAATAACATGGAAGGACTTTTCCAAGATTCCACCGCAATCCGAGCGAGGCCGTTCCGTCATAGCCAGCATATGATCTTGCGGCAACGAAGGCCGTTCACGTGGACAGCTTATCGAACCAGTTGGCACGACGCATCGTTCTGACCTACTTATACTTTCACTTTTGCCATGCGACATGTACATACTCGATCCCAGTACCCACTCTCAAGAAAGGAAAGGAGAAATTGACGACGACAATCAAATATACATACAGTTGAGAGTGGAGAGTGGAGAGCTATAATATCCTTATCTTTACACCCCCTTTTCAGTCCACAGAGGGGAGATGCCGTTCACAAACACACCATCCACCCACCCACCCACCTCCGAAGGTTCTTCCCATGGCAATGGGGGCCACATTCTTCGTTTTCCACCATATACAACACGACGAACCATACAAAAACATCCACCGTACAGGATCCTTGTGGAAAGATTTGACTCTAGAACGCCAACTCTAGATGCGAACGATAAATCCCCCCTTTTTTTTCTTCTCTCATCTCCTCCAGTCAAGAGGAAAGGGAATGGAAAGAGGGAAGTTGGAATCCCCCAATCCAGGCAACTCGCTCTAGGAGGGGCAGTAGTTAGTGAAGGAATGAGATTCACGTCGGAAATTCTCAATCGTCATCCTCGTCCTTCTCCTTTTTCCTATCGTCCTTCTTCTTCAACTCCTCCTTCCACAGCTGATTAGCCTCCTTCTTCTTCACATCCTTGAACACGATGTCGAAGACCTCTGAGTACCAGCTGACGGGCTTGCCCTGGATGCCCTCTTTGATGTTCTGTTATGAAAAAGGGAGAGCATTAGCCATTGAAAGCAAAATGGAAGGGAGATGGGAATGGAGAACCTACCTCAGGCAACTCCAACCAATCACTCAAGTTGTCCTCGGGGAAGACAATCATCTTCGCCCCGGCTCTCCTCGCTGCGACCGTCTTCTCCCTCAAGCCACCAATCCTCAACACCTTGCCCGTCACCGTCAGCTCGCCCGTCATCGCGATGGTCGGGTCGAGCCGGTGGTCGAGCGCCAGACTCAGCAAACTCGTCGCCATGGTGATGCCCGCCGACGGGCCGTCCTTCTGCACCGCGCCCTCCGGGCAGTGCATGTGGATCTTGGCGTGCTCGAAGAAGCGGTTGTCCGGGAAGCGCCGCGCCATGACCGACTTGGCGAACGAGTACGCGATCACCGTCGACTCCTTCATCACGTTCTTGAGGTTGCCCGTCCGCTCGAAGCCCGGCCGCGATGCCCCCGTCAGCGTGTTTTCCAAGATCGACTCGACGTACAGCGCCGCGCCGCCCATCTGCGTCCACGCCAGGCCCATCGCGACACCCGGAGGCGTCGTGTCGTAGAGGCGGTCGGCCGTGAAGATTGGCGGGCCGACGTAGTCCTTGAGGTTGTCGGGCGTGATGCGCACGTGAACACTGTCCGGAACCTTCAAAGCGACACGAGGCTGCTCGGTCGTCTCGTTCTCGATGTTTCCCGGCGTATCCTTGACGTCGCTGTTGTCTTTGCTGGCTTCTTCCTGTGCTTGTTTGCCCTCCTCTGTGAGAGCCTTATCCTCGGACAACACATCCTCCCCAAGGTCCGTGATAATCTTAAGCGCAGATTTTCTGTAGACCTTCTCAATCTGCTTCTTCAGGTTGCGCACTCCGCTCTCGCGGCAGTACTTGTTTATGAGAGCGGCGATTGCCTCCTTCTCCAGCTGAACATCCACATCCTTGAGGCCACTCAGTTCCTTGGCAGCGGGTGCGAGGTAGCGTTCCGCGATAGCCATCTTCTCATCCGCAACGTAACCGGAGAGTTCGATCATCTCCATACGGTCAAGCAGGGGCCGGGGAATCGTATCGGTCATGTTCGCCGTGCAGACGAAAAGAACCTTGGAAAGGTCGACGGGCACATCCATGTAGTGGTCTAGGAAAGAGCTGTTCTGCTCGGGATCGAGCAGCTCAAGAAGCGCTGACGACGGATCGCCTTGGTGGCCGCGACCAATCTTGTCCACCTCGTCGATCAACACCAGAGGGTTTTCCGTCTGGCACTTCTTGAGCGCTTGAATGATCCGTCCGGGAAGAGCACCGACGTACGTTCTCCTGTGACCCTTGATCTCTGCCACGTCGGTGAGACCACCGACGCTGAAGCGGTAGTATTGCCTGTTCAAGGCTCGTGCGATAGACTTGCCGATGCTCGTCTTTCCCACACCGGGCGGGCCAACCATGCAAAGGATCTTGCCCTCCACGGTGCCACGCAACTTGCCAACGGCGATGAACTCCAGAATGCGGTCCTTGACATCCTTCAGGCCATGGTGATCCTCGTCCAAGACCTTCATGGCATTCTGGATCCCGAAGTTCTCAGCACTCCGTTGACCCCAAGGAATCTGAGTGAGCCAATCCAGGTAGTTACGGGTGACGTTGAATTCCGATGCGGCAGGTTCGAGATGCGCGAGCTTGTTAATCTCCTCATCAAAGACCTTCTTGACAGCCTCTGGCATGGCCAGCTTGTTTGCCTTCTCCTTGAACTTCTCCACGAGCTTATCCTTGCCGTCCGTCTCGAGGCCGAGTTCCCGGCGGATGCCACGCATCTGCTCCATCAGCCAGTATTCCCTTTGCTTCTTGGAAATCTTCTTTTCGACATCCTTCAATATCTTGTCCTGTAGCTTAGCATTCATATACTCCTTCTTCAACACTAGTAGAGCCTTGTGTAACCGGTCCTCAATGTTCATCGATGCAAGAGCAGCCTGCAGTTCATGGGATTCACCCTGAGCAACAGCAGCAGCAAAGTCAGCCAGCTTTGCAGGATCGTCCCCGACGTTGCCGGCGCCTTGGCTCATGGAGAACGTCGAGATCTGGTCCCGGAAAAGCGAGTTGATCGCCGCGACTTCCTTGAAGGTGTTGACCATTTCGCCGACAAGAGCGCGAATATTCTGATTCTTCTTTTCGAAAGGCTCCTCGGTCAGGTTGTCGACATTGACCAAGCTAACCTCGTATTTCTTCAGGAATGAGGTTGGCTCGTACTGCGCGACCTGCTTAGCCTGGTCCGCAGTGCCCTCCTCGAAGCTTGCCACAACATCACCCTTCTTATCCTGCGCGGGCTGGTCTTTTGCAGGCTGGTCTCCTTCGGTCGCTTCCGCCGGGGTCGTCTCAGCCTTGGCTGCGGCCTCGCCCGCCGCCCGGTTCGGAGGAATCAGAGAGGTCATCTTGATGCGGCGGTGGGGGTACAGGACGGCAGTCATGCTGGGCTCCTCTCCCTGCACGGGGAATGCGCTGGTGATCTGACAGAAGGTTCCGACCTCATGCACGTCATCGGCGCTCTCGATCACGTCCTTATCGGCGTCGTCGTCCTTCAGCAGGAAAGCGCCGATGTACGGCTGGCCCCTCTGAACCATATCGTGTATCGCAGCGGCGACTTGCTGGTTCCTGATGGTAATGGCCTTGTAGAAGCCAGGGAACAGCGGGCGTTTGCCAATTGGGATGGCCATGACCTGCGGGTAGACCTCCGGCACCGACGGCTTCTGCAAAGAACGCTCCGACTTGCGCTTCTTGCCTCCGCCCTCGCCGCTGGACGGCGGGGCCTCGCCACCTTGCCCACCAGCTCCAGCTGCCGCGCCCTGCTCGTTTTTGTTCGAAGGTATCGGGTCCGGAGTCTTGGATTTTGCGTCTGCTCCGGTTTCGGACTCGGCCAACTTCCCCTGGTCCTTCTTCTTGTCCTCTTCCTCCTTCTGCTTGGCTTCTTCGTCCGCAGATGAGGGCGGCGGTTTCTCCTTCCTCCGCGCAGGAGTAGTTGCAAAATGGCGCGAGGAGAGCGAAGCAATGGGGCGTTGTCTCGGGGACAGTGGCGTTCCGCGCGTTACGGTGCCATGGTAGGAGCGCGAAGCGGCAGAGAGGCTGGATGATGAGATGCGGACGAGACTACTGGGCTGGCGCGAGGCCTGGCGCAGAGCTGCCCGCCATGGTAGGTTCTGACTGTAAAGCATGTCGTGGCGGGCAGGCGAGATGCACGGCGATGGAAATTAGGCGGGGGCGGCGGGAGCGCAGCGAATGCGCAGCGGCAAAACAAAAGAATGAGACGGCTGCGAAGAGAGACGACGCGCACGCCTCGCAGATGCAGATGTAGGGGCGGCGGCGGTGCAGCGATGGAGACAGAAGGTCTTCTGCTTGCCTCCAGCGTTGATTACCGATGCGATTCTATGACGATCGAGAGCTCCAGCTCGGCCGCGGTTTTGCCGATGGCGCCTCGCCGATAACTCCGCCGATACCAGATGGCACACCGCCCACGTGACAGTTACCCGGAACGGAAAGGAGCTTGTTTCGAGCCGCAAATGCACAAATTGAGCCAGTAATTGGCTACTTGGGCCATGGCAATCCCACACATGAACGTGCAATATAGGCGGAGTCCATTCTTGCGACCGCAATGCATGCACGAAATACAAAGTGGCCGCCAATCAATAATCATTGTTGAAGAATACATTCCTCTACGCCGAGCAACACCCCATGAAACGCGCCGATGCAATGGTGTCTCCTCATAGCTTGCAAATCCCTTCTACGCCGCCGCTCAGATTTCACCACCAAAGAAACCGACAACACCCTTGCCCGCTTTGGCGAGCGGATTCGCGCTCTTCTTCGCGGCTGCCACCTCCTCATCAAGATGATCGATGTAAAAGCGCCTGCCTACATCGAGGTCAACCTTGGACAGATCCTGCCACCAAGGTCCACGGTTGTAGATGCGGGCCCCTAGATAGAGGACGAGGATGACGAGGACGGAGACATAGTTGGCGAAGAAGTTCTCGGCGCTAGGCGTGCCGCCGAGCGGGGAGACGGCGAGGTAGAACTCAACGATGATGAGGATGATGCACCAGGACAGACCCCACCACGCGGCGTAAGGAAAGGTCCATGACTTCCAAGGCAAGTCGGCGGGTGTGCGCCCCTGAATGGCCCAAGCACGGCGGAAACGGATGTGCGAGAGGCAGATGCTGCCCCAGCCGAAAAGCGTGAACAGCGAGGTCAGGTTGGAGAACCAAGTGAAGACCTCCGCGCCGGTTTCGTTAACGTTAATGTACGCAAGTGCACCGCCGAGGCCGAGTGTGCAGATGAGGCCGGCCCATGGGCGACCTGTCTTATCCGCGCGGGTGAAAATCTATGCCGGCCGCATTAGCCTATGTCTCACGCATCCATCACATGGCCTTTGGTGCGACAAACCTTAGGAGCCATGCCCAGCTGGCCAAGACCCATCGTAGTACGGGAGCCGCCATATCCGGAAATAGATCCGGTCGAAATGACGGAAAGAAAGATGACAGCATTCATGATGTGGGCCATGGGCTGTATGCCAGCGTCGCGGTAGGCAATGACGAAGGGCGAAGCGTTGGTGCCGGAACCACCGAACAGATCGGGGTTCTCAGGAGAAACCGTGATAGTGACCATCAAGGAGCCCATAAGGTAGAAGAGTGCAAGGCGGACCCAGATGGAGCTGACAGCGTGCGGGACGGCCTTCTTTGGGTTCTTCATCTCGGACGCGACAAGGCCGGAATTCTCGCCACCAGACATTGCGAAAATGCAGGTGGGCATAACGGCCAACCAACCCTTGAAGCCATTCGTGAAAGGCTCCGCGTTCCAATACCGGAAACCAACGGCATCGTGGTTGGGCGCTCCGCCGGCAGATATCACTAAGCCAACAGTTAATATTCGCGTTCCTTACCGGATTCCCCACCTTGCAGACGTACCAATGAAGGAGATGATAACAACAAAGATCCACCCAAACTTGATGGTCGATGCAACAACTTCAACCTCTCCAAATAGTGTGACAGCGCCGACGTTGACCGCGATGAGGACGATCCAAAAGATGGTGATCCATCCAGCAATGGGGACTTTCTCGGTCCAGAAGCTCAGGACGGTGTTGGCGGCCTGTAGAAGAGCGGTGATCAGTGTGCGTTCCTCCATCGGGCTTTGATTTCACTTACAGCAAGTTCGTTGGCGATGGTAATCACATAACTAAACCAGTACGACCAGCCCAAGGCAAACGCGGCAGACGGGCAGATGAACTTGGAGGTCCACTGCACGTAGGCAGACGGCAAGGGATACATAATGGCCATCTCTCCGATGGAGTGCGAGACGGACCAGATCATGGATCCGGCGAGGACATAGCCGATGAAGATACCAGCAGGGCCACCGTTGACGAGAGAGGTGCCGCTGCCGAGCCACAAGCCCATGCCGATGGACGAGCCAAGCGCGATCATCGTCAAGTGGCGGGTACCAAGCATGCGGCGGAGCTCGGATTCAGCACCATGGTCATGGCTGAGCGAGTGGGCATCGGCCTCGACAATGCTGCCGGGCTTGCCGTCGGCGTCAGGCGTGACGACCTTCTCCTTGGAGGTCTCCATTGTCGATGGTTGGAGCTTGCGCGAGTAGAGTTGCAAAGAGCAGAAAAAGACGGAGCTGACTCGACCGGGACGCGAGCCCTGGGGTGTCTTATATGTGCATACCGCAGGCGACACAGGCTTTAGCGATCGATTTTAATATGGAACTAGCATCGCCGCAGCGATACTGGCGAAGGGGCCTCCCGCGCTGAGACGGACGGAGCAGCCGGGCAGCCGGGCTGGCGGGCTGCGGCGTGCGACAGGGTTTACTGATAGAGGCGTGTAGCATTAGGAAGCGAGCGCGCCGACCCTGCGAGCGATGGCAGCGGAGAGACCGGGGGTGTGGTTGACGTCCCCGGGCTTGATTGGGCCGATGGTCCAAACAGGCACGGGGAACTGCGACAAGCTGGGATGTTGCAATGCTTCGATGCATCTGTCGCCGCTTGGCGACCAGAGATAAGAAGAGTGGGCAGGCATGAGTGAAGCTGATACACGAGATAAAGGTGCCTTGTCATCTCGGCAGGACCACACAAGAGGAAGCTTCGGCAGCGAGCCAAGTACCAAGACCGCGGGTTCACCACTGCAGAAACACCTTCCACATGCGTAACCCCGCAACATCGGATCTTACACAGCTGCAGTTGTTTTTTCTAGACGAGATTTGCTGGGCTGGAGGAGACGCGTGCCGGGGTTCCGTTCCGCCCCCGCACCGATGCGTGAATCGCAGCTGGAGCTGCTGATAGGAGATGTCCGAAACGGGTGTTACGATACGCGTCTCCTGCGCCTCGGCGTTGCCGTTGCTCGTCCGTCGGTAGCACAGCATGGAGGCGATCGCTACCATTGCTTGCAGCGAGAGAAACTTTCGAGAAGGATCAAATCCTGGCAGGTTACACTTAGTTCGACTGGTTCTACGAGCATCCCCCTCGGCAGCCCTTGGAACAGTCGGCAGACATACCTGCCACATCGCTACCAGGCTGCATCTAGCAAGCCATATCGTCTAATTTTAACGTTATCTCGGCGCCTCATTGGGCTCGGCACGGCCCTAGCTCTTCACAGGCTCTTCAGATACTTCTCGACCGTCTCGACAATGATCTGGTGGTCCCATTCCTGCTTCAACCCGCTGACGACGATGACGCCGACGATGCCCTCGACACCCTTGACGCGCACCGGAAACCCGCCGCCATGGATGGCGAATTGGCCTGCGCGTTCGCCCAGCATGTACTTGGCAGCAAACTTTGCCTCGTCGCCCCCCAGCTTGTTGTGCATGTACCACGACGAAAAGCCCCAGCGCAAGACGGTAGCTCGCTTGCGGGCGACCCAGGTGTCGTTGTCGGGCAGAGTGCCGGAGCGGGTGACGGTGTGGAAGAGCAGCTGGTCGCTGTTGGCGAGGGTGATGTTGATAACGGCAGGCGTCGGGAAGTCAAGCAGGCGGAAGCGAAGGGCGTTGCCCAGCTCCCAGGCCGTGTTGGCCGTGAAGGAAGGGAATACGAGCGATTGCTCGATGGCGGCGATCGACTCGACGTCGCGCGGAGGATCGGGGAGGGTTGCGCCGGCGGAGGACATGGCGATGGCTTGGGGGCAGATGATCGAAGGATTGAGGCACGTTGAAATAGACCACGTCCTCGAGCAGGCACCCGGGCGGTGGATGGAAGGGTGGTTGGCGTTTGTCATCATGACGCCGCTCGCGGAAGGTCCAGGCGGGGAAGCAGCAGACCATTCCCCGCCAAACTCGCTCGACACAGGAAGGCATTGAGCGGTGTTCGTGCTTCAATGATGATGCCTGCAAGCGGCGGACAAGCATCCAGCGTCAAGCACCGTCGATGCTTCTGATGCGTAGCACTGCATGGTGACTGGCACGCGCCAAACGGTCGGCCTTAGCGGGCGCTGGCCCGCGACGGCAGGATCCTTTATCTAGCGGCCTTTCCCCCCCGCTGTGCCCGCTGCCATCTCGCCCGTTGCGCTAGCGTCGACTCTACCTTTGATGCATCATTCGACCGACTCAGCTACTACGCAGCCTATCCTTCCAACGTCAGCACCCCCGCCGGTTTTGCGCAGACAGCAGCGTGGCCACCATCGACGCCACGACGTCCACAATGAGTGGCTCCGATGAGCGCTCTCGACGACGCAGTCTCGCTTTCTCTCCGTGACGAGGCTGCATGTTTTCTTTTTCGTGGTGCATTTCCATCACGCTGCCGTGACCCCCCGGTGATCTTTAACTACACGGAACCTTCTAAGCGAGAACCTAAGAGCCGTGCCCGGCGCCTGCGCCTGCGCCGTGGTCCCCGCCCGAATGCAGCTGCCAGTGCTGCTAGCTTTCTATCTGCGGTGGGTCCTGCAGCTCTTCGAGGTGATGCCTAAGTGCCCAGCTCTGCTGTCGTTCTTCACGCAGCCTGCACTCTTCCCCACACTCTGTCCTACCTACACCTGGCTCCTCCTGCGACAACATTTTAGCTCTATAACCCCGGGTTTCCACAACTATGGCTGCCGCTCAAGTCCGTGGCGTCCACCTGGTGGGCAGCGTCTGCCTCCCCTCTGCCGAGGACGTGTTTCGCAAAAGCGTGGAGCTGCTTCCCGGCAGACTGCGGCGCATCCCAGACGGCGAGACGCAGCACCGTGCGAACTTCACTTTTTGGCAGTGCGGCGTCTTCAAGGACGCTCCTCAGGTCCTCCGCGAATATGACACGACCTTCAACACCGTTCCTATGGACCCTGTTCCCTCCGACGAGGAAATCCAGCGAGTCGTGAAGACTCTTCCCGAGCTTCACACCGGCTACGACGTGGCCGCCATCGAGTCATACCAGCTCTTTGCCAAGCTCCGTAAGGAGGGCGCTGTTCCGACAGGTGTCAAATTCCAGGTTTCCCTTCCTACGCCGCCCAATGCTATGGTCCTCATCGCGGAACCCTACCAGCCTGCCATCGAGCCGCTCTACGAAGCTGCCCTTGTGCGCGATCTACGGAAGATCGAGCGGGCTATCCCGCCCGAGGATCTCGTCATTCAGTGGGACGTTGCTGCCGAATTCGCCATGCTAGAAGGCGCTATTTGGCCGCACTTTAAGCCGTGGTTCTCGCCCGTCCGTGAGCATCTCGACCAACAGCACACACGCCTAACGAATGCCGTCAGTCCGCAGGTTGAGATGGGCATCCACCTTTGCTATGGCGACTTGGGCCATCACCACTTCTTCGAGCCGAAAGACATGGGGCTTCTCGTTGATGTGGCGAACACTCTCATGCAAAACACACAAAGGCCCATCACCTATTTTCACATGCCCGTTCCCAAGGAAAGAGACGACGCCGAATACGTCGCACCTCTCAAGAGTCTTAAGCTAGGTCCAACCGAACTGTACTTGGGACTCGTTCATGCTGGTGATGAGGAGGGAACACGCCGCAGAATTGCGACGGCTTCGCAAGTAGTCAAGGAGTTCTCCGTCGGAACTGAGTGCGGCTTAGGAAGGACGCCACCAGAGGATTTTGCATCTGTCATGTCCATCGCTTCGGCGGTTTCCTCCCCGCTGTCAGACTCGGATACACATGGTTCCCTGAATGGAGGGGCCAATGGTTCCTCGAGGGGCTAACGCTCAGGCAGGGAGTTTCCAGTCTTCCATTTGTTGCCGTAGACAGTGATCCAGCACCTCATCAATGGAGACTGATTGTGTTTTCTGTCTCACAGCGAAGAGATTACCACTGCTGCGTGAGTACTGATCCTGTAGGGAATCGGAAAACAGAGACAAGCTCGTAGATAGAACAATGAATGCGTACATCACCCCCCATAATGTACACCACCTTACGTGACACCCTTGCAGCAATCAAAAGGCCAAGGCTCGGGCGATCAGAGAGGGCTTGGGAGAGTGGAGTCTATACTAGTATTTTTGAGTAGAGAGAGATATATACCGCCCCTCTCGGTCCATCGCCATGTGTATCTCACCTCCTTCCTCCAGCACCGCCTCCAGAGACGCTGCTGCTGCTGCTGCCGCCGCCGCCGCCGCAAAGAATAGGGGGGGGGGGGGGGGGGGGGGGAAAAAAACAA